>CM019691.1:93778253-94378253 GCA_009760885.1 Achatina immaculata
TTTCTTAAGCAGCCCTCCCAAAACATCAAAGAGCTTTAATGATGTTTAATAAAATACAAAAGAGTGTTTAAAGTAATTACTAACCACAGTTAATTATTTAATTAACCATTGGATTTGTATGAGAACGAGCTAAAAATAATTCAAATCAAGGAACATAGCTATCAAAACATATAAAGGTGGCAAAAAGTAACCACAATCAAGGTACATCAGCATTAAAAAATATATGACAAGACTAGGGGGCAAGTTAAAATTTTAAAAAATATATTGTGGTTACATCCCTTGATTTGGAGTTACTTTTGAGCCTCTCTCATATAAAAGAATGAAAAAATACATTGATGAATCATTACATCTCTCATATAAAAGAATGAAAAAATACACTGATGAATCATTACAAATTTTCATATATTTTTCATGATTATGTCATTTGATTTGTGAGGGTTTTTTTTTTTAACCTTCCATTATTTGAAAATAGACCAGGATGGTGAAACCAGGAGGGAAGTTAGAATTAGAATTGCAAAAGCAGCATTGTTCTTGAGAAAATATGGAATTCAAAAGTTCTAAGCACAAAAACTAAGTTAAGATTATTCAATTCAAATGTGATATCCACCCTGATTTATGCATGCGAAAGCTGGAAATCAACTAAAGAAATTAGACTCTTTTGAAAGCAAATGCCTAAGGAAAATACTTGGTATAAAGTGGAACGAATTTAAGAACAGCACAGAAATAAGACAGATGAGCAAACCTGTCTCATGGGTGATCATAAAAAGAAGATGGACATATATAGGCCATGTGATGAGAAGAAACAATCAGAGAATACCAAAACAAGCTATCAAATGGAGCACAACAGGCTGAAGAAAAAGAGGTCAACCACATGAAACTCTAAAGAGGACATGGTTAAGAGAGGCCAGTTTAGTGAGCATAACATCCCTTGATGAAGTTGAAAAATTCGCCGAAAACAGAATAACTTGGCAAACAACTATGCCAGCCCTATGTGGCGTTTAATGGTACGGGAAGGATATAAGATGTAAGATTATTTGAAAAACTAATATATGCACGTTTTTCTTTTTTTAAAATTTATTTTCAGATGCCATTTTCAGAACAGATTCAGGAATTTCTGTGTCATGCAAAAATTCAGCAGGATTTGACATCAGTTTTTAGTCATTTAGGGTGTCACATTGTTCTTGATGAAGAATTACAGATATTTGTTGCAAGCAAGAGTAGAAAAAAGGTAATAAATATACTATGTGATTATTATATATGTGTATATTTTGTTACATTTTTAAGTTCCAGTAGCACAATACCACATAGAGAGTCCCTTTAAATATAATCATGAACTGACAGTGGCTTAGTTGCATAGGCAGTCATACATTTGTATTAAAATATATGCTAATCTAAAGTAGATGTGCTAACATCTTGTTGTAAAATTCTGTAAAGTAACAGAATAATTTTGTAGGATTAGACCTTGAAAAAATCACAGACAAAGCACTTTAGTGAGATGTGAGAGAAATAAAAATCACAAGAAAATTGCCTGGGATTCGAACCATGGACGCCGGCAGGAGGAGCAGCCATGAGAGAACAGTGTACCAATGAACTACACTATCTCACACCCCCTCATTGTTTCCTATTTATTAAAAAATTTGTACTTGTAAAATTCTGCACCCATTGTTGTGTAATGGTCTAAGGACTGTATGGAAAACATTATAATCTACCAATACCATGTCAAAAATGCCAGGAGAAGAAATTAAAATATGATTTTTATTTTAAGACATGTAAGTTTTATCTGACTAGTATGGAAAAAAAAGGAAATTACCCCTGTCGTGGATCACACTTGCAACCATTTGTTTCCTGTCCACACACTTTAACTCTGTCTAAATACTTCACAGAGCTCTTGGTTTACATCAGAACAAAAATTTTATGAGGAAAAGCTGAATTACTGAAAGAGCTTAAAGTAACATTTTTTAAAAGTATGAATCTAATATAAAAAATTACAGTACCTTCTGTTTGATAAAGGACACTTATTGAAGTTCAAAATATTCTGAGTACAGTGACTGTACAGTTATTTCCTATGAACATAATGTGGTTCCCAACAATTGTACATACAGCGTTGATGAAGAAAAATATACACTTAGAGATTAGTAAAACAATCAGTTCATAGCAGTTATTCACAGATGACCAAGTAAAAAATAATTGACAGAATCTCATGAAGAGAGTTCATTGAAGAACAACAAATAAGACCTTTTTTTGCCTTTATAATGGTGCTGTTGGTTTATCACATGATATGCCATGTTTTAAATTGTCACACGGTAAAAATATTTAAACAAATAAGATGTTAATTGTTACTCAGTCACCCATTCATTATGTGCCAGGATGATAAGTTTTAACAGTTACACTTCAAAGCCTATCATTCTGGCACATTATAAATGGATAATTGAACAGTTATATCTTATTTGTTGAAATCTCCATTTTGTGCATTTCTTTGTTTTTTCTTGTTAGTTTGTCTTTATTTTCCTTTTCTCCATTTGTCAGCCTACAGAGATATTTTTCTCTCAGCCTCCCTTTTGTTTCTAATTTGCCTGAGTTTTTCTAGCTGTTGGCAGGTTCTCAAAATCCTGTCGTCTCTTGACTTTCCTTAGTTTTAAATTGTTTCCATTGTGCTTAAACTTTAGTTTTAACTTGTTTTTGTTGTACTTAAACTTTTCTGTTTATTGTTCTTACTTTAATTCATTACTTATTTCTTTAGAAAAAAATCCTATTATTTTTGTAAATTGTGAGAAATGATCCATAGAATGGCATGCGAATAAAGCAAGGTTTTAAGTTTGTTTTGTTTTTTTATGTTTTCAGGCACCATTGTGGCCCTTCCTCAGTGACTTAATCCAGTTTGCTGAATGTTCACCTTTGCCAGAGAAATACCAGAACAGCACAAAGTGGAAAACCTTGATTGAAGATTTTCAAAACAACAACCAATTTCACTATGTTTTGACTTCAAGTGACAATGTTTATATTTTGATTTTTGCTACCAACAAAGAGTTATCTGACAAGGCCTCTGTTGTAAAAAAATTAACAACATCATTTCCAACTTTGAATCACCAAAGTTTTCATCAAATAAAACAGAAAATAAGTTAACTTCAACCATGCCCAATGGTGAGAGTACTGGCCCTCATCTACATTCAGATAGAGGTGACAAACTGGAGCTCAGAAGTTCTAAAGTAAACCCAGATTCAGTGGCAAAAGTATTGGTTTGCCAAACTTCATTTTTAGCTTGGATTCTACATGTCTTAAATCTGGAGGAGGCAGTCAAGAATCAGGAAAGTGATCTCATAGTGAAAATTGATGTTGAGGAAAATGAAATAATTCTTACAGGCACCAGAAAAAAATGGAAACTCTGGAGTCTGTGATAAGAACAGAAGACAAACAGGTATGACATATGAATAATTAACCTAATATAAATCTATAATAGTGAAGTCTGTTTTAGTTACACAGATAAACATGTTACATTTTTAGAGATTTGATTTAGAAATTTATCGGACATGTGGTAGTATCTGAAAAGTACCTCATGGTTTTTTTAATTCTATTAGCAGCTGATTTTGTCAAATCATTGTTCATTAGCATGATTTTGAAAAACATTTTGACAGGTAATCATTTCACCCTTTTACATCATTTAATTGTAGTAGTCTGGCAGTGCTGGATGCTGAACCAGTTCATTACTTGTGTGTGAGCTCTTCATATACTTAACATGTGTTGTACATCTTTTTCTTCTTCGTACGCACACTGGTGATGATGCATGGTACCCTGATTTTTGCAATGTGCCTTTTGGCTGAGTACCTCCGACTTCAGCACAGTTTGTTGTACATAAAATTTAATAAGCATAATTTTTAAGTTGTTGAGCATATGGGAACAGATTTATGACAAAATAGTCTCAATTGTGAACTACAGAGTAGATTGAAATAACCACATGTAAACTCAAGACAAATAAGATAATCTAGACAGTATTTTTTTTTTATTAATTGATAAGATGCTTCCTAAAAAGCTATATTGAACCTATCTTATTCTTTGGAAGTGAATCATGGACAATAGGCAAGTCTGCACAAAAAGATTGGTACAGAAAAAGAATATATTTTGGGGAAATTTAGTATAGGACATAGAAATGAGGCAGGTGACAATTTAGTGGCGTTTTACGTGGAAAATGAGCTAATGGTTGCTAACACACTTTTTAGACAACATCCAAGATGACTATACACATGTTCATTACCTGATGGGAAAATCAAAAATCAAATAGATTATATTTTAGTGCAAAGAAGGTGGAGATCAAAAACTTTACCAGGTACTGATTGTGACATGGACCACGAGTTAATAATAGCAGACATAAAGATAAAAAGGACATTTAGGAGATCAAGACCACTCCACTCTGATCTTACAACAATACCAGAACAATATGGTATAGAAGTGAAGAACTGTTTCAAGATACTGATGGCTGTACAGGAGGAGATGACACCAGATAAATTGGCTACACAGGCCAGAGATATCTTAACTCTTTCCATGCCCGCGGGAAAAAACGCGGACATCGCGTTGGTGCCAAGCAAAATGCGCGAGTGTCGCAATATTTTTGGGGTATAGTTTAAAAAGTGATTTAACAATTATTTCCATCTTACACAAATATACTTATTATAAATCAAAAACATTTAAAATGAATGAAGATTCTGTAAATTCAGAGTTTGTTTAGAAAAAAAAACTGGTGAAAAAATATGACAACATTTTCAGCCCCCCAAGGGAAAAAAATTTATGAAACACAAATAAAATTATTTTCTACTTACCGTTGGAGCTGTAAATATCCACTTGGAAATCACAGATCGATGATAAATGGAAATCTCACATGAAATGTAATCACTTGATCACTTTGTGCACAAATTTGCAGAAACAAACAAACAAAACCACAAACACAACAGAAAACATTAGATGAGCTATAAGAACCATTGTCTGAGACACTGTCAGACGAACTATCAGAATCATTGTCAGATTGCCGGTCAAAAGCATGGTCAGAAACAATGTCAGAAGATTTCTTACCACAAGAAAAAACTGCCTAGCACCTGTTTTAGCCTTTCTTTCTGGTAAAGACCTAACTAGTGAACATCCAGTAACATGTGTCTTGTCTGAAGGCTTGTCCATTCTCGACTAGGGTTAGAAAAATATTCACAGATTTCAAGAGAAACGTAGGAAAAAATGGCTACCGGCCGGTGACGCGAGCAAAAAGGGTGCCGGGTAATTCTGACATGGGCAGATAATTTGCGAGCGAAAATTAAAATCGTATTTTACTCGAATCGTGTTTTAAACAACTGAATTACCACTATAACAACTTTGGCACCAATGGCAGTAACCGGAAGTTCTTACTATGGCGACTATGGCACGGGAAGAGTTAATAACAGCAGCTAAAGATATGGTTCCGGTAAAGAAAACACAAAAGAGTGAATGGATTACAACAGGCACACTAGAACTAATAAAACAGCATAGAGAAATGAAGATGAAACAGAAAGTGACAAATAACAACAAAGAGGAATATAAATCTTTAACAAAAGAAGTAAGAAGAAACATAAGAAAAGACAAAAAACAATACATACAAGATTGTTGTGAAAGAATAGGAAGACATCAGAAGTATGGAAGAGATAGAGAAATATTTAAAGAAATGAAGACATTGACGAGAAATGTCACACCTAAGCTAAATGTAATTTGTGATGAGATGGGAAGACCTTGACAGAGACAGAGGAAATTCTAGAAAAATGGAAGGAATATTGCAGAGGAGTGTATGATACAGCTGAATGTGAAAGCAGAAATCAACAGTGTGAATTATTGTGTATTGTGGGGGAGAAAGAACCCGAACCGACAATAGAAGAAGTTTCATGGGCAATACAGCATCTGAAAAAAAGTAAATAACCTGGATGAGATAACAGCTGAACTTATTAAAGCAGTAGGAAAAGAATATGCTACAATCTATCATGCACTATGTAAAAAGATATGGCATTCAGGTATTTGGCCAAAAGAATGGAAAAAAACTATATTCATACCACTGCCAAAAAAATTTATCAGAGAGATTATTATAAATAAATTAGATATGCTGATGACACACTATTACAGTGCATATTGTCACCCTACTTATTTAACTTGTATACTGAAAATATAATGAGGAATGTTAGAGAAGATGTAGACAAAGAATATTACGATATCATAACAATTGGAGGTTATGAAATTCCAGAGATTAGATATGCTGATGACACAGTGTTACTGTCCACAACACAAAAAGGAATGAAGAAACTAATGATGTCAGTCTGTAAGAACAGCGAAGAGCAGAACTTCTATCTTAATGCAAAGAAAACTAAATTGATGACAACTGACAAAACAAACAAGGCAGCTGAAATATGTATCGATGAGGAAAAATTGGAAGATGTGGAGAGTATTGAATATCTTGGATCACTACTAACTAATAATGGAGATGCAATGAGGGAAATTAAAAAGAGGACATCTATCACTCTTCAGAAAGTAAAACAACTAAAGAATCTGTGGAGAGGAACAGAAAAACTACAAAAATAAGATTTTTAAGGACATGCATCTTTCCCATCGCAACATATGCCTGTGAGACCTGGACACTTAACAAAACAGCTGAGAAACACATAAATGCCTTTGAGTGTAAATGCTACAGAAGAGTTCTCCAAATATCATGGACACAAAAAAGAACAAATATATCTATACTTATCTTATATCCTTCCCGTGCCGTTAGACGTCACATAGGGCTCGCAAAGCAGTTCGCCAATTTTTCCTGTCTTCGGCGAGTCTTTCAACCTCATCAAAGGATCCTATGCCTGTTAACTTGGCCTCTCTTAATAATGTTCTCTTCAGAGTTTCACGCGGTCTGCCCCTTTTTCTTCGGCCTGTTGTGTTCCACTTGATAGCTTGTTTTGGGATTATATCTATACTACAAGAGCTTAATATTGAAGAAGGCTGTCTAGTAAAGAGGATTAAAGAGAGAAAACTTAAATATTTTGGACACATTAAATGTTATAATAATTTAGAGAAGACCGTATTGGAAGGATACATAATGGGAAAAAGAAAGAGAGGAAGACCAAAACGAAGATGGCTGCAAGACATTGTTGACGATCTGCAAATGGATGCAGATGGATTCACAACCGAGAGGCCTACAGGAGTGCTGTTTGGGAGGCAAAGTTCCGCAAGGGACATGCAAATGAATGAATGAATGAACAGTATTACTGTCCACAACACAACAAGGAATGGAAAAAACTAATTATATCAGTCCGTAAGAATAATGAAGAGCAAAACATCATGATAATTTAGAGAAGACCGTATTGGAAGGATACATAATGGGAAAAAGAAAGAGAGGAAGACCAAGACAAAGATAGCAGCAAGAAATTGTTGGTACAAATGGATGCATCAGCAGCAGGGCATCTTGCTTACAACTGAGAGGCCTACAGAAGAGCTGTTAAGGAGACAAAGTTCTGCAAGGGACATGCAAATGACTGACTGACTGAACAAAAATCATTGGAAGCAGTAGAAATGTGGTTTATTAGAAGAATGTTGCAAATTCCCTGGGAAGAAAAAATAACTAATGGAGGATGTATGAGAAGAGCTAGAGAGGCAAAAAAATCTTGTCAGAAAATAAGAGAGAGACAATGTACTTTCATAGGACATGCAGTGAGAAGAGGAAGCATTGAAAATATTATAACAACAGGAAAAATAGAAGGAAGAAGAGCCAGGGAAAGACCAAAAGAAATGATACTGGATAGTCTAATGAGATGGTGTGAGAGGAGACCACCAGCTGAGCTAATGGCCTGCATGAAGGATCGGGTACTCTAGAGAAGATTTTATAGCCAGTGCCAATCAGCACGGCACCTGATGACGATGATGATGAAGATAATTTAGGCAAGGATTCTTTTCTCTGTGGATTGAAAATATCAACATGTGAACTCAACTTTTAAAGTAACCTAGACTAATCCTTTTTATGAATTGATAAGATAGTTTAATGATTCTTTTAAAATAATTTAGACAAAAATTCTTTTAAAATGATAAAATAACTTAGAATTTCTGTTAAACTAATAAGATAATGCCAGGTTTTGCTGTTTTTGGTGAGCTTTTCAACCTCATCAAGGGATTTTATGCCTACTAATTTGGTCTCTCTTAACAATGTCTTCTTTAGAGTTTCACATGGTTGATCTCTTTTTCTTCGCCCTGTTGTATTCCATTTGATAGTTTTTTGGGGATTCTCTGACTGTTTCTTCTCATCACATGACCAACATACATCCATCTCCTTTTTCTGATCAGCCATGAGACAGGTTGCTTTTCACTCATCTGCCTTCTCTCCATTGTTCTTGAATTAACTCGTTGTATATTGGAGTTTTTTCCCTCAGAAGACCAGTGGTCATCTCAGTGGGGTAAATTTCTTAAAGTGGAATGGGATGGTTGTCATATTTAGAAGGATCATAAAGATATATTCTGATTCGCAGTATGGCATATTATACATTTTTTTAAACATAAAAACAGTATATTGTTTTTCTAATAAAATCGTTAGTATTTTGTTAGTAGGTAATGCAGAAAAAAGAGCTAAGAATTGAGAGCTGAGAAGAAAAAACGGAAAATTATTATGAAAAATATTCTGACTTACCCCATCAAGTTAATCCATTCTACAGTTCCACATTGAATAAAATTGTACTCAAACACCATTTCCTCACAGAAAATATACAAAAAATTATTTATTTACAGTTAATTTACAGTCTGCAATACACTAATAACATGACAACACCAGAGAGGCAATCTATAAGCTTAGAAAACAGAGATTTTTTAAACTTGCTTATTTTATAACAACATGTCGCCAATTTTCACCACGTGAAATGCTTGTAAGATGCTGAATGGCACTTCTATCATCTGGTTTGGCCAGATTTTAAGTATAGTGAGATTAAATTCAAAATTAGAGGCCAATTCTAACCCAACTCATCCTGACCGCAAACCCTACCTTCGCAATATGCGTATCCTAGTCGCCTGAAGACGACTGAACCCACGCACAGATGTCGGGAAGCATACAAAGAGTTAAAAAATAATCTTGACAGGATTTATTTACATTAGATCATTAACTTTACTCATCATAAACATCCTGTCCTTTCTACTTTAAGTTCCTCAGGAACCATTAATATCCCTCATTGCGACATGGCAGAAGTTTCAAGCATTCTTCAATATCCTTAGATTGTAACCTGGTCATTTTTACTTTCTCTAGTTTCCTCATAAATGATGTTAATTCTGGTGTTTGAGTATTTTTAAAGTTCACTACTATTTGCCTTTCTTTGACTAGGCAGAACTATTCTTAGGTATTGCCCTTCAAGAAGAGTTCCATTTATTACATAGTTATGTTCAATTACATCACACTTTAGTTATGTTCAATTACATCATACTTTCATGTGCCAAAGGTCATGAAAATATGGGCCTAATACTATATCTCCAATGTACCTTAATGGCATAGAAATGGAAATTTTACTTTTTACTTTTATGTTCAAGTAACTTTTAATAAGTTTATATGGTCTAACAGCTCAGTTGTCATTTGAAAAATGGACATAAAAAGGAAAATTGTTATTTCATTCATAATAACCATAGTTACTTTAGTAATGAGTTATATGTGCAGAGGGAGAAACCACCCACACAGGAGATGGAGGAGGGAAATGACAGAAACCTTAATATCCCGTTATATGAAGCAAGTCACTGAAACCTATAAACATGTCTGTCCTCTCAGCACTAAAAGATATATAAATAGAGAGACAAGACAAGGGTTGTGTTTGCTGTCTGGGCACTGCACAACCTCTGAAATCTAAAAATTTATAATATCCCCTGGCATCCCTGTGAGTTGGGGAACTGTTGAGGTTAATGGATTTCTTTTTTTCAGATCATGATGGTGAAACATAAACTTGGTTTATTGCTCAACATGCAGTCTGTTTTATACTTTGATATGAGCAACTCATGTATAACATTGTATACACAGGTAACTCATTTTGGATTTGTAGGAATCATCTACGAAGAAACATAAGAAAAGACAAAAAACAATACATTCAAGATTGTTGTGAAAGAATAGAAGAACATCAGAAGTGTGGAAGAGATAATGAAATGTTTAAAGAAATGAAGACATTGACGAGAAATGTCACACCTAAGCTAAATGTAATTTGTGATGAGATGGGGAAGACCTTGACAGAGACAGAGGAAATTCTAGAAAGATGGAAAGAATATTGCAAAGGAATGTATGAAACAACCGACTGTGGAAACAGAAAACAACAGTGTGAATTATTATTGGAGGAAAAAGAACCCGAACCGACAATAGAAGAAGTTTTATAGGCAATAAAGAACCTGAAAAATGGTAAATCACCAGGATGTGATGAAATAACAGCTGAATTTATTAAAGCAGGAGGAAAGGAGTGTGCAACAATCTATCATGCACTGTGCAAAAAGATATGGCATTCAGGTATTTGGCCAAAAGAATGGAAAAGAACTGTATTCATACCACTGCCAAAAAAGGGTAACCTAAAATTATGCACAAACTACAGAACTGTTGCCCTGATTAGTCATGCCAGTAAAATTCTGTTAAAAATCATAATGGGTAGACTTCGACAGAAAATAGAAGAAGAAGTCAATATGGTCCAAGCTGGTTTCAGGCAAGGAAGAGAATCAAGAGATCATATATTCAATCTAAGATTAATAATAGAGAAATGCAGAGAATTTAATGTGAATCTATACTTATCTTTTATAGACTACTCAAAGGCATTTGATTGTGTACAACACAAGAAACTTTGGGAAATAATGGAAAAAATGGGATTTCCAACACATTTGACACAACTAACATCACTGCTGTATCTAGAACAACAAGCAGCAGTAAGAATAAATGGTGAAACAACAACTTGGTTTGACAAAAAACAAGGGGTCCGTCAGGGGTGCATATTGTCACCCTACTTATTTAACTTGTATACTGAAAATATAATGAAGAATGTTAGAGAAGATGTAGACACAGACTGTTACGATGCCATAACAATTGGAGGTTATGAAACACCAGAGATTAGATATGCTGATGACACAGTGTTACTGTCCACAACACAAAGAGGAATGGAAAAACTAATTATGTCAGTCTGTAAGAACAGCGAAGAGCAGAACCTCTATCTTAATGCAAAAAAAACTAAATTGATGACAACTGACAAAACAAACAAGGCAGCTAAAATATATATCAGTGAGGAAAAATTAGACGAAGTGGAGAGTTTTGAATATCTTGGATCACTACTAACTAATAATGGAGATACAATGAGGGAAATTAAAAGGAGGACATCTATCGCTCTTCAGAAAGTAAAACAAATAAAGAGTCTGTGGAGAGGAGCAGACAGAACTACAAAAATAAGATTTTTAAGGACATGCATCTTTCCCATCACAATATATGCCTGTGAGACCTGGACACTTAACAAAACAGCTGAGAAACACATAAATGCTTTTGAATGTAAATGCTACAGAAGAGTTCTCCAAATATTGTGGACACAAAAAAGAACAAATATATCTATACTACAAGAGCTTAATATTGAAGAAGGCTGTCTAGTAAAGAGGATTAAAGAGAGAAAACTTAAATATTTTGGACACATTAAATGTCACGATAATTTAGAGAAGACCGTATTGGAAGGATACATAATGGGAAAAAGAAAAAGAGGAAGACCAAAACGAAGATGGCTGCAAGACATTGTTGACAATCTGCAAATGGATGCATCAGCAGTAGGCCGTCTTGCTCACAACCGAGAGGCCTACAGGAGTGCTGTTAGGGAGGCAAAGCTCCGCAATCCATCTATCTATCTATCTATGCCTCTGACCCCTCGTGGAGCATAGGCCGCCAACAAGAGCTCGCCAGGCAGTTCGGTCCTGGGCCACTCTTTCCAACTGTCTCCATGTCTGGTTCATTATTTTGATGTCCATGTCCAGACTTCTGCGCCAGGAGTTCCTAGGTCTCCCTCTCCTCCTTTTACCCTGTGGGTTCCATGTTAGGGCTTGCCTTGTGGTGCTGGATGTGGATTTCCGTAGGGTGTGTCCGATCCATCCCCATCTTCTTCGTAGGATTTCGTCTTCCACTGGTTGCAGGCCTGTTCGCTGCTGCAGTTCTTGGTTACTTATGGTATCTGGCCATCGTATTTGTAGAATCCTTCTAAGGCATGTGTTAATAAATGTCTGGATTCGTTTCATGATCGTAACAGTAGTTCTCCAAGTTTCTGAACTGTATAGCAGAATGGGCTTTATCATGGTGTTAAATACTCTGATCTTCAATTTAATTGACAAGGCTGAAGTTCCCCATATTTTCTTCATCTGATGGAATTTTACTCTTGCCTTGCCCATTCTTGCTTTTACATCAGCTTCTGTTCCTCCCTGCTTGTCTATCACACTTCCCAGATAAGTAAACTTTTCAACCTCTTCCAGTTCCTCTCCTTCCAATATAATGGGCATTTCGTTGACCTCATTTACTCTAAGAACTTTACTCTTTCCCTTGTGGATGGTAAGGCCTAGTCTTGAAGAATTTTCTGCCACTAATATGGTTTTCTCTTGCATCTGTTGCTTAGTCTGGGAGAGAAGTGCCAGGTCGTCAGCAAAGTCTAGGTCGTCCAGTTGAGTCCAGGGCGTCCATTGAATACCATTTCTCCTATTTTCTGTTGATTTTCTCATAATCCAGTCTATGGCCAGGATAAATAGAAATGGTGACAGCAGGCATCCCTGTCTCACTCTGGTGTTAACTTGAATGCATCTGTTAGTTGTTGTCCATGGATTACCTTACATGTCATCCCTTCATAGGAGTTTTTAATGATGGTGGTAATCTTCTCCGGTACTCCGTAGTGTCTCAACAGCTTCCATAGGGTCTGTCTGTCGACGCTGTCGAAAGCCTTCTCGTAGTCAATAAAATTGACATAGAGAGGTGAGTTCCACTCCAGTGATTGTTCTATGATGATACGTAATGTTGCTATTTGGTCTGTACAGGATCTGTTCTTCCGGAATCCTGCTTGTTGGTCCCTGAGTTGTGGATCTACCGCATCCTTTATCCTATTTAGAAGAACTCGGTTGAGTACCTTTCCTGGTATTGATAGCATTGTTATACCTCTGTAGTTGGAGCAGGAGCTCAAGTCACCTTTCTTTGGTAGCTTGACAAGGTAACCTTCTTTCCACTCTGTAGGCACTTGCTCCTCTTCCCAGATCTTCCTGAAGAGGGGGCGAAGAATGTCTACGCTGGTCTCAATATCTGTTTTCAGTGCTTCTGCCGGGATGTTATCAGGTCCTGCTGCCTTGCCATGCTTCAGCAAGGGACATGCAAATGAATAAATGAATGAATGAGGAATCATCTTTCATAATCGGAATTTGTAGGAATCGTCTTTCATAATTCATAAATTATAAAAATGTTATCTTTCAGCTTTAGTAAACATCAGAGCATTTCTCTAAGTTGTTTATAATTTCCCAAGTGACTACTTTCCTGGGAATGGAGTGGACTGGTAGAAAAGGACCAGTCTCCTGATCTCTCACTCACATTTTTTTCATGCCATTGAACATTTTCTTCTGGGGCTATTTAACTCATTCCGGGCTAGTGATCGCTATAACGACTTTTCCGCTATCCCGAAGCTACCGTATGATCGTTATAGTTTGTTTCGATAAAACAACCGGTGTAACATTTAGATTGTACATATTTTGTCCGCGATTCTGGTGACACTTTTCAAAATGGTGAAAGAGTGCCTAGTTACGAGCGATGTCGAGCGAAAAAAAGGAAGAGAAAGACTGAAAATTTTAAATTTTTGATGATGTAGACAGGGGTATGGACATGGCCTGTGACCACCCCACTGTTCTTGAATGTATCCCAAGTAGATCTAGATATATTAGATGACGGGAGAAGTAGTTAGAAGGTTATTTCAGGCATTAATTTAGCAAGAATGCAACATAGAATCAAAATACGAGATCGACAAGTAGATCTACACATCTCAGATGGTAAGTAGTGGTAAGTAGTGTAGATCTAGACCTCGCCGATAGTGAACTGGCCACAATCAGTGTCTAAAAACATCACATTACTTCTTTTTTCCTAAAAAACTCTGCATTTATGAAATTTTCATTCATTTAGCTATACTTTGAAACATATTAAGTATACGGAAGTACATGGAAATACTGTTTTCCATTCCATTTTACAACTAGACCCCCTTACAAACTAAGACCTGCGTTTTTAGTCCCATTCGCAACCATACGTCCCCGTTTCTTCCTCTAGCATGGGAAGAGTTAAAAGACAAAGTCTAAAGTGAGAAAGTTAACAAACTACAAAAACTGAAGCAAAAGTTGAAAGTATTATTAGAGATAAGCTACAGTGTATCTGGCAGGAGTGGGATTCATGTTTGATTTATGCAGAGTTACAGGATGTATAATATAAGGGGAAAATGCTTTTAAATTAAAAAATGTTCAGAATGAAATAAAAGTGAACCACGCACAAGTAAATTTTCTGGTTTTAAAATAAATGACTTTTTAAAATACTGTCATTATAATTGGAAAATTTAGTATTGCTTAACATAAAAGACTCACTGCAATTTTTTTTCAGACACCTTTTTCAGAGCAGGAGCAAGAATTTCTGAATGTTGAGCTTAGCCAGAAGTTTCTGGAGTCATGCTTTAGAGAATGGGAAATTTCTCTGACTGTCAATGACAAACTGGAATTTTTTATTGCAAACCAGCATGATAAGGTGGAAAATCTGTTCTTATGTGTGATATTGTATCATGTTAAGGTGGAAAATCTGTTCTTATGTGTGATATTGTATCATGTTAAGGTGGAAAATCTGTTCTTATGTGTGGTATTGTATTTGTGTTTCTTCTCATTTTGTCTATGCTCATCATGCAAGAAATGTTTTAAGTTGATTTGGACTTGCATTTTAAAAAAGCATAAAATTAAGACAAATAAAATTCTTGTCTAACGGCACGGGAAGGATATAAGATATAAGATAAGATAGATAAATGGTGGCAGTGTTTGCACACATGTGCTTATGTGTAGCGTAAGAATTACAATAATTTTTGATCATGTCATTTTGAATGACACTGCATTATCACATTCCTTGTGAAAGAGATAACTAGGATGAAGAATTTATGCCCAAAATAAAATAATTTATGTGTAACCTCTTCCATGTATGGTTTTACTTATTTTGTAAAGATCTTGAACTTGTCTTTGTCTTAAGGTGTTTTATAGAGTAAATGAACTTATAAAAAGCCTGTGTTTTACTTGATACTAGTTTTCTCATTACAGTACAAATTTTATTCTTCAGAGGCCTTTGTCATCATTATTTAATCCTTCTAATATCTGGACAACTTCATTATGTTTAATTTTATTTTTGGGTCCTTAACATAAATATTATAAGCATTTCGTAGTTGTTTCCGAAATTCTTTTGAATTTTATGTGTATCAAAAGTATCATATGTTCCATGCAAATTATTTTTTATCTCTTGACATATTCTTCATATTATAATTCATGGTTATAATTTGTTATGATATGATTTGAAATTATTTCTGTTCCATGGTTCCAAAAATAATCACTATGGATAGAGCAGTGAACTTTCTCAAAATTTTGCCTCCAGGAGAGAATCTCTATTTTACAAATATTTATTATTTTCTCTCCTCTAATATCCATATTACAAACTATAAATAGTATGTATTGATACATTCAGTCCTAGAGCATTAGACCATTCAGGCAGAAACTAAGGTTTATTTTTTGTTTTGTTTCAGATGCCATTCAGAGCTTTCCTTGAAAAGCATATTTGGGTAACAGAATGTTCACATTTACTAGGAAAATGGCAGACCACAGAGAAATGGATGAAGTTTGAAGAAGATGTCCATAAAAAACAACCTAATCACCGTATAGTTTGTGTTGATGACAAAGTATGTCTCTTGACCACTGACACAAAAGGTGATGATCTAACTAAATCATCGGTGCAGGAAATAAAGTTGAAAATTATAGAGTTGTCTTCTAAGTTTTCTTCCCATGAGCAAGACACTGTGTCATATCCTGCTTCACTGAAATGTGACACAAAAGTGACAAGGATCCAGTGCCAGTGTACAGAGCACAGAAAAGCTTATTATCTCCAGTTCTTAACAGAACATCTAAAGACGTTGTGCAAAACATATGAAGCTGAAATAATGCCGTCAGAAAATGGCTTTGAGATAAGTTCTACTTCCAACCATGTGAGTAATAAAGTCGTTGAAATCTTGAAGCAGATCCTATCTAAAATCAATAGCCGTTCACACACATACAGTATTCCGGGACTGTTGAACTATATTGAGACTGAAGGAGCCAGTTTTATAGAAAACTTGTGTGAAGAATGCAAATGCCTTATTGTCCCAGAAGGAAAAATGTCTGATTCACAGCAGCTAATGATGAACCAGCAGCTGTCACCAGAAAGTTCAACAAGTCACTATTATAAAGTTCTTGTGCTGGAAACGGCTAACTGCGGTGGATTCAGTGTACATCTGGTCCAGGGAGATATGCAGATGTTGAATCTTGATATGAAAATTGAAGTACAAATTTCTGAGAGTGGTAAGAAAGTGAATGACATTCAATAATTTTATAATTGTTTTATTTCAGAAGGTTGATTTCTAAAATTGTATAAAATAGGGCAGTCCTAGAAGTAAGTTCTATTTATGAATAGTGCCAACTTGGATTACTTTTACCAGATGACATCTTGTGTGGTGTGTTCCTGCATGCTGTGTGGCTAGCAGGAGATGTAATTTTATTAAATTTGAAAGATAACGCATCATTCTGTATGTTCAAAATGTTGAAGAAAATCAAGATGCCCACTGCCTGTCAAATTTGGTCTGCAATAATGGTCACAAAAATGTGCTTGATGGTCCACGAGCTGGCCGACCGTCTGTGGTTAACTCTTCCCATGCCATTGTCGCGATAGTGAGAATTTCATGTTAGTCTCGTGTCTGCCATTGTCATTATAGCGATATTGTTTCATTGCAACATAGAACTATTGCAAAACTTTTTATTGTACACGATTTATCTGCGCATGTCTGGTGACCTTTCATAGTTCGATCAAAAAGTGTGGCTAACAACTGAATGAAAGCGATGAATTAACAGAGAAATTTCAGTATTTATTGTGATTTCAGAGGCATTAGGGCATGTCCTATGACCCGACCACTGTTCCTGAATGTACCCCAAGTATATCTAGACCTATTAAATGGACTGGAGAAGTAGTTAGAAGGCTATTTTAGACATTATTTTAGTGAGAATGCCACCACACAACAAGATCAGATGAAAATTTAAGTAGATCTGGAAGTCGCCGATAATAAACATTGTACATCTAGGCATCGCCGATGGTAAGCACTACACATTTATCAGCTAAAATCATCACATTACTTCTTTTTTCCTAAAAAACTCTTCATTTATGAAATCTACTTACATTTACAACTATTTTCATGCATAATATGTATACTTTTAAAGTGGAAATACTTTGTATATTCACTTTTACAACTATACCCCCTATACATATCAAGACCCACGCTTAGCGCCGTGGCAGACACATGAACGTCCGCGTTTTTTTTCTGTGGCACGGGAAGAGTTAATGAAGATTTGATTCATGTGGAGGAAGAAAAGTTTTATGATGACAGACAATTCACCATTTCATCACTCTCCCTGCATTCATTTTCCACAAATTTCATGTCATTTCTTTAGACACTTGTGTCTGTTTGACCAGATTATCGAAAGTTCTGCTCTTGATGGGTGCTGAAGATGATCACTGAGAAACAAAAAATGCAGTAGGCAGGCATTGCATTGATGTTTCTGATATGATACAGTGAACAAGGAAATGACTTCTTTAGCCGCATCATCACAGATCTTCTTCTTCTTCTTTGTTCGCATTGTCTGTCTATATCTGCAGTCCTGTCTCTTGGATAAATTTCACTGTTTTTTGTAATTCATGTATGGAACCGTAAAGCTTATCTTCTTTAGTGGTTTCACTGGGCCAGTAATTATTTCTCAGTGTTTCATAGTTGGTGCAGTTCTGGAGGATATATTCCACAGTTTGGGGCACCTGGGCACATGTACATAGATTAGTAGTACCAACCTTAAACTTTGTATACATATGACTTCGGAGTCGGGTGTGTCCTGTTCGGAGACAGAAGATGGTGACTTGTTCCTTTCTGTTTAGCATGTGATAGTCATCATGTGGTGGTGTTTGTGGCTTCCTGTAGGTTTTTATCATGCTTTTCTTCTGATTATAGGTGATTGGTATGTCTGGTTGCTCCATTTCAGTGCCATCTTTGGCCAGATGGTCAGCTTTCTCATTGCCTGGTATCCCACAGTGGGAGGGAATCCATTGCAAAGTGACTCCATGTTGTAAGCCAATTTTTGACAAAGCATCCTTAAGGTCTGGTAGTTTGTTGCTCTGAAGAGCTTCCAGTACTGATCTTGCATCTGTGAGAATTACTACAGGACATGTATCAATTCTGGAGTCTGATAGTTTTTCAACTGCAGCAATAATTGCCCTAACTTCTGCATCAAAGTTGTTGCAGTATTTTCCAGTGGGTATGGAAATCTTGTCAGTGGTGTTGTTTGGATATTCAATATGTGCTCCTGCCCCTCCATTCTTTATGGCATTGTGTGCAGATCCATCTGTATACACACGTATCCAGGTGTCACATGGATATTTGTCATCTAGCACGCTAAGTGTGGCTGCTGATCTTACAAGGCTGCTTTGCATCTCACCATTCTGCACACCTTTCACCTCAGTCTGAATAGTTATTTGTGTATAATCTGCTTCTTTCCAAGGTGTATGCTCTGGTACAGATGATAATGGAGCGACTACAGTTGGAAGGTCAGGTATCAGCTTACGCATGCGCTTGGCCTGGTGAATGAAGCTGCTTCTTTTAAGCCGTCTTAATGCCAAGTTATTGAATCTCTCCTTCAGGGGATGGCTTACAGAGCTAAGGAATAGTTGGTGTTCCTTTAGCGCTTGAACACCAACTATTTTCTGCATTTCTACTATTGGTGTGGACCTCATGGCACCTGTGATAATCCGTAGTGACTGATTTTGAACCTTGTCTAGATTATGCAGCGTAGTGTTTGATGCTGTGCACCAAGATGTTGAGCCATATTCTAGATGCGGTAGAATACTTTGCTGATATACGTTCTTGAGGATTCTTTCACTAGTTCCCCATGTGGTTCCACTTAATTTTCTTAATATGGCTAGTTTTCTTGTGGTTTTTGCTTCTGCACTGTTGATGTGTTGCTTCCAAGTCAGTTTTGAGTCAAGAGTCACTCCTAAGTGAGTGGGTTGGTTGTCCATCCTTAAGGATATTTCATTTACAAAGATCTTACCTGCTTTCTGTTTAGATGAGAGAGTGAACAGAGTGGTACTTGATTTCTCTGTGTTGATACTTACACACCATTTGTTTGTCCATGATGTCAAGATGTCTGCTGCTCTTTGGAGTCTCTGTGTAGCAACTGTCACATATTCATCTGTACACCACATGACCAGATCATCTGCATACAGTGCCGCTTTGATTCCATAGGGAAGTTCCTTGACCAGGTCATTAATGAATACAAGGAATAGTGTAGATGAAAAGACTCCTCCTTGTGGTACACCGTGTCTCAGAAGTACTTTCTGGCTTTTGTGTCCATCCATTACTACTCTAGCTCTTCTATTGTGTAAACAGGACTTTATCCAGTTGTACAGTCTTCCATTCACATTGCAGTTTCTTAGTTTCCACAGCAGATCTTTTTTTCCATACTTTATCAAAGGATTTCTTCAGGTCTATCCATGCTGCTAGTACAAGGTTTTTTTCTTGGATTGCACCCTCAATCTCTTGAGAGAGATAGGTCACCTGATCTTCCGTACTGTAATACTGCCTAAATCCTGCTTGTTGTGGAACGAGAAGGTTTTCACTTTCTAGGTACCATTTTAGCCTCAGGTCAATGATGCGTTCCATTGTTTTGCATAGGCAGCTAGTGAGACTGATTGGCCTGTAGCTGGAGGCAGTATCACTGTTTTTCCCTGGCTTTAGCAGTGGTACCATGTTTGCTTCCTTCCAGATTAACTTACCTGTGCTCCAGCACATATTGAAAATATCCAACAGCTTTCCCATTGCTGCCATTCCCAGGTTCTTGATCATTTCATTGGACACTCCATCTGGTCCTGGTGATTTCCTTGATTTCAGTTTACTGATTGCTAGGTCTAACTCGCTGCGTGTGATTGGTGCATCCATGACCTCCACTTTTCTGACTTGTTCCTCTTCTTTCTGTGGATCAATGCGCACTGCACACTCTTTCTCTGGGTGGATATCAATATTGCAATCCTGTGCAAACATGCGAGCAAAGTGATCTGCTACCTGCTTACCTGTAAGAGTTTTCCCATCCTCTATTAGTGTAATCTTTGTACTTCTTCCAGTACTCTCATCATTTAACTGTTTGATTAGTTTCCACAGTTTCCTTCCATCCTTTTCAAACTTTAGGGACTCTGTTTTCTCTCTCCAACTTTCCCGTCTGGCTTGCAGCTTGGCTCTCTGAAATTTTGCCTTAGAATGTTGGTAATTAATGTGGTGTTCTTGGCATGGTCTATTTTCTGCTTGCTTTTGAGCTGCTTCCACATCATCATGGAGTTTTCCCAGCTCACTAGACCACTATGGTTTGTAGTCCCTGCGAGCTCCTCTGGGAATGGTTTCATGAGCGGCCTGAAGGATACATGCACTGAATTCCTTCACTATGCTGTTAATATCCTTACCTTCTATTGACAGCTGTCCCACCAGGATACCTGTACGAAGTCTGTACATTGTCCAGTTTGCTTTTTTATATTTCCATCTGGGGAGAAGACTACTGGTGTTAAGGAGTTCATTTTCTATTGTCAGGAAGACTGGTCGGTGGTCGCTACCTCCAAGTTGTTTTCCAACTTCACGTGTAATGTTCCACTTCAGATCTGGAGAGTGGAATGCCAGATCTGGTGTTGAGGTTGTATGCCAAGCCCTTGAGTAAAATGTTGGGGGATCCATTGGCTGGTTGATCAGGAGAAGTCCATTATCATCCTGCCAGTTCTCAACTTCCTCTCCTCTTTTGTCTATGTGGCAATGGCTGTTAAAATCGCCACAGACCATCAGTCTCTCTTTGTGTGAGATTGTTTCTAGAGCAAGTGGGCGGTCATTAGGACAGTAATAGTTAAGGAGGTGGAAATCTGTATTACTACTTTTTAGATGGATCATCTGATATTTGGCTCCTTCCATGAACACTCCCACCTGACATGCGCTGATGTTATTCTTAACAAGTATGAGTACTCCTCCTTTTCTTCTGTCCTATTGGTCTGATCTAAAACACTGGTAGCCTCTGATTTTAAAGGCGGCATCTTTGGTTAGGTGTGTCTCCTGTATGCAGCATATACTTACCTGCTCTGCAAAAAGTATGTTCTGTAGTTCCACCTTTTTTTGCTATAGCCATCTCTAACACTGCTGACACCCTCAGCATTCCACTGCATTATTTTTTGACTGTTTTCTTCCGTTGTATTTTTTGGCCAGTAGCTCTACTCTCATGTCTCCTGACTCCACAAGACGAACTGAGAGGACCTCCAGTAGCATTGGGTGGACCCTTTCGAGGCAGAGGGCCCGGCACTGCACCTGCCTGGTTAGTCTTCACAGGGCGAGCACCATGTTTGAATACTGCAGATAGAGACATTTCATTAGCGATAATGCGTGTTACCCTGATTTTTGTGATGCGCCTTTTGGCTGGGTAACTCCGACTTCAGCACCTTTCCTTGCTAGGGCAGACTGTGGTCTTGCTCGGACTGCCATGAAGACAGTGTGGCTGGCCTGGCCAAAACTTTGTTTTCCAGCCTCTGGTGGCTGTATGTAAGTCCCTTCTCCATGTCAGATGGTTTGGAGACAGTTCCACAAAGACACTCTGACTTTGAGATGAGGAATCTGATTAGTGCTTCAACGCTATCCATTCCCCGCCACCTATAGTCTGCTGGCTCTGTTTTGTTTACATCATTCTGATAGCCACTGTTGTAAGACCCATAGGCTTGTCACGTCCTGGATTCATTGGTTTCACACCAGACTTCCCTCATCCTCGCCAGAGATCTCCATGTCCCCATACATCCACCAACCTGACATTACATTTTACAAAAATAACAATTACAATTAGTAATTGCTACAAGTTTCTGGGCTACAGAAGTAGGTCAGAGTTTTTAAGCAAACAGATCTATGTTCCCTGTCTCACAAACACTATGTTAAGATAAGTGTGCTCTTAACAATCATCACAGATGACAAGACATGGGTGTCTGTGACCTCTGAATCAAAGCAGTGGTTCATGAAATGGAGACATACATCATCACCAATTAAAAAAACAAGTAAACCATTTCAACTTGCAAAATCATGTGCACATTGTTTGGGACAGACAACACATTTTGTTTGTGGAATTCTTGCCTCCAGGCTCAACGGTCAGCCATGGCATCTATTGTGATACACTTAAAAAAAAACTTCTTCCCATGCGATCCAGAACAAGTGGCGTGGTGTATTACTGTCACATGACAACGAGGTCAAAGAAGCCATTAACACTTGGTTTGCATCACAGGCAGCAACATTTTACAGTGTAGGAATACAAAATCTGGTGTCTCACTATGACAAGTCCCTCAACAGTGGTGGAAACCATATTGAAAAGTAATTAATAGTATGTACTTCATGCAAATATACACAGTTAATGCAGCTACATTGTTGAGTTTTTTATACAGTGATACCTTGGAATCCAAATTTAATCCATTCCAGAACCCCGTTTGAGTTCCAGATCATTCGAGTTCGCAGACAATTTTTCCCCTTTAAAATAACAGAAACTGGGTTAATCCGTTCCTTGATCCCACGAACTAAAATTTTCAAAATGATTTTAACAGTAAATACACTGTATTTTAAGGTAAAATATTAACAAATAATAATAATATTTGAACAAAAATGTAAATTAATAAAATTAAAAATATAAAAACCTGTATTTATCTTAAAAAGGAATGATGTGGAAGCTGGAGGAGGAGAGAGATTATTACTTGGAAGGCGAGTCACCTTCCATGATAACGTCAGGTAACTGCGTTTCTCATGGTTATGGTGTCTGCATTCTTTGCCTTTTCATGCCCTTTGCTAAGGTACCACTTGTAGAGGACTTGGGGTCACTGGTCATGGTGTCTTTTGAGAACCAGCGTTCCAAAGTGGTCTGACATTGGCGACCTTTTCAAACTTTTCTAAAATGTTAAATGTTCGATGATGTTATCATTGAACAAGTTAACACACATGTTAACAAGGGCTTTATTAGGATGCCACTTCTCAACAGCTGCCTGGGTTTTTTACCACATGCTGAAAAGATCCTTGATTACAGCAGTGGGAATGGTTCCAGCATCTCCCTCTTCCTCCCATGAAGAAATTTCTTCTGCAACTTTGTTCTGCTGCTGCTGGTTGAGGCGCTGAAGCTCATCCATTGTCAGTTCAGTCCTGTGATCCTCCACTAACTCATTGATATCCTCTTTGCTCACCCATGGACTTGCCAGAGATACGATGTCAGGAACAACAGGTGGTTCCTCAAACCCTTCAAAGCCCATTGCAGCAACACATTCAGGCCAAGGATTTTTCTGGGCAGAATTCATTGTCCTCAAAGACACTTCCCTCCATGCTTTCTTGATGGTTCTTAGGCAATGGAGAATATTGTAGTGATCCTTCCAGAACTCTCAGAGGGTCAGTTCTGTTTCATCTGTAACTTCAAAACATCTCTGGAACATAGCCTTGGTGTACAGTTTTTTGAAGTTCGAGATCACCTGCTGGTCCATGGGCTGGATAAGAGGAGTGGTATGGAGTGGGGGGGGGGGGGGGGCGGGGGGCAATATTTTATCTTGATGAAGCTATAGTCACCTACTAAATTATCTTCTAAGCCTGGAGAATGCACAGGAGCATTGTCCATGACAAGAAGAGCTTTCTTCAGATTTTTCTCCTGTAGATAAGCCTTTACTTTCAGCAAAGAAATCTTTCAGTGAAGAACTGCCTGGTAACCCATGCTTTCACATTCGATCTCCACATAACATTAAGTTTTTCTTAATGATGTTGTTCTTCTTGAAGACTCTTGGATTTTCTGAATGGTACACGAGAAGAGGTTTGATCTTGCATTCCCCATTAGCATTACCACACAGCAAGAGAGTAAGGCGGTCTTTCATTGGCTTTGGGCCTGGTACAGACTTTTCTTCCTTTGAGATGTATGTTCGCCTGGGAATATTTTTTGCAACAGAGGCCTGTTTCGTCACAATTGAACATTTGCTTTGAAACATACCCTTCACTATTCACAAACTCCTTAAACTCCTTTACAAACTTTTCTGCTGCTTCCGAATTAGAACTGGCAGCCTCTCCGTGCATAACAACACTATGGATCCCAGTCCTTTTCTTAAAGTTCTTGAACCACCCCATACTGGCTTTAAACTCCTCCTTTTGACCACCAATATCAGGCATGCCTTTCACTAAATCATTGTGCAGTACCTTGGCTTTCTCACAAATTATCGCCTAGATATCACATCACCAGCCATCTGTTTTTCATTAATCCAAACTAGGAGTTTTTCCATCTCTTCCATACTTTTCGATCTCCTAGAGGTCAGTGTCGTAAAGCCTTTTGCCACATCAGCTATTTTGATAGTTTCTTTATTTTTCAAAATCATACAAACAGTCAATTTAGGCATCCCAAACATAGTAGCGAGTTCAGTCAAACATGTACCGGTTTCATGCTTAGCAATAAGATCTTTCTTAACTTTAATTGTAGCTCTAACAGCTTTCCTCTTACTGTTATTTTCCTCACTACACTTTTTAGGACCTATGGCAAATACACTAAGTTGTTATTATTAGCAGTGAAAATCACATGAGATGCTTTAACTACAGCTTCAGACAACAGACTGAGCAACAAAGTGTATAGATGGCCCGAACACTGGGGAAATGTATGCATAAACACATGTGAAAAACGTGCTGGCCATTTGGATTCCAAAGCAGCGTTTGTATTCCGAGGAAAAATTGGTTTGAAATTTTTTTTGGATTCCAAGTTGTTTGAGATATTGGGCGTTTGGATCCCAATGTATCACTGTAACACATCAGAACTTACTTTTAGGATTGCCCTCGTATATATTTTATGAATAAGTCAAGTTGTTATTATATAAAAAAAAAGAACACAAAACAGGCATGATATTGGTCTTCCTCTTGATATTCTCTTTTTTTCCTGTTGTTATATTATTTTCAATGCCCCCTCTTCTCATTGCATGTCCTACGAAAGTACATTGTCTCTCTCTTATTTTTTAGACAAGATTTTTTTGTCTCCTGCTCTTCTCATACATTCTTCATTAGTTATTTTTGCTGTCCAGAGAATTCACAACATTCTTCTAATAAACCACATTTCTGCTGCTTCCAATGATTTTTGTGCACACCTGCCTATTGTCCATGATTCACTTCCATATAACAAGATAAGTTCAGTATAGCATTTTAGGACTCATTTTCTAACATTCATTGATAAGGATGTGTTGCATAAAATGTTTCTCATTCTCTGAAATGCAGTCTTTGCTTGGCCTATTCTGTTCCTAATTTCTGTTCTGCATTTCCCATCTGAAGTTATTACTGCTCCAAGGTATTTGAATTTCTGCACCTGCTTTAGAATATATAAATGTATAAAATAGGAAAAAAGTAGGAGCAGCTTTATTACTTAACGATTACAAAGTTGTGACGTTTCGGCGTGAGCCTTAATCATATAAAAACATACAGGACGAAGAAATAGAGAGAGGAGATAAAGTATAGATTCACATGAATAGTGTTAAAAAAAAAAAAATTTTTAAAAGAGTACTTAGCTGTAAATCGCAAGGTGTGGCTTGTCTGGCGGAGTGTGTCAGGGATGGATCTAGTGGGACGTGGAAATTGTTTAAATAGAGACCTGTGACATGTGGTCGGTGGGTTGTAACTGGGGGTGGTGGATGGGGAACTGGGGAGAGGAGAGAGAGTGACACAATACCGACCTAGCTAGGAGAAATTGAAACAGATGATTGGGGAAAAGGGGTTGCAGAGAAGAGGGGTTTCAGAGAAAATAGTGGGGTTGCAGAGTGATGCTGTGAGGAAGTTTGAAAAGTAAGAAGGGGTGGACTTAGTGGAGAGGTACTATAATGATTGAAGAAGATGATGTTACCTGTAACTAAACAGCGAGTTTAACCCATGTGGTTCCAGCGTCCCATAATTTTGAATGCAGCGGTTCTCAAGTGCCAGGCGGCTTGTGTCATCTGCGTGACATTGTTTAATGGCTGTTACCAGAAAGTCAGATTTGCCTCTGTGGTTGGGGCCATTGAAATGATTTGGGACTGGTTTCGAAGCATGCTGGGCGATGTCGTACAGATGTTTTTGCATGCGGTCCCCTAATCTGAGGCCAGTCTCACCGATATATGTTATCCTGCATCTTTTGAAAACGATGACATATATCACATTTCGGGACTCGCATGTGAATCCCTCATGAAGAGTGAGGATAGTTTTGGGAAAGGTGATTGTTTTCGTTTCCCAAACTACAGGGCAGGTAACGCAGCGGGGGCGGTTACATTTTCTGGTGCCAACATATGTAAGGCTCTGCTTCATGTGGCTGTGGACGAGGATGTCCTTAAGGTTTGGCTCATGTTTGTATGCCAATAGGGGTGGATCAGAGAAAATGTCACGAGTGTCGGAGTCGAGTTGGATTATCGGCAGATGACGATAAAGAATTTTCTTAACCATCTGACCGTGCGGGTGGAAAGGCAGTACTAACTTAACTCTGTCAGATGGAGTAACAGGCTTTTTCTTGAATACTTCTTTGCGGCTCACTAGTTGGATACGGTTGAAGGCTTTACAAAGGACCTTTTCTGGGTAGTGGCGATGACAGAAAAATTCTAATAACTTGTTGGACTGATCTATAAAGTCCAAATTATCCTGACATATGCGGCAAAGACAGAGGAGTTGGGAATATGGGATGGAGTTCTTACAAGCTTCAGGATGAGAAGAGGTGTAAAGCAAATAGGTGTGGCTATCGGTGGGCTTGTAAAATACAGAGGTGACAAGCTTGTTTGTGCCAATAGAAATTTTAATGTCTAAAAAATTAACAGACTTGTCAGAGATTTCTTCGTCCTGTATGTTTTTGTATGATTAAGGCTCACGCCAAAACATCACAACTTTGTAATCATTAAGTAATAAAGCTGCTCCTACTTTTTTCCTATTTTATACATTCTGGTATCACAGCTTTATTGCAGTGCTTCGTGTATAGTTGTATACTTATACACCAATTATTGTGTTACTGCTTTAGAATAGTTCTGTTTATTTTTATATTGCATGTTTGTGGATTCTGTTTCTTAGATATAACCATAGTCTCTGTCTTTTTTTATGTTTAAAGTAAGGCCTTTCTGTTCACTTCCTTTAGAGACTTTATCCAAGAGATTTTGCAGATCTTGTTGGTTCTCAGCTATCAGTACTGTCGTCAGCATACCGAAGGTTGTTAATATTGTATCTTCCAATATTTATGCGTGGTTCTGTGATGATTGTTCTTAGAATATTCTCGCTGTACAGAGAACAAAGGTCTGGAGATAGTGCACATCATGGTCACATCTGTTGTTTTATAGGTTGATATTTTCCAGTTCTATTTTCAAATCGAATTGCTGCTTCTTGCTGCCAGTATAGATGTTTTACAATCCTCAGGTCTTTGCTGTCTATATTGATGTCTTCAAGCATTTTAATAATTTCATTATGTTTCACCTTGTCAAAGGCCTTTTAAGATAACAGTGTAATCAATGAAGCATAAGTAGAGATCTTTCCGTACTTCTAAAGCTCTTTCTGTTCATGTTCGTAAAGCATAAATGGCATTGTGTGTTCCCTTTTCTTCAGCAAATCCAAACTGTTCATCTGCTGTTTCCATTTTTATCTTTTTCCTTGTTCTTCTCATAAAAATTCTCAGAAGTAGCTTCATTATGTGACATGAGAGGCTGATAGTCTGGTGGTCATCACATTCCTTTGCACCTGGTTTCTTTGGTAGTGCTAAAAATGTGGATTTAAGCAGGCCATTGGGCATATAACCACTGTTGTAAATGTCATTCATTAACTTGGTTATTATTTCTATTCCTATCTCCTCTAGTGCCTCCATTTCTTCTGTTGTTATAATCAGGCCCAGTTGCTTTTCCTTTCTTCATGTGTTTGATGGCATCTATGATTTCATCTTCAGGTATTAGTGGTCCATCACAGTTTTCAGTATCTGGCGTTATTCTGGTCTTTCTCCTCCATATAACTCACTGATGTACTCTGTCCACCTGTCCACAATGTCTTATTTTCCCATTAACATTTTACCTTCTTTTGATTTCAGGCATCCTGCGGTATATTTCATCTTCCTGCCTGTGAGTTCACTAATTCATTTGTGCATGTTTTTGCTGTCTTTATTATGAGTCCTCTATTTGTCTGCACTGTTCATTTAACCATACTTCCTTTGGTTCTCTGCATTTGCATCATTTCTTTATTTATCCTGCTATATTTTTCTTGGTTATTTTTACTTCATCTCCTCTTGTCCATCAGTCCTAAGATGTCGTCTGTCATCCATTTATTTTTAGGGGCTTCTTTTTTTGGTGGTATTATCTCTTTAACAGTTTGGTGGATAGACTCTCTTAACTTTGCCCATTGTTCATCTATATTATTTATCTTTGCTATTGCCTTGTATCTATTTGTTATAATAACTCTGTATTGTTCTCACACTTCTTGGTCATTTTTAAGGAGTTCCAACTAACAAGAGTAAATAACCAGTATTGACCATGCTTTAAAAGTACTGTAAAATTATATCTTACATCTTACATCCTTCCCGTGCCGTTAAATGTCACATGGGGCTTGCGTGGTAGTTCGCCAAGTTTTCCTGTTTTCAGCGAGCTTTTCAACCTCATCAGGGAATGTTATGCCCACTAAACTGGCTTCTATAACAATGTCTTCTTTTAGAGTTTCACACGAACGACCTCTTTTTCTTTGGCCTGTTGTGTTCCACTTGATAGCTTGTTTTGGTATTCTCTGACTGTTTCTTCTTGTCATGTGACTAACATATATCCATCTTCTTTTTCTTATCATGTAAAATTATTTATATCAGTGATAACATTAACTGGCAATTACCAGTAAATTACTAATAGAAAAAAGAGAAGAGCCAAAACTTTTGGAGGTTGTTGGTTGCCATAATGAATCTGTTATCAAAAACCTAGTAAAAAGCAACAAGCAAAACTGGTTGAAAGATAATCAGGCCAGTAGACAGATTGTGCTGAATTTGCATGGAGAACAAGCAGCTAGTTTTACTTTGCTTCATCTTGTGAGCATTTTTGCAAGAAGAAATTTTAGCCACAAATAAGGTTAGAAAAAAATCTCATACAAACATTTAATTCCTTCTGATGTTCGTAAAGCAGTTTTAATTTTAAATAATAAAGAATAAAGTTTTGAATGTTGTATTGAGAAAGTACTTTGAGCAAGGTGAAAGACAAGTACAATTTATACAGTTGTATAGGTTTCAAAAAATCCTAGTATGATCATTGTTATCACCTTAACTTGGGTACATTTCTTAAGCAGTCTTTTTATTCTTTCCCGTTAACGATGCTGCAGACTCATCTAAATCATTCACCAGTTTTAGTTATTGTCAAGGACCCCTCTCCAACAGCATTTTTTTTTTAAACATCATTATGATTTTATCATTACATCATTATGAGGTATATACTATCCAGAGACCAAAGATTGTTCACTTATTTATTGTGATCCAGGCACATTTCTATCATGTATTTTTACACAAAAGATGAGCACCAGTTGTGTCAGATTTTTTTTTTAAAGAATAATTCTCACAAATGCAAAAATCATTTAACTGCCTCTTTCATAGAGTAATTTGAGGACCAACTTGCTGCATTTTTTTAATCCCATATTTTTTTTCAATTTCTTTTTTTCATTCTTCAACCCCTTTTCTTCATTCATACATACACAGAATCAGGGAAAGATATACACACATAAATGTGTTGTCATACATTATTCATTGTTAGAGTATTGTGCTTAAATTTCAGATTGAAACAGCTCTGAAATTAGCCAGTGAGTAATCAGTTTCATAACTATTGTTTATTTATGTCATTGGAGAGAACAGCCTCAATTCTGTTGTGACTGCAACTAAATTTAATGAATGTTCTCTTTCAATTCAATAACAGAGAATCATTGTCGTATCAAGACTAAGGACACAAGCAATAACTTGATTTTAACCCTTCCTCCATGGTGTGCAGCAGAAAATGAAGATAACTACAGCTACTTTGAAAAATTAAGGGCTAGTCTGCATGAAACAGTTGTTTTAGCACTGGACCAGGCAAAATACAATAAGTGCAGAACTGTAGCACTCTCAACCACATGTATTGGTGAAAGAACAGAAAATCCATTCCCAGCTGATGTCATTGCAAAGGAAGTTACAGATGCACTCTTCGAAAAATTTGATTCCACCTCTGATTCAGAAAGTGAAGCACTTGAGTTCTACATTTGTGAACCAAAAAATGAAACAGTGTTCAAAGCATTCAAATTTTTCATGAAACTCAGACATCAGAGCTTTGCTCCTCAAAATCATTCTGGCTGGGACAGAGATTGTTTCCGAGGTAAAATTTCTTTCATGACCAAGAATTATTTTTTTAAAAATATTTTCTGTGTAATTTAAATGTTGTTATATTTTTTGGGTAGCAAAATGCAATAAAGTGTAATATTCATCAAATTTACAAATAGAATGATCAGAATAATGCAGCCTAGTTTATGCGCATCATCTTTACATATAGAATGATTAGAATAAAATGGCAAAGTTGTAGTACACACATTAATTTTACAGGGAGAAATGTTAGAATAATGCAACAGTTTTTGTGCATATATTGATTTTTATTAGCAGTAAAATAATACAGCAGAGTTTTTGTACACGCGCTGCATTTACAGAAAAAAAGAAAACTGGAACTTACAGAATAAATGAGAAACTGAAGTGCCAAATCTAAAATTTCTATGCCTTAATATACAGAAAAACTTCAGTGGCATTCTGTTGAGTGACACTTTGTATTTCTGACATATTCAGACTTTTAATATTTGGGTATAAAAATTGATACAATATTCAACCATATTTTTAAAATTCCATCATTCAGCTAATTTTGACATATATATATATTTCAAGGAGTCCGTCAGGGGTGCATATTGTCGCCTTACTTATTTAACTTGTATACTGAAAATATAATGAGGAATGTTAGAAAAGACGTAGACATTGAATATTATGATGCCATAACAATTGGAGGTTATGAAATACCAGAGATTAGATATGCTGATGACACAGTATTACTGTCCACAACACAAAAAGGAATGGAAAAACTAATTATGTTAGTCCGTAAGAACATCAAAGAGCAATAAACCTCTATCTTAATGCAAAGAAAACTAAATTGATGACTACTGACAAAACAAACAAGGCAGCTGAAATATGTATTAATAAGAAAATATTGGAAGAAGTGGAGAGTTTTGAATATCTTGGATCACTATTAACTAATAATGGAGATACAATGAGGGACATTAGAAGGAGGACATCTATCGCTCTTCAGAAAGTAAAACAAATAAAGAATCTGTGGAGAGGAACAGAAAAACTACAAAAATAAGATTTTTAAGGGCATGCATCTTTCCCATCGTAACATAATGCCTGTGAGACCTGGACACTTAACAAAACAGCTGAGAAACACATAAATGCCTTTGAATGTAAATGCTACAGAAGAGTTCTTCAAATATCATGGACACAAAAAAAGAACAAATATATCCATACTACAAGAACTTAATATTGAAGAAGGTTGGCTAGTAAAGAGGATTAAAGAGAGAAAATTTAAATATTTTGAACACATTAAATGTCATGAGAATCCAGAGAAGACCATCTTGGAAGGGTACATAATGGAAAAAAGAAAGAGAGGAAGACCAAAGCGAAGATGGCTGTAAAACATCATTGATGATCAGCAGCAGGCCATCTTGCTCACAACCAAGAGGCCTACAAGAGTGCTGTTAGGGAGCAAAAGTTCCACAAGGGACATGCAAATGAATGAATATATATATATATTATATATATTATATATATATATATTATATATATATATATATATATATATATTAAAACATCTTACATCCTTCCCATGCTGTTAAATGTCACATAGTTGCCATGGTAAGTTCACCAAGTTTTCCTGTTTTTGACCAGCTTTTCAACCTCATCAAGGGATTTTATGACTACTACTTTGGTCTCTCTTAATGTCTGCAACCACATGAAACTCACATACAACCACTTCTTTTTATTCAGCCTGTTGTGTTCCACTTGATAGCTTCTTTTGGAATTCTCTGTTTTTTTTTCTCATCATGTGACCAATGTATGTCCATATTTTTTTCTGATCACCAATGAAACAGGGTGTTGTTCACTCATCTGCCTTATCTCTGTGTTGATCTTGAATTTGTTCCACTTTATACCAAGTATTTTCCTTAGGCATTTGTTTTCAAAAGAGTATAAATATTTTCCTTAGGCATTCCTTTTCAACTTCATCAAGGGATTTTATGCCTACTACTTTGGTCTCTCTTAATGTCCGTGACCACATGAAACTCACATACAACCACTTCTTTTTATTCAGCCTGCTGTTTAACAAGATTTGGAGAGAAGAAAAGGTCCCTTCTAATTGGAAAAAAGGAATCATTGTTAAAATACCAAAAGGCAACCTTAGTGACTGTAACAACTGGAGAGGAGTAACCTTAATATCATTTGTGTCAAAAGTATTTTGCAAGGTCATTTTGAATAGACTTAAAGATATAATGGATACTGCAATGAGAGAAGAACAAGCAGGATTTCAAAAAGGGAGAAGCTGTCTTGACCAAATCTTTACTCTAAGAGTAATACTTGAAGAACATATTGAAAAGCAGAAACCATTAATACTGAACTTCATAGACTTTAAAAAAGCATTTGATAGCACACACAGAGATTCATTATGGAGAATTTTAAGTCTATATGGAATACCATCTAAAATTGTCAACATCATTAAGGACTTCTACAATGGATATGTTTGTGCAGTCAAGACAGAAGAAGGGATGAGTGAATGGTTCTAGACTGAAACAGGTGTGAATCAAGGATGTATACTGTCTCTTTTACTTTTTGGGATTACAATAGACTTCATAATGAAGAAATGCTGCACAGGTAACACAGGTATTGACTGGGTACATGGGACCCAACTAGAAGATCTTGATTTTGCTAATGACATAACTCTTATCAGTAACAATGTGAATTCCATGCAAGAAAAAACATATAGCCTGTCTTCACTAGCTAGCAAAATAGGACTTGAAATTAACAAGGACAAAACAAAAATAATGAAAATTTCCCTTAATCAAAATGGAAAAATACACATAGAAGGGACAGATATTGAAGAAGTCAATCAATTTGCATACCTTGGCAGCTACATAGACCAGGATGGTGACACTAGAAAGGAAGTTAGAATCAGAATTGCAAAATCAGCATCGATCTTCAAGAATCGTGAAAATATATGGAATTCAAAAGTTATAAGCACAAAAACCAAGTTAAGACTATTCAATTCAAATGTAATATCCACTTTCATTTATGCATGCAAAAGCTGGAAAAAAACTACAGAAATAGACAAGAAATTAGACTATTTTGAAAACAAATGCCTAAGGAAAATACTCGGCATCAAGTGGAATGAATTCAAGAACAATGCAGAGATAAGACAGATGACTGAACAACAACCAGTCTCATGGGCGATCAGGAAAAGGAGATGGACATATGTTGGTCACTTGATGAGAAGAAATGATCAGAGAATCCCAAAACAAGCTATCAAGTGGAACACAACAGGCAACAAAAAAGAAGCAGATCGCGTGAAACTCTGAAGAGGACATTGTTAACTCTTCCCGTGCCCAAGAAAAAAACGCGGACGTTCCCGTTTATGCCACACAAAAAGTGCGGGTCCTGATCTGTATAGTGGGCATAGTTGTCAAATGAATGGAAAACAGTATTTACATGTACTTCCGTGTACTTATTATGTTTCAAAGTATAACTAAATGTATGAACATTTCATAAATGCACAGTTTTTTAGGAAAAAGGAAGTAATGTGGTGTTTTTAGACAATGATTGTGCCCAGCTCACAATTTGCTAGGTCTAGATATGCACTACTTACCATCTGAGATGTCTAGATCTACTTGTCGATCTCGTATTGTGATTCTGTGTTGCATTATTGCTAAATTAATGTCTGAAATAACCTACTAACTATTTCTCCAGTCGTGTAATATGTCTAAATCTACTTAGGATACATTCAAGAGCAGTGGGGTTGTCACAGGCCATGTCCATACCCCTATCCACATCGTCAAAAATTGAAAAATTTTGATGTTTCTCTTCCTTTTTCTTGCTCGGCATCGCTCATAACTAAGGACTCATCCACCATTTTGAAAAGTGTCACCGGAAACGCAAACAAAATATGTACAATCTATATGTTACATCGGTTGGTTTTATTTAAACAAATGAATTGTCACTATAACAACCATGGCAAGCAACTCAGTAATCGGAAATCCTCACTATAGCGACTATGGCACGGGAAGAGTTAAGAGAGGCCAAATTAACAGGCGTAAAATCCCTTGATGAGGTTGAAAGACTCGCTGAAGACAGGAAAAATTGGCGAACTACTTTTCTAGCCCTATGTGACGTTTAATGGCATGGGAAGAATATAAGATATAAGAAGATTCCTTTTCAAAAGAGTTTTTGTTGTTTATTTCTTTAGTTGTTTTCCAGCTTTCTCATGCATACATGAGGGTGAATATTACATTTTAATTGAATAATCTTAGCTTGGTTTTTGTGCTTATGACTTTTGAGTGCCATATGTTCTCAAGATTCTTGAAGGTCAATGCTGCTTTTGCAATCCTAATGCTAATTTCCTATCTAATGTCACAATTCTGGTCTATGTAGCTGATATATATATATATATATATATATATATATATATATATATATGTGTGTGTAAAATGTAATGTGCATACAAACATAATGCTTAGTTACTTTTCAGTGGTTTTGTTTTATTGAACTAGTTTCTTCATTTCTTCGGAAAGTTGCATCAGTTTACTTACATATTTATCCACTTTAAAGAAATTACATTCTAAATCTCAAATAGTATTACCAGTGATTGCTGGTAAATTACCTATGAAAAAGGAGAAAAACTTTTGGGGGTCATTAGTTATCTGTTTATATTATCAAAAACCTAATAAAAAGCAACCAGTGAAATCTGTTGGAGGATAACTGGGCCAATAAGCTGATGATATTCAGTTTGCAAGGAAGAGAATCAGCCAGCAAATGACCATTTTGTAAAGATTACATCTTGCACAAATAAAGCAAGAAGAAAATTTCTCATAAACATTTAAAGTGTGTTGAATTTTATGTAAAAAAAGTATAAGGTACATAAAACATCTGTACATCGCCCAGCATGCTTTGAAACCAGTCCCAAATCATTTCAGTGGCCCCAGCCACAGAGGCAAATCTGATTTTCTGGTAACAGCCATCAAACAATGTCACGCAGATGACACAAGCCGCCTGGCACTTGAGAACCGCTGCATTCAAAATTATGGGATGCTAGAGCCACATGGGTTAAACTCGCTGTTTAGCTACGCTTAACATTCTCTTCAATCATTATAGTACCTCTCCACTAAGTCCACCCATTCTTACTTTTCAAACTTCCTCACAGCATCACTCTACAACCCCTCTTCCCCAATCATCTGTTTCGACTTCTCCTAGCTAAGTCAATATTGTATCACTCTCTATCCCCTCCCCGGTTCACTATCCACCACCCCCAGTTACAACCCACCGACCACATGTCACAGGTCTTTGTTTAAACAGTCTCCACATTCTACTAAATCCATTCCTGACACACACCGCCAGACAAGTCACACCTTACAATTTACAGCTAAGTACCTTACAAAAAAAATTTTTTTTTAATAGTATTCATGGAAGGGTACATAATGGGAAAAAAGAAAGAGAGGAGACCAAAACGAAGATGGCTGTAAGACATCGTTGATGATCTGCAAATGGATGCATCAGCAGCAGGCCATCTTGCTTACAACCGAGAGGCCTACAAGAGTGCTGTTAGGGAGGCAGAGTTCTGCAAGAGACATGCAAATGATTGAATATATATATATATTTATTTAAAACATCTTACATCCTTCCCGTGCCGTTAAATGTCACATAGTTGGCATGGTAGTTCACCAAGTTTTCCTGTTTTTGGCCAGTTTTTCAACCTCATCAAGGGATTTTATGCCTACTACTTTGGCCTCTCTTAATGTCCGCCACCACATGAAACTCACATACAGCCACTTCTTTTTATTCAGCCTGTTGTGTTCCACTTGATAGCTTCTTTTGGGATTTTCATCATGTGACCAATATATGTCCATATTTTTTTTCTGATCACCAATGAAACGGGGTGTCGTTCACTCATCTGCCTTATCTTTGTGTTGTTCTTGAATTTGTTCCACTTTGTACCAAGTATTTTCCTTAGGCATTTGTTTTCAAAAGAGTCTATAAGTATTTTCCTTAGGCATTCCTTTTCAAAAGAGTCTTTGTTGTTATTTCTTTAGTTGTTTTCCATCTTTCACATGCATACATGAGGGTGGATATTACATTTTAATTGAATAATCTTAGCTTGGTTTTTGTGCTTATGACTTTTGAGTGCCATATGTTCTCGAGATTCTTGAAGGTCAGTGCTGCTTTTGCAATCCTAATGCTAACTTCCTATCTGGTGTCACCATCTGGTCTATGTAGCTGATATTTATATATATATGTGTGTGTGTGTGTGTGTAAAATATGTGTATGTAAAATGTAATGTGCATACAAACATAATGCTTAGTTACTTTTCAGTGTTTTTGTTTTATTGAACTAGTTTCTTAATTTCTTCGAAAGTTGCATCAATTTACTTAAATATTTATCCACTTTAAAGAAATACTACATTCTAAATCTCAAATAGTATTACCAGTGATTGCCGGTAAATTGCCTATGAAAAAGGAGAAAAACTTTTGAGGGTCATTAATTACCATAACCGGTTTATATTATCAAAAACCTAATAAAAAGCAACCAGTGAAATCTGTTGGAGGATAACTGGGCCAATAGGCTGATGATATTCAGTTTGCAAGGAAGAGAATCAGCCAGCAGATGACCATTTTGTAAAGATTACATCTTGCACAAATAAAGCAAGAAGAAAATTCCATGTAAGCATTTAAAGTATGTTGAATTTTATGTAAAAAAAAAAAGTATAAAGTACAGAATGTTGTACTGAGAAAACTGGTATTTCAGAAAGTGCTTTATGCAAGCTGAAAGACAGGTACAGCTGTAACACACAATAGTTAATATATAAGTATACAACCATACATGAAGCACTGCAATAAAGCTGTGATACCAAAATGTATAAACTAGGAAAAAAGACATCACTTCTCTGCCTTTTGTGGCCTTTTGGCTAAGATCAAAATGACTGTGATCAAAGTGTCCTCTTGGCAGGTACCCTGATCAAAGAGCCCTTTGGTTAAGACAAAAACATCATTATTTTGTAACTAACCGAGATGCTCGAGGCCTGCCTTGCACATTCAAGGCTGGGAGTATGGTCCACATCTCATTATGGGTGGACCTGGTTTACAGTACCACCGGGTCACAGCCTGTTGTTTTTGTCATCTTAAAAGAAAAAAGACGACCATGATCAACAAGGTGGTCCTTCTGTCTAGGCTAGGATTTTAATCTAAAAACCCTCATCACTACAAGGTGGTACAATTATCTAGCAGCACCATGTGGTGTTTTAAAAAAAAAAGTAGGAGCAGCTGTATTACCTAACGACGTGTAATACTCAATAAGCAACTTGGAAGGGTACATAACGGGAGAAAAACCAAGGTGAAGATGGGTGTAAAACATCATTAATGATTTGCTAATGGACACAACAGCAGCAGGGCATCTTGCTTACAACTGAGAGCCCTACAGGATAGCTGTTAGGGAGGCAAAGATCCCCAAGGGACATACAAATGACTGACTCGGTAAGCACAACAAAGGTGATCCGGCTAGCTTTAGCAGATTATCTTAGCGGTGCATAAATTTTCTGCAGGACATGTTTCTTTTGTGTTTTGGGGTTTTTTTTGTGTTGTGTATTATTTTTTTAATTATTATTTTTGCAGAATCCTACAGCTGTCCAAATTATGGTGCCTCTATACAGTCAAAGAAAATACCAGTTGAAGTGTTAACTTCCTTTCCAAAATCTGTGGTATGCATTTGTATGAGACTCTAAAATGTTGAAACAATGACTTTTTTTTTTATTCACAATAACATATTTTATGCACATACATGATTAAAGACAGAGGCCATAAATGGAAAGCAGATAACCTGCAATATGGTTACATGAGCTGCTGCTGTCAGTTATCAGTAAACATTTTTTTAATCAGATACCCCCACAAATTCATTAATAGCCAGAGATCAAAAGAATATACTTTGCTGTCTGTATCATATTATGAACAGAAGGATTACAAACACAGAAAATTTCATGCATGCTATTTAAATGCTAGAAAGCTGACAAAATGAAGCTCATTGTAATGAAAAAGGGAATCTGATAAAAGATAAATGTATGAAACAGTGAGGGCAGGCAATAGGCACTCTCTCAAAAGGATACTATTAACTCTTCCCGGGCCCAGAAAAAAAATGTGGACGTTCCCGTCCATGCCACACAAAAACAGTATATCTGTCAGCCTGGTGACGCTGGTTTATTCAAGAGCAGAAACCATTCATGACATAGCAAGCCCCTATCTATCTTGTGAAGCATGCTTTGAGAGTCCATCACCACCATACTGTGTGTATCATCCTGCTGAACTAGCCAGGACAGAACCTTGGTCATTGCCTTAGTTTCCATCTGCATACTCAGTATCATCATACAGGATGCCCCTGCATTCTGTGCTACCAGTCTGCCTCACCTATAGACAATGAAGCCCCATCCACTCTTTTTTGCCTTGCAGCATTGAGCCATCTCTAAAGATGACTGGGTCGTATGGTTGATCATAAACGAGCTCCTGAATTGCAAACTCTGTCCTGCCTCCCATCCATTCTCTACATTCTCTACCAAGCACAGAGATGACCACCTTGATGATCCTTTTGGTATCATCTCTTTCCCATATATACTCTGCCACTTTTGCTTTATCCTCTACAGCACAAACAGCACTGATTAATGTTATAGCCTCAGCCATCCATGAACTACCATGTTTAATACAACAACCTTTCATTACCACTAGTGATTTATGTAGGGGATGATTGGTGTTGCTGACCACTGTCAGATAAGCCTTGACCTATGCAGTGTTGTCTCTGATCCCCATGTCAGGCAGGCCCAGCAGATAATGCATGGTCACAGTTGGAGTATCCTTTGTGCAACCCAGGACAGTCTGTATAGCTTCATTTTGAATTCTGTCCAATCTGTCAATTTGAGTTTTGGACAAGGTCAGTAGTCCAAGATTTGAGTTTTGGACAAGGTCAGTAGTCCAAGCCTGTAATTGACCACCACAAGCACCTGTGTATGCATTAACCATACAAGTACCCATTGCTGCATATCCCACTTAGCCACTCCCTTAATAGCACTAAGTCCTTTTTGTGCTCGTTGAATGACATGGTTAATGTGCCAATGGTAAGACAACGATCAACCAAACATTGTACTGAGGTACTTTAGGTCGTGAACTCTCTTAATCTGATTCCCATTGCAATGGATTGCTGGCATCTCATCATTAATGACTCGCTTGTTCATTGAACACCGTAACACATTTACCTTACCTGGGTTGATCACTGCATTGTAGTTAGTGCACCAGTTTGGCAAGTGATCCAGGGATGTTTGCATATCCTGGGCCATCTCACTCCTGTTATGCCCTTGTTTGTAGATCAGTATGTCATCAGCATAGATGAGACTTCTGCCTCTGCCCCCACTTGGTGACCTGGCAATATTGGCCGTGTAAATATTCAACAGAATTTCTGATCAAGTTTAACCTTGTGGCAGAACTGATGCTATTTTTATCAGCTCCTAGATCCAGGAACCAAACCATAAAGCAACTGACCAGGATACCAACAAAGCAGCAATCCATTGAGTAAACCAAGGATTTATGTCCATCTCTATGAGAAGGTGGATTAGTCTGTCGCAGCACACCTGATTATATGCGTCCTCTAAGTCAAAGGCCATCATGACTGTCTCTTCCTTTCTTTGAAAACCCTCATAAATATTATATGCAAGGACCGAAGCATTATTTACAGTGTCTCTGCCAAGGTGATATCTGCCAAGCATTTCTGGTAGTTTATCTCCAGCCTCTAGATCATAATCATCTTGCAACAGTCTTTTCCATGACCTTGCCAGATGTATTCTACATGGTAATTATTGCCAAGATTCTGAGTCTTACGCTATACAGCTTAATAACAGAAGATGTAGTCAGATCAGAAAAGAAGTTTCAGTAAAAGTTACAGTTGGCGCTAAGGTACATGACAAGAATTAGATCGTCTTTAAAATTTATCTCACAGTTCTGACTCTTTCACGTTACAGAAGCTAGTGCAGATTTTGTTCATTTTCTTCTTCAACTCCTTTTCTGGGAAATTTCAAAATGATTTTTAAAAAAAAATAGTAACAAAAACTGACGAATATGCATCTGCTCTGAAATTGGTAATGAATTTTTTAATTGTTACGTTTTTATAGTGTATATTGAAATTATGACTTTTAATATGTTTTTCTTTTTAATTTCTATACTTCATTTCTGTTTGGTCATAGTGTATATTTCATCAATATAAGGATGAGATATTATTTTAAGAAGCCGTATCAGAACAATTTGAAGCATGCATTAATTTGGATAGATATAATATTGTTTACTTTTTTTGTTTATAAAAAATATCAAATACCTAATGAAATATTTTCTTACACTGTCTGCTAAGGGACATGAGGGTTGTGTATTCTACCCCATTCATCCCAGTCTGGATATCCATACTAGTCCAGCTATGCGTGATCCTGCTTGCGCAGAATTTAAATTAAAGTCATCAGTAACTCATTTGCAGCAAGAAAATCCTGATGGAGTCCTACCATCTCAATGTTTTCCTTTGAACTGTTTCCAAGATGGCAGACAGGCTTTCATTTACTGTGGCCCAGAATGGGGTATGGACTATGAGAAGGTAATTATAGATTTATCAACATGCCAAAGGGTAGTCGGCTATCACTCTTCTGAGATATTGAAATATTTTTCAAGTTGGCTCAAAAGTTGTACATCCATGTCTTTCTTTTTTTACATATACTAAAATTAGATTTCAAGTTTAATTGCACTAATCTCTGGTTAATTAATTCAGAGTGTTGAACAAGTGCAGATTTCATCAGTTTCAGATCTATAATTAATTTATTAATGCATCAGTTCAGTATTAGAAGTAGTTCAAGATACATGCTCCAGCACATTAAAATGTATACTGCCGGACAGTATTTCTTTCCTCTAAAGAAGATTAAGAGTGAAAGCAATTATATATTGATTATTTGTGGCACTGTGGCTTTATTTTTTTTAAGTAACATAACTTGAAGATAATAAGACAAGCCGTCATGTATGGATCAGAAACCTGGAGTAGAACAAAGAAGGATGAACAACAGTTGGAGATCTTTGAGAACAAAATCCTAAGAGGGATCTTTGGGCCCATAAATGATACCAACAGTGGAGAATGGAGAGCTGGAAAGAACACTGAACTGAACAGCTTATTTAAATCTCAATGACTTTGTGAGTTTAACGGCATGGGAAGGATATAAGATAAGATATAAGATAAGATTCTGAGTGCATGGTTTGCTAGTCAGTTGTTTGTAATTGTAGCGCCACTTTGTTCATAGTCTAGCATGTTTTGAGATTGATAGTTAATTTGACTGACTTGTTATATGCAGTATTGTGTTAATTTTTGCTTTTCTAGCTCACTATGTTCATAATAAGCATAAAAATCAAACACAAGAGACTTCTGTCAGTTAAACAGGAATACATGTCTGTTTATTTGTAATTCCACCTTGAACTGAAGATATGAGAGATGACAAGCTCACATTTCTCATTGATAACTGAAATCTTTTATTGTAAACTCTGGAAAATAAATATGTTTCAGGTATTGAAAATGTTGATCTTTCTCCTTTTTCAATATTAATACTGAATGAAATTATTTTAATTATTTTTACTAGCAATATCACAGCACATCGAAAGTTTTGCTGCACACCTAGTGAATCACATGGCACAATAATACCCATAATTTCTTCAGTCATTTCCGGTCTTATTTCCAGGGGAACAGTATCTTCAGCTATTGTTCTCGCTAAGTCATCAAGTCATTTAACATCACCAAAGAAGGACAACTTCTTTCTCTTAATGAAGCTGAAGGACCAGTTTTCTTCAGCATCCAGTTCTTATAACATCCCTTTGTTGCTCTTCTTGACTTTCTGAAATATTCTAATGGTTCTTCTGTAATATGTCAGAGAAGGAAGTAAAGAAAATGAAAAAAAAAAAACAGGCCAAAACTTGGTAGGCAACAGAAAGGATAAAGCAATAAACATGGCTTGAATTTTGTTTATCTATCAGAAGGCTCAACTCCTGGCAAGCCTTTTTCATGTAAATGATGTTGTCTTTGGCTTTTGATTTCAGGATTTAGAAATGACACTGGAAACCTTGATGTCTTCAGAATCAGAGAAGGTGTACATTATTCCACCTGGAATCAATACTGTCACTAAGTGTCCAGTGATACATGTTGTTCAGACACTTTTTCGAAAGTTGGACACAATGATAGAGCAGCTACTAAGGCAGAAGAAAAAAATATATCTTATTGTTGAAAACAAAGACTATAATAAGGTCTGTGAAAATTGTCAGTGTGGATATATTTGTTGCAATAATGCAGAATTGCTCTCTAGATATTATTTCATTATTCATTTGTTACTTAGGGACTAGTATTGCACGAGTAGACTAAATATTTGGATGGTTAGAAAAAGGATTGTCCAGTTATCCTGTTATGCAAGTTAATCATCTGAAAATAAATATTCTGTGTATTTATCTATTTTTATATAGTAGTATAATAGTTATTTAGCAGCCCCAAAGGGCTGTGTGGCAGGGGAAGAGTTAAACAATTTTGTTGTAGGGCAGATTGATGCACAGTGTTATTAGCTTTTTTTCAGATGCAGAACTGAGACATAAATTGTTTCAATTTCATCATTTAAATACACCATGTAAGATTCTTGAGTCTGAACATCTTTCCATGTGATGTCTTCTTTCCACTTTGTCAGTCTTATATCTATTTAGCGCCTTGTAAGGTGTTGCTAAACTGTTTCATCCTTCTTCCCCACTTATATTATTGATTAGAAATTCCATTTTCATCCATTATGGCATGCCCACCCACCCCCCCACCACCCCCAAGAGCTCTCTGAATCCTCCCTTAAAACAAGGGAGGGAAGTCCAGTTGCATTTTGTCTTTGGCTTTTGATTTCAGGATTTAGAAATGACACTGAAAATCTTGATGTCTTCAGGATCAGAGAAGGCCTCACAAGGCCTTGGAGTAATACGCCAGCTGGATCCCCTCCACCTTTTTAGGCCTGTATCTGTTTATATACTTTTTTGAAAGACTTGAAAGAGAAATGATCCGAGAAGTTGTTTTAGCTGTTTAACACTGTACAATGCCCAGTAAAATATAAACATGATTTTGTTTTGAGAAAAAGTCAAATGAGATTCAGGTTATGTGACTGATTTTTTTAAAACAATTTTTAATGTCACTCCACATCACTTATTTAGGCACACAGCATTATACAGGCTTTGCTTTTCCATGTTATTCATCATCATCATCATCATGTGCCGTGCCGACTGGCGTTGGCTATTATGCTTCTCCAGAGTACGCGATCCTTCATGCAGGCCATCAGTTCAGTTGGTGATCTCCTCTCATACCATCCCGTCAGACTGTCCAGTATCATTTCTCTTGGTCTTCCTCTTGATCTTCTTCCTTCTATTTTTCCTGTTGTTATAATATTTTCAATGCCCCCTCTTCTCATTGTATGTCCTATGAAAGTACATTGTCTCTCTCTTATCTTTTTGACAAGGTTTTTTGTATCTCCAGCTCTTCTCATACATTCTTCATTACTTATTTTTGCTGTCCAGGGGATTCGCAACATTCTTCTAATAAACCACATTTCTGCTGCTTCCAATGATTTTTGTGCAGACTTGCCTATTGTCCATGATTCACTTCCATATAACAAGATAGGTTCAATATAGCATTTTAGGACTCGTTTTCTAACATTCATTGATAAGGATGTGTTGGTTAATATGTTTCTCATTCTCTGAAATGCAGTCTTTGCTTGGCCTATTCTGTTCCTAATTTCTGTTCTGCATTTCCCATCTGAAGTTATTACTGCTCCAAGGTATTTGAATTTCTGCACCTGCTTTAGAATAGTTCCGTTTAATTTAATACTGCATGCTGGTGGATTCTGTTTCTTAGATATAACCATAGTCTCTGTCTTTTTGATGTTCAAAGTAAGGCCTTTCTGTTCACTTTCTTTGGCGACTTTATTCAAGAGATTTTGCAGGTCTTGTTGGTTCTCCGCTATCAGTACTGTGTCGTCAGCATACCGAAGGTTGTTAATATTGTATCCTCCAATTTTTATGCCTGGTTCTGTGATGATTGTTCTTAGAATTTTCTCGCTATACAGAGAAAAAAGGTCTGGAGATAGTACACATCCTTGTCGCACCCCTTGTTTTATAGGTTGATATTTTCCAATTCTATTTTCAACTCAAACTGCTGCTTCTTGCTGCCAGTATAGATGTTTTACAATCCTCAGGTCTTTGCCGTCTATATTGATGTCTTCAAGCATTTTAATAATTTCATTATGTTTCACCTTGTCAAATGCCTTGGTGTAATCAATGAAGCATAAGTAGAGATCTTTCTGTACTTCTAAAGCTCTTTCTGTTAGTGTTCGTAAAGCATAAATGGCATTGTGTGTTCCCTTTCCTTCAACAAATCCAAACTGTTCATCTGCTATTTCCATTTTTATCTTTTTCCTTGTTCTTCTCATAATTATTCTCAGAAGTAGCTTCGTTATGTGACATGAGAGGCTGATAGTCTGGTGGTCGTCACATTCCTTTGCACCTGGTTTCTTTTCATGTTATTGCATAAAAAGAGTAAAGATTTATTTGAATTAAAATAATTCCATTTTATTGCATTATTTTAATTCAAATAAATCTTTATTCTTTTACTAATTCTCCTGATTCTCTTGTCTGCAGATGTTTCGGGAAGAACTGCAGAAGCGTTGTCCCAAACAGGAGGAGAAATTGGGTTTCATTGAAAAAATAAGTGAGAAATTTAACAATTTTTATTTAGTACATCATTTTTTAGGTTAGCAGGGTAGGGGTATCCCCTATCAAAGGAGAAGTAAGATGCCTCCTTACTTCCGCCAGTCTACTGGACACTCTTGGGCAAGGTGGAGTACCTGTATAGCCCCCCGATCAGGGTGATGTGAAGCCATGGGAGCAGGTAGTGGATGGAATGGGAGAGCAGCTGACAGATAATGTTGGTTATGGTCACCATTCTATGATGGTAGGCAGATGATCTCAACGTAGGGACAATTGCTACGATCACTGACTGTTACAGTCACTGCCTGGAGGGAAAGCAATGGTAAACTATCTTCTGGAAATATATCAAGAAACACAAACAGCAATCATGGAAAGTCAGATAGGAAAAAGATCTGGTGGTGAGTCCCCCAGGCCAGATAGATCTAATTTTAACACTGGGGAAGAGTGTGAGGCAGAGGTCAGTACTAGTAAATGTGATGACGGACAAAATCCTGACCGTGTTACCAAGGAAAACCCCTGCATCAAACTAAAAAGAAAAATAAGAGTAGGAACATGGAATGTAAGAAGTATGTATGAAGGAAAATATCAAATAATAAGTGACGAGATGAAAAGAACGAGGATACACATTTTAGGAATCTGCGAACATCGATGGAAAGGATCAGGACACTTTAAGAGCGAGAATGATAATATCTTTATATACTCTGGTGGAGAAGTAGGAGGAAAAAATGGAGTGGCTTTTTATTTGGACAAATCAACATCAAAAGCATTACTAGGCTACGATCCAGTAAGTGATAGAATCCTAACAATCAGACTTAAGGGCATTCCTATATACCAGAACAATATGGTATAGAAGTGAAGAACCGTTTTGAAATCCTGATGACTGTACAGGAGGAGATGACACCAGATGAATTGGCTACACAGGCCAAAGATATCTTAATTAATAACATCAGCTAAAGACATGGTTCCAGTAAAGAAAACAAAAAGAATGGATGGATTAAAGCAAGTACACTAGAACTGATAAAACAACGTAGAGAAATGAAGATGCAGTGGAAAGTGACAAACAACAACAAAGAGAAATATAAAACTTTAACAAAAGAAGTATGAAGAAACATAAGAAAAGACAAAAAAACAATACATACAAGATTGTTGTGAAAGAATAGAAGAACATCAGAAGTGTGGAAGAGATAGTGAAATGTTTAAAGAAATGAAGACATTGATGAGAAATGTCACACCTAAGCTAAATGTAATTTGTGATGAGATGGGGAATACCTTGACAGAGACAGAGGAAATTCTAGAAAGATGGAAGGAATATTGCAAAGGAATGTATGAAACAACCGACTGTGGAAGCAGAAATCAACAATGTGAATTATTATTGAAGGAGAAAGAACCCAAACTGACAATAGAAGAAGTTTTATGGGCAATAAAGAATCTGAAAAATGGTAAATCACCAGGATATGATGAGATAACAGCTGAACTTATTAAGGCAGGAGGAAAGGAATGTGCAACAGTCTATCATGCACTATGTAAAAAGATATGGCATTCAGGTATTTGGCCAAAAGAATGGAAAAGAACTTTATTCATACCACTGCCAAAAAAGGGTAACCTGAAATTATGCACAAACTACAGACCTGTTGCCCTGATTAGTCATGCCAGTAAAATTCTGTTAAAAATCATAATGGGTAGACTTCGACAGAAAATAGAAGAAGAAGTCATTATGGTCCAAGCTGGTTTCAGGCAAGGAAGAGGATCAAGAGATCATATATTCAATATAAGATTAATAATAGAGAAATGCAGAGAGTTTAACTCTTTCCGTGCGTATGGTCGAATTTTCGACACTTCCGGTGGTCCCAAGCTACCGTATGGTCGAAAATTCGACATTGTTTGTTCCATTAAAACAGGCAGTGTAACATTTAGATTGTACATATTTCGTCCACAATTCCGGTGACACTTTCAAAATGGAGAATGCATGCCTAGTTACGAGCGATGCCGAGCGAGAACAAGGACGCGAAGCATGGAAATTTTTCAATTTTTGATGATGTAGATAGGGGTATGGACATAGCCTATGGCCACCCCGCTGCTCTTGAATGTTTTCTAAGTAGATTTAGACATATTTAGACGACTAGAGAAGTAGTTAGGAGGTTATTTCAGACATTCATTCAGCGAAAATGCCATACGGAGTCACAATACGAGATCGACAAGTAGATCTACACATCTTAGATGGTAAGTAGGGGTAAGTAGCGCGAATCTAGACCTAGCTGATGGTGAGCTGGGCACAATCAGTGTCTAAAAACATCACATTACTTCTTTTTTCTAAAAAACTCTGCATTTATGAAATTTTCATTCATTTAGCTACACTTTGACACATATTACGTATACGGAATTGCATGGAAATACTGTTTTCCATTCCATTTTACAACTAGACCCCCTTACTGACAAAGACCTGCGTTTTACTCCCACACGCCATGACACGTCCGTGTTTCTTCTGCCGCACGGAAAGAGTTAATGTGAATCTATATCTATCCTTTATAGACTACTCAAAGGCATTTGATTGTGTACAACATCAGAAACTTTGGGAAATAATGGAAAAAATGGGATTTCCAACACATTTGATACAATTAACATAACTGCTGTATCTACACCAACAAGCAGCAGTAAGAATAAATGGTGAAACAACAACTTGGTTTGACATAAAACAAGGGGTCTGTCAGGGGTGCATATTGTCACACTACTTATTTAACTTGTATACTGAAAATATAATGAGGAATATTAGAGAAGATGTAGACAAAGAATATTACAATGCCATAACAATTGAAGGTTATGAAATACCAGAGATTAGATATGCTGATGACACAGTATTACTGTCCACAACACAAAAAGGAATGGAAAAACTAATTATGTCAGTCCGGAAGAACAGTGAAGAGCAAAACCTCTATCTTAATGCAAAGAAAACTAAATTGATGACAACTGACAAAACAAACAAGGCAGCTGAAATATATATCAGTGAGGAAAAACTGGAAGAAGTGGAGAGTTTTGAATATCTTGAATCACTACTAACTAATAATGGAGATACAGTAAGGGAAATTAAAAGGAGGACATCTATCACTCTTCAGAAAGTAAAACAAATAAAGAATCTGTGGAGAGGAGCAGACAGAACCACAAAAATAAGATTTTTAAGGGCATGCATCTTTCCCATCGCAACATATGCCTGTGAGACCTGGACACTTAACAAAACAGCTGAGAAACACATAAATGCCTTTGAATGTAAATGCTACAGAAGAGTTCTCCAAATATCGTGGAAACAAAAAAGAACAAATATATCTATACTACAAGAACTTAATATTGAAGAAGGCTGGCCAGTAAAGAGGATTAAAGAGAGAAAACTGAAATATTTTGGACACATTAAACGTCATGATAATTTAGAGGAGACCGTATTGGAAGGATGCATAATGGGAAAAAGAAAGAGAGGAAGACCAAAACGAAGATGGCTGCAAGACATCGTTGACGATCTGCAAATGGATGCATCAGCGGCAGGCCATCTTGTTCACAACTGAGAGGCCTACAGGAGTGCTGTTTGGGAGGCAAAGTTCCGCAAGTGACATGCAAATGAATGAATGACATCATTTTTATACCTACATTAATTGATACTACTGTCACTGTTTAAAAAGATGGTATTTCTGTTTTTGTACCAATACTCACAAATTTGTTGCTGACAAGCATATAGAGTACAGCTATCTGCATTTTAACCAAAAGTTTCTTTGCTTCAGTTATGAAGCCGATTGATTTTTATTTCAACCTTCTCAAGAACTTCATATTTGCAAGATGATTTTGCCATATTTGTTTATTTGTACAGGATTATGAGCTTATCATGATCATTATTATTTACTAGAAAGTTGATTTTGAAATTCAATAAGTTCAAAACTACAACATAGATAATAATTAGCAGTTCAGGTTTTCATATGACTTGTTGCCTTGTTTGGTTAATTGTCTGTCATTGTCTTTTTATTTTTATTGAGAGTGTAAAGGCACTCATCTGGTTCCTCATCCCAGAGTTGGAGTGTTTCTGTGGAACTGTCTCAAAGCCATTTGGCCATCCAGCATTGCACATTGGATCTGATGTGGAGAAGGGGTTAAAGTACAGCCACAAGAGGCTGGAAAACAAAGTTTTGGCCAGGCCAGCCTGCACCACTGTCTTCATGGCAGTCCGAGCAAGCAGAGTGTAGACCATGCCAAGAACACCACAATAATTACCAACATGTTAAGGCCAAATTTCAGAGAGCCAAGCTGCAAGCCAGATGAAAAATTTGAGAGAGAAAACAGTCCCTAAACTTTGAAAAGGATGGAAGGAAAGTGTGGAAACTAATCAAACATTTAAACGATGAGAGCACCGGAAGAAATACAAAGATTACACTAATAGAGGATGGGAAAACTCTTACAGGAAAGTAGGCAGCAGATCACTTTGCTCGCATGGTTGCACAAGACTGCAGTATTGATATCCAGCCAGAGAGAGATCGTACAGTGCACATTGACCCACAGAAAGAAGAGGAACAGGGCAGAAAAGTGGAGGTCATGGATGCACTAATCACATGCAGCAAGTTAGACCTAGCAGTCAGTAAACTGAAACCAAGGAAATCACCAGGACCAGATGAAGTGTCCAATGAAATAATCAAGAATCTGTGAATGGCAGCAATGGATATTTTCAGCATGTGGAGCACAGGTAAGTTACCTCAAATCTGGAAGGAAACAAGCATGGTACCACTGCTAAAGCCAGGGAAAAATAGTGATACAGTCTCCAACTACAGGCCAATCAGTCTCACTAGCGGCCTATGCAAAACGATGAAATGCATCATTGACCTGAGGCTAAAATAGTACCTAGAAAGTGAAAACCTTGTTCCACGGCAAGCAGGATTTAGGCAGTACTACAGTACAGAAGATCAGGTGACCTATCTCTCTCAAGAGATTGAGGATGCATTCCAAGAGAAAAACCTTGTACTAGAAGCATGGATAGACCTGAAGAAAGCCTTTAATAAAATATGCAAAAAAAGGTCTGCTGTGAAAAATAAGAAACTGCAATGTGAATAGAAGACTGTACAGCTGGATAAAGTCCTGTTTGCACGATAGAAGAGCAAGAGTAGTAATGGATGGATACAAAAGCCAGAAGGTACTGCTGCGCCATGGTGTACCACAAGGATGAGTCCTTTCATCTACACTATTCCTGATATTCATTAATGACTGGTCAAGGAACGTCCCTATGGAATCAAAGCAGCACTGTATGCAGATGATCTGGTTATATGGTGTACAGATGAATATGCAACAGTTGCTACACAGAGACTCCAAAAAGCAGCAGACATCTTGACATCATGGAAAAACAAGTGCTGTGAAAGTATGAACACAGAGAAATCAAGTACCGCTCTGTTCACTCTCTCATCTAAACAGAAAGCAGGTAAGATCTTTGTAAATGAAATATCCTTAAGGATGGACAACAGGTAAGATCTTTGTAAATGAAATATCCTTAAGGATGGACAACCAACCCACTTACTTAGGAGTGATTCTTGACTCAAAACTTACCTGGAAGCAAAACAACAGCAATGCAGAAGCAAAAGCCAGAAGAAAACTAGTCATATTAAGAAAATTGAGTGGAACCACATGGGGAGCTAGTGAAAGAATCCTGAAAAATGTATATCAGCAAAGTATTCTACCACATTTAGAATATGGCTCAACAGCTTGGTGCACAGCATCAAACACTACACTGCATAATCTAGACAAGGTTCAAAATCAGTCACTACAGATTATCACAGGTACCATGAGGTCCACACCAGTAGCAGAAATGCAGAAAATAATTGGTGTTCAAGTGCTAAAAGAACGCAGAGACACAAAGGTCATGACCTTGAGAGAGAAATTCCTCAGCTCTGTAAGCCATCACCTGAAGGAGAGATTCAATAACTTGGCACTAAGATGGCTTAAAAGGAGCAGCTTCATTCATCAGGCCAAGCATATACGTAAGCTGATACCAGATTTTCCAGTTGTAGTCACTCCATTAACATCTTTAGCAGAGCATACACCATGGAAAGAAGCAGATTGTACACAAATAACTATTCAAACTGAAGTGAAAGTTGTGCAGAATGGTGAGATGCAAAGCAGTCTTGTAAGATCAACGGCCACATTTAGTGTGTTAGATGACAAATATCCATGTGACACCTGGATACTTGTGTATACAGATGGATCTGCACACAATGCCATAAAGAATGGAGGGGCAGGATCACATGTTGAATATCCAAACATCACCACTGACAAGATTTCCATAGCCACTGGAAAATACTGCATCAACTATGATGCAGAAGTCAGGGCAGTTATTTCTGCGGTGAAAAACTATCAGACTCCAGAATTAATACACCATCATCATCATCAGGTGCCATGCCGACTGGAATTGGCTATTATGCTTCTCCATTATGCAGGCCATCAGCTCAGTTGATGATCTCCTCTCAGATAATAATATATAATATTTTCAATGCCCCCTCTTCTAATTCCATGTCCTATGAAAGTACATTGTCTCTCTCTTATTTTTTTGAAAAGATTTTTTGGTCTCTCCAGCTCTTATCATACATTCTTCATTAGTTATTTTTGCTGTCCAGGGGCTTCGCACCATTCTTCTAATAAACCACATTTCTGCTGCTTCCAATGATTTTTGTGCACACCTGCCTATTGTCCATGATTCACTTCCATATAACAAGATAGGTTCAATATAGCATTTTAGGACTCATTTTCTAACATTCATTGATAAGGATATGTTGCATAATATGTTTCTCATTCTCTGAAATGCAGTCTTTGGTTGGCCTATTCTGTTCCTAATTTCTGTTCTGCATTTCCCATCTGAAGTTTTTACTGCTCCAAGTAATTCTCACAGATTCAAGATCAGTACTGGAAGCTCTTTAGTGCAACAAACTATCAGATATTAAGGATGCCTTGACAAAAATTGACTTACAACACAGAGTCACCTTGCAGTGAATTCCCTTTCACTGTGGGATACCAGGCAGTGAGAAAGCTGACCGTCTTGGCCAAAAGGGGCACTGAAATGGAGCAACCAGACATACCAGTCACCAATAATCAGAGGAAAAGCATGATAAAAACCTACAGGAAGCCACAAACACCACCACATGATGACTATCACATGCTAAATAGAAAGAAGGAAGTCACCATTTTCCGTCTCTGAACAGGACACAGCCGACTCCGAAGTCATATGTATATAAAGTTTAAGGTTGGTACTGCTACTCTTTGTACATGTGCCCAAGTGCCCCAAACTGTGGAACATATCCTCCAAAACTGCATCAACTATGAGACACTGAGAAGTAATTGCTGGCCCAGTGAAACCACCAAAGAAGATAAGCTTTATGGTTCCATACATGAATTTTTAAAAAATGGTGAAATTTATCCAAGAGACAGGGCTGCAGATTTAGACAGACAATGCATACGAAGAAAAAGAAGAAGACATTCATTCTATTACTGTTTTTTTCTTCCCTCCCAAGCTTTCTCTACAACTTTTTGAGGCTTATCGTCGTATATGGTTCATCGTATATACTCCTCACAAAAAGTTTAGCCCCAAATATTTGAAGCATTTTGTTGCTTAATTTAATTTTTACAAAATGCAACATTTTTAGCTCAAATGACAGTACATTTTTTTTTCATAAACAGATTTCAGCACAGCATACTTCAAATTTGCATGTGGAAAATGACAATTTAACACAGCCATTGTGTAATTATAATTTTCCACTCATTTTTCTTATACATAGAAGTACAGAAAGGTTTGCCTACAACCAAAGCAAATCAAGATAATCTTGTAAAGATTAGCTGTTTAGAGATGGTGATATGTCATTTAAGCAATCAGGAAGCTGCTCATGCCATAGGAATGCTATATCATAGAACTTCACAGACTTATGTTGCTAGACACTGGAGTTGGCAGAAGTGTGATCTATAGAGCCTTCAGACAGTTTCAGGAAACTGGCCAGTGCTGAGTTTTGCCAAGGAGTAGTCAACCACCTAGAGAGATGATCATTTTTTAAAATGTTTTTCACAAAAAGATAATAATTTGTAACTGCAAACGATGGACCGATGGTATAGCAGAGTCCCTGAACATCTCAGTGTATGAAGCCAACAGGCGAGCCATTGGGAGACAATTGCCTTACACCTAGCAGTAAATGAGGAAGGACAAGACAAGATAAGAATGTTACAATATGACCTTCAGGCAGTGGCTGGGTTATAAATTTGTACTCAGGCATCAGAAATTGACTTTATAAATTTGGCTTTCATTCAAGAATATCCACAATTTAGATTCCTCTGTTACATCAGTGTCAGACTTATCTGAACTAGACAAGACAACACAACATGTGGACTTCAAATCAGTGCACCATATTGTGGTCGGTGATGAATCTCCAGATTTTGTTTTGACTTCGGTGATGGTCACCTGTGGGTCTAGAGACAAGATGGAGAAATGTTTGCTGACAATGACACTGTAGAACATGACAGATATGGAGGAAGCAGTTTGATGGTCTGGGTTTGTATCTGAGCAGATATACATATTGACATACACAATGTTAGAATGGAGACTGAATCTTACATCTTACATCCTTCCTGTACCGCTAATCATCACTAAATTTGGTAGTTTGCCAAGATTTCCTGTCCTTGGTGAGTTTTTCATTCTTATCAAGGGATGTTATGCCCACTGAACTGACCTCTCTTAACAGTGTCCTCTTTAGAGTTTCACATGGTCGACTTCTTTTTCTTCGGCCTGTTGCGTTCCACTTGATAGCTTGTTTGGGGATTCTCTGATTGTTTCTTCTCATCACATGACCAACATATGTCAGTCTTCTTTTTCTGATCACTCATTAGACAAGTTGTTGAGACTATTAATGCCCAGACATATTTGGATGAAGCCATCAGACCATTCTCTCTCTCTCTCTCTGAACCTTAAGTGCCCAGGGCACATGGGGCTTCCGCAAGGGTTTTCCACAAATGCCTGTCCTTCGCCTTTTTTTCTGCTCTTGCCCAGGTGAGCCCTCTATTGCTCAACATCCTTTCTGTTGTTCTTCTCCATGTCTCTTTTGGTCTACCCTTACTTCTGTTCCCCTGTGGTGTCCATCTTAGTGCTATTTTTGGTAGTGAGTTGTCAGTCATTCAGAGCACATGTCCCAACCATCGCCAGCGTCTTTCCTCAATAATTGTTGTCAGTGGTTTCATCTGCATTTCTGCTAATAAAATGTTATTTCTTATGGTGTTTGGCCAAAATATTTTTTTAATTCTTCGTAAACATTTAGTCTGGAAAGAATTCAACTTGTTTTCTATGGTTTTGGTGATTTTCCAGCATTCATTATCCCCCAAATATCTGGATGAAGCCATCAGACCATTCATTATCCCCCAAATATCTGGATGAAGCCATCAGACCATTCATTATCCCCCAAATATCTGGATGAAGCCATCAGACCATTCATTATCCCCCAAATATCTGGATGAAGCCATCAGACCATTCATTATCCCCCAAATATCTGGATGAAGCCATCAGACCATTCATTATCCCCCAAATATCTGGATGAAGCCATCAGACCATTCATTATCCCTCAAATAAGACAGCTTGATGCTCAAGTTTTATGCTCAAGAAAACACTTTGTCTTGCAGCAAAATTTGTAAGTAGAAAGTTGGATGTCAGTAACATTGCGCATCTCCTTTGACCATCTAATTCTCTTGATAATTGATCAATCTTACCACATGTTAGAAAGTGTGATTTGTAACATTCCTAAACAACCCTAGACATTTGTTGTTTTGCAGAATGCCATATTTTCTCAGTGGATGGCAGTTCCACAGAATGACTTGAACAGACTTATTACATTAATTAGATGCTATGTTGAAATGTGTATGAAGGCTGCCAGAGGTCGTATAAACGTTTGATACCAACAGGTCATTGAAAAATTCATTCATCATCAAGTTTTAATTTTGGTGTTAAATTTTTTTCAAGTACTTTTTTAATACGATCTGAATTATCACAAAACAAATCATGATTGGCTATTAAATTAATAATTTTTTTATAAACTGTATGTTGAAAAATATTTAATTTGTGTATGATTTACTTATAAAATTTTATTGAGCTTCAAATATTTGTTGCTTAACTTTTTTGTGAGGAGTATACTTTGCAATGTGCAAACTTCTGTGTTTCTAACTGTGCTGAAAATTTTAGATTTTGTATCAGATTTTTGCTATATATGGACTTATTTCTCTCTAACTGCATTTAAATGTTTCAGTAAACTTCAGCTTCAGCTCATGGTTGAGTACAAAAGGTGAGATGTAACCAATAAATATGCTTTTGTTATTATTAGCAAAACCTTAATAAGGAAATGAACTTGAACATAAAATATGTATTAACAAGCTGTGCAAGTTATCTTTACAAGACAACCTTGTGATGTTTAGACTTGTCTCTTTTTTTTTTCTCAAACAGCAGTAACCAACAATAGTAGAGAAAGGAAGAGAAAACGTATGCCAACAGTAAAGACAAAAAACTGTGTACATGATTAATAAATAACTTACCCGTAGATGTCACCATAAAAACAAAAAGAGATAAGAGAGTAATAATATGACAGAAACATTTGCTACAGTGCAGTAAGTACACAGTCACTGCGTTAGAGTTATTAATAATAACTTGGAATTTGAAAAAATCTTCATAAACAGGGTTTTTTTTTTAAGTCCAGATTTTGAATTTTAAAGATTTTACTCACAGACACCCACACACACAAGTGTATAATGTAGAAATCAGTTTTTGATCATTTTTTCGCTGTTAACTATGTAAATTAAGTCAGTCTCAAACCATCAGGAATACAAAATGAAGTAATATTTAGTGTTAAATTTTAAATAATATGATGTACTTATATCTAAGCAAAATCTTCTTCTTCTTCTTCTTCTTCTTCTTCATTCGCAAGCAAAATCTAATCATTATTAAATCATTATTAATACCACAAAGTTCTACTTTCTAGTAGTTTATATTTTCTTTCATAACGAAAATTATAGGCTTGTTTAAACATTTTTTTTTAAATTTTAATTTTGTTCTTGTGCAGTAATAGTTAGAGTGCCATTGATGTAGTTTTGCTACAAGAAGCTATAAAAATGTGTGCACCTTGTTAGGTAGAAGCAATATTTATTATTATAACCTTAGTGCTTTTTTTTTACAGAAAAGAACAAAGAAGAGATTCCAAAAACTGTCACTTTGGAGAGTGTTGTACCTAAAACAGTATTTACCTTTTGGAGTACGGATGAACGTTGCATTCAGCATGCGTCTGTGAAACTTGAGACACACTTACAAGATTTGCTGAAAAAAAACACAGAGTTTCGACAACTGGACCCAGGCAAAACAAAATCATTTGAGGTTTGTTATGTTATTTTCATATGAATAATGCTGATAATTTTACCTATGAGCACTAAAAAGTGGTATTTAAGAATCTTATGAAAAACTGTACCATAGAAAGCTTGTCTACTTTAACCATACATTACATTAACCTACTTATCTTCTTTTTTTTTCTGCAGTCAAACCATGGCATATGCCTTAATTTTCATTAAAAGTTTGAAAACCGTTAAAAATATCAGTTTCTTAACAATTATTTAACTGAAACATGAGAGTAAGCACACTTTTTGTTTAGGAATAATCCTTCTGTCAATTATTGTGTGATGTAACATGCTAGTAAATGGGGATTATTGGAAAGTTATTTCTTCCCATACATGCAAAACATAGTATCAAAAGTATCCAAGTACTTTATGCATCCTTCATCTTCTTGCATAATTTATACTGTCATTCATTTATGAAGTTATTTTTTTTTTTTCAGATTAATTCTATAATTTCTTTGATGTCAGTGAAAATCAGTATAGTTCATTTTTATTCTTCCTTCATGTACTGAAACTCTTGAACCTAAGTTTTTTCTGGCTTATGTTTTTAAGCTGTAATATCTAGATATTTTTACTAGGATTGAGTCTAATTGGTAGAACAGTGCAAGGCACCACAGAAAATATGCCTAACAGTCAGCTAAGAAAAGATGTATGTAAGCCAAAGCAAGAAACAGCAGGGATAAGACCCTCCAACATTTAGCATTACGCAGTATGAAAATCAGAAGAACAAAGTATCTGGAAACAGTTTTCAGTAGCTGTAACAAAGTAAGACAGGAAGTTAAAGTCAGGATACAGGCAAAAATAAAATACACTATACTCTACAACATTTATTAAATTCCATATAACATTAAATTCCATTATCTCAGGAGACCAAGATAACCATATATGAAACCACTGTAAGGCCAGCATTCTTTGTATGCTTTAGAAACATGGGGTCTTATCAAACAGTTGCCCAAATATGGTTGCTTCACTTTGTTCATCCTGTGGTGTAACAAAAATAAGCTTTACTTTTGTGTGTTCTATAATAAAGTTAATATTGTTATGCATGAAAACATAAATAAATGCATGTACTTTGTGTGCATATATAAATGTTGAATATTTATTTTTAAAAGTTTAGTTAAAGGAGAGATAATCTAAAAATGTAATTTTAAAAAATATTTTTTAACTTTTTCCGTGATGGAGGTAAAAACGTGGACATTCCATTCTGTGCCAGACAAAAAGCATGGGTCTTGATATGTATAGGGGATAATTTTTAACTAATTATTTCCATGTTAAAAGTATGCGTATTATGCCTCCGAATAGCTATAAATGTAAGAAGATTTCATAAATGAAGAGTTTTTTTAGGAAAAAAAGATGTAGTGTGTTGATTTTAGCTGGTAATTGTGTATTACTGTCCATTGGATATGTCTAGGACTGACATCGATCAACCGGTGATGTGTAGATCGACAATGTCATTTTATCTGATCTCGTCGTGTGATTATGTTGTATGTTCACTTTAAAATAATACATTAAATAACCTTCTAACTACTTCTCCAGTTCATCTAATAGTCTAAATCTACTTGGGGTATATTCATGAACAGTGGTCTAGTCATAGGAGGACATGTTTGCCTCTGATGTCATACAATAATTGATTTTTTTCTATCAAAATGCTGTATTTTGACCCCCGTTGTTATGATGCTTTCAAAATGGTGACAAAAGTCACTAGACATGCGTACTAAACTGTTTACAATCAGAAGTTTCACTGGGTTTCGAATGAAACAAAGCTAGGGTCCCTATCGGGACCTTGGCAAAAACTTGACAAAGCAGAAGGGTCTCAATTGGGACCCCCAGCACGGGAAGAGTTAAAAAACCCAACTTAAAACTTTGTTGTGCAATTCAGTGAATATAATGTTCCACAAATCTTAACAAAATAATATTGTAAGTTTTCTGTAATATCTTATCTTACATCCTTCCTGTGCCGTTAAACATCACATAGTGCTTACAAGGTAGTTCACCAATTTTTCCTGTTTTTGGCAAGCTTTTCAAACTCATCAAGGGATTTTATACCTATTAATTTGGCCTTACTCAACAGTGTCCTCTTTAGAGTTTCACATGGTCTGCCTCTTTTTCTTCAGCCTGTTGTGTTCCACTTGATAGCTTTATTTTGGGATTCTCTGATTGTTTCTTCCTATCACATGATCAACATATGTCCATCTCCTTTTCCTGATCACCCATGAGACTGGTTGTTGTTCAGTCATATGTCTTATCTCTGCATTGTTCTTGAATTCATTCCACTTGATGCTGAGTATTTTCCTTAGGCATTTGTTTTCAAAATAGTCTAATTTCTTGTCTGTTTCTTTAGTTGTTTTCCAGCTTTCACATGCATAAATGAGGGTGAATATAACATTTGAATTGAATAGTCTTAACTTTGATTTTGTGCTTATAACTTTTGAATGCCGTATGTTCTCAAGATTCTTGAAGATCGATGTTGCTTTTGCAATTCTAATTCTAACTTCCTTTCTGGTGTCACCATCCTGGTCTATGTAGCTGGAAAGGTATGCAGATTGATTGACTTCAACATCTATCCCTTCTATGTGTATTTTTCCATTTTGATCAATGGGAAGTTTCATTATTTTTGTTTTGTCCTTGTTAATTTCAAGTCCTATTTTGTTAGCCAGTGAAGACCAGGTATCTGTTTTTTCTTGCATGGAATTCACATTGTTATTGATAAGAGTTATGTCGTTAGCAAAATCAAGATCTTCTAGTTGGGTCCCATGTACCCAGTCAACACCTATGTTACCTGTGCAGCATTTTTTCATTATGAAGTCTATTGCAATTCCAAAAAGAAAAGGAGACATTATACATCCTTGTTCCACACCTGTTTCAGTCTGGAACCATTCACTCATTCTTTCTTCTGTTTTGACTGCACAAACATATCCAGTGTAGAGGCCCTTAACGATGTTGACAAATTTAGGTGGTATTCCATATGGTCTTAAAATTCTCCACAGTGAATCTCTATGTATACTATCAAATGCCTTTTTAAAGTCTATGAAGTTTAGTATTAATGGTTTCTGCTTTTCAATATGTTCTTCAAGTATTATTCTTAGAGTAAAGATCTGATCGAGAGAGCTTCTTCATTTTTGAAATCCTGCTTGTTCTTCTCTCATTGCGGTATCCACTATATCTTTAAGTCTATTCAAAATGACCTTGTAAAATACTTTTGACACAACTGATATTAAGGTTACTCCTCTCCAATTGTTACAGTCACTAAGGTTGCCTTTTTATTTTAACAATGATTTCTTTTTTCCATTTAGAAGGGACCTTTTCTTCTTTCCAGATCTTATTAAACATTCTCTGTAGTTGTCTCATGTTGTCACGATTGATAGCTTTTAACATTTCGGGTGTTATTTCATCTTCACCTGCAGCTTTGTTGTTAGCCATTAAATTCACTGCTGTTTCAATTTCATGCAATGTAATTTCATCTAGGTTGACATTTAGTTGTGGGGTTGGTAAGTCGGTTTCAAGGTTTATCAATTCTTTTGGGTGTGATCAATTAAGTATTTCTTGGAAGTGTTAAGCCCATCTTTGCTTTTGGTCTTTACTTGATGTTAGGGTTCCAGTTTAGCTAAGGATTGGTCTTTCTTTAGATGTAATAGTACCTGTAATAGTACCAGTGAACATGGCCACACATAATTCACTCACATTTAGGTACACGGTCAGCTGAATAAAAAATAGATGAGTAGTCAAGTTTTGGAATGAAGATTTACATTATATTTAGTGAATTAAAAAGTAAGCTTCATCCAGTGTGAATCTACAATTCTGGAAAAAAAGACACTGACTGTTGCCATTATTTGCTGCTGAAAATAGTTGATGTCATCCTTAAAATTAACTCTTTCTACCCGTGTTATGTCCAAAAACGTTCCTTATGTTCCCTACAACACAGACATTTTGGGGAAAGGGGTCCCTGTGTAAAAGTTATTGTACCAAATTAATTCCATGATCACCACTTGTGTGTCACACATTAAAATAAGTGGAAATGAATGAAGTTATTTGTCATTAAAAAAAAACAAAAAGAAGAAAAAAAAACACAACCGGTGTGAAATGATGGAACAATTTTTTGGTGCTGAAAAAATTTTAGGGCTAAGCAATAAAATCTTCTTTATACTTACCTTAATTGTGTCATAATCCAATATAGAACATGTAGTCATTCAAATTTCAACACAGAAAAATCAATATTTATGAATGTTTGTGACATCCAATAAATCTAACAGGTCTACAGCAGCTATGAGAAACACATATAGTAAGATAGGTCTAGTCGATTGGTGTGACCATTCTACCATTCAATCTTGAAAAAAACTTGCATTTTACACTCCTATCATGATATTCAACATGGCTACCTTTATCAGGCATGCTTAAACACTAGTTTAACTTTTGATTTAGAAGAGCTCTGACTGGTTAAATGAAAAGTTACATCTTGTTTTCAATGAAAGAAAGTCCGAAACCCTATAGGACTGTGTTGGTGAGAGCAGCATATACCGGAACATGCCTTTCAGGGCTGGCGTGAATGGAAACAATTAAAAGCATAGCTAAAGATACAATATTAACAATCTTCAGTATGCTGACAACACAGTACTGATAGCTGAGAACAAAATCTCTTGGATAAAGTCACTCAAGAAAGTGAACAGAAAGGCCTTACTTTAAACATCAAAAAGACAGAGACTATGGTTATATCTAAGAAACAGAATCCACCAACATGCAGTATAAAATTAAATGGAACTATTCTAAAGCAGGTGCAGAAATTCAAATACCTTGGAGCAGTAATAACTTCAGATGGGAAATGCAGAACAGAAATTAGGAACAGAATAGGCCAACCAAAGACTGCATTTCAGAGAATGAGAAATATATTATCTAACACATCCTTATCAATGAATGTTAGAAAACAAGTCCTAAAATGCTATATTGAACTATCTTGTTATATGGAAGTGAATCATGGGCAATAGGCAGGTCTGCACAAAAATCATTGGAAGCAGCAGGAATGTGGTTTATTAGAAGAATGTTGTGAATTCCCTGGACAGCAAAAATATCTAATGAAAAATGTATGAGAAGAGATGGGGAGACAAAAAATCTTTTCAAAAAAATAAGAGAGAGACAATGTACTTTCAAAGGACATGCAATGAGAAGAGGGGGCATTGAGAATAGAAGGAAGAAGATCAAGAGGAAGACCAAGAGAAATGATACTGGACAGTCTGACGGAATGGTGTGAGAGAAGATCACCAACTGAGCTGATGGCCTGCATGAAGAATCATGTACTCTGGAAAAGCATAATAGCCAAGGCCAATCGACACGATGATGATGATGGTCTCTCTAGCATGCCTCCACAAGATGGAAGGTACAGGAAGGTGAGTTACCATTCTGAGGCAGTTTAAAACTACAAATTCTCTGATTACATACTGCAACAAAACAAAACCATATGGATGGTTGATGGGTACAGAGTAGCTGTTTTACAAAGCCATATAGACAACACATGATAAGATAAGAATTAATAAGAATTCTGTATCCTATCAGAGAATATAATAATTGAGTGTGGAGATTCAGAACAAACAGAGAACTATTAATCATTTCCACTATGAAATCTAAGAGATTATGAAGTCTGAGGCATAGAAGAAACAGACTGCATGATTTTTTTGTTGTCTTTCTGTTTTCAGTAAACTTCAGTTATTAGTCCTCAACTTTGTTTTAAAACAACTGCCTTAAACTTTGTATAGACTCGTGTATACAATGTTGGGCAACCTTTTACTTTTGGAAAATGTAAGAAACAACAAAAAGAAATATTCATACACAGAAAAGCATCCTAAAATAATGCAAACTCATAGGTTGTGCTCAAATTTTTTATTTCAATATTGAAAATATTACAGACATTTCACTGGAACATGCTGATAAGATATTCATAAGAACTGAAGAAAAGTTACAGTTTCACATTTTTTTTCTTTCATTCTTCATGTTTGTGGTTTTTCTGTTGTGTTGAAGAGGCTGTTTTATTGTTGTCTCATTATTTCATGTTCTGCACAGAAGTTCAATAAGGATTTTGCAATGCTTTATATTATATTGTCCCCAAATGGTCTAATACAGATGGCTCTTGACATACATAAATAAGTACTCACATAAGAAATTTCTCACATGCAAAAAGTTTGCTGACATTTTCTGTGCAAAACATTTGAAGTACACAAGAAGCACAAGTCAAACCACATGCAAGCCAGCCTATCTTGAAAAGGCTAGTTGCTGCTTCTTCCCAGTTTCTCCTTCCCAGTGTGTTGTACTCTGTTAAAATCTCTGTTGTATAGTTATGTTATGTATGTATTTTCCATTTTTATAAATTGTTCATATTCTGTACCATGGATAGTGGTAAACACAAACCTGAAGCTAAAACAGAGCCAGCTCTCCAAAATGTTTGAATTGATATGTAGGTGAAATTGAGAATGATACAAAAGTGTGAAGATGGACAAAGTTTATCCTAAGTCATATGTGAACTAGGTTTTATGGTATCAACTGTGAATGCAATTGTGAAGGATGCTGCACTTCAATGTATGTAAAAAAAGACTTAACTAAAGGATTGTGGAATGTATTAATTATATAAGTTGAGAACCATCTATAAATGACTTTTCAGGGTTATTGTTTGACAGTTTGCCAAACTTATCAGTAGGCACAGTTTTTATGCTATGTCAATTTTTTCCCTTTTTTTCTATGCTTCAGGATCATAAAAAAACATTTGAAGGCATTCCTGTGTACATACAATTTGAAAAGCAGTATGATTTAGAGCCTGACATTCAAAAGAAACCCAACAGGAACAAGAGAGACAGTGGAAGGAAGAATGAGAAGAAGAGTGAAAAATGCCAGAAAGTTGTTTCAGTTGCTTCACTAAAAGTTTGTGGACTTATTCGGGAAAATGTGGATAAAGTCCTGGGCATGATTCATATGCGATCTGATGATAAATCTTCTTCAAGATCTTCTGGCAACCAATCAGGTCATTCATCAGCTCAAGTCTCTGCAAAAGCAGACAAACATGCCCAGAGTTTTGTTGGAAATGACAGCCATGGTCCCAAGAAAAACAAGTCAAATATCCAAGTAGATGCTTCTTTGACAACAAATATGTCTGCAGAAGAGGTTTGTTATGAATGGTTATATGAAAACGAACCTAATGAAGAGTTTCAGAAAATTAACCGTGATGATGAAATCAAGATAGAAAGTGCATACAAGGAAAAACTAACTACAAAGGACATTCATGGCAAAAAAGTAGAATCTGTTAACTTCAATTCAATGACTGCTGTTATAAAAGATAAGGGAAACAGAGGAATCCTTCGAACTGAAACTGTCAGTAAGTAATATTTTCATATTCATCTATAAAATTACTGTATAACTGATTTAATGCATCATACTGTATACCTTGATTAAACTTATTTATGTTTAAAAACAAAAATCCATTTTTGGCCCTGTCTTTTATATTTGTTTTTGTGTTTATCTTTCATTTTTAGAGTGGACCAAAGCCTCTTTATACCATATCAGAGAAAATAAGTTTTACAATTAAAGATTTCTTCAATTTTTGTAAAAGTGTGGCCTATTTTGCAACTAGAAACAAAGAAATCTTTCAAGTTTAAATTCTAGAACACTGAAGGATTATCATACTTTTATTACCAAACATGCTAGCAAATGAAGTGTAAGATATAACCATTGTCTAATTTCCTCATTTACCATACTTTATACACTGGGATGAGAGTTGCTACAAGACTAAATACAAATCTCAAATGTAGACTATTTTGGGGGTTGAAATAACATCAGTACATGTACATAAAGTGTAGATATGCAGTCTGTATGTCAGAAACATTTAAAAGGAATGGATTGTCAGAATTTGCACTAATCTTTTGCACTACATTTTTATTAAGGCTGTTGTTCAGTTACAAATTTTAAATACAGTATATTACTTTTAACATTTTTAATTGAAATTAACTGCATTTAAATCAGAATGTTATATTATTTCCTTCAAGCATATTAATATTGTTCTATATAGCAAAAATTTGAAATTAACAAGGATAAAACAAAAATAACGAAACTTCTTATTAACCACGAAGGACAAATATACATAGAAGGAACAGCTGATGTAAACCATTTTGCATATCTCAGCAGCTGCATAGACCAGTATGGTGACACCAGAAAGGAAGTTATAATTTGAACTGTAAAAGCAGCATTGATCTTCAAGAATCCTGAGAACATATGGCATTCAAAGGTTATATGCACTAAAACCAAGTTAAGATTATTCAGTTCAAATGTAATATCCACCCTCATTTATGCATGTGAAAGCTGGAAATCAACTAAAGAAATATACAAGAAATTAGACTCTTTTGTAAACAAATTCCTAAGGAAAATACTCAGTATAAATTGCAACAAATTCAAGAACAATGCAGAGATAAGACAGATGAGCAAACAACAACCTGTCTCATGGGTTATCAGAAAAAGAAGATGCACATATGTCAGTCATGGGATTAGAAGAAACAGTCAGAGGATCCCCAAAACAAACTATTAAGTGGAACATAACAGGCCAAAGAAAAAGGGGTTGACCACGTGAAACTGTAAAGAGGACATTGTTAAGAGAGCCTAGTTCAGTGGGCATAACATCCCTTGATGAGATTGAAAAACTCGCCGAAGACTGGAAATCTCGGCGAACTACCATGCGGGCCATGTGTAACGTTTAGTGGCATGGGAAGGATGTAAGATATAGCAAAAACAGCCGAGTGATACTTTGTAATATAAAGCAGTTTTAGTTACCACATACCTATGCATATTGATTATTGTAGTTAGTTTAACAGTTTTATGTGACATAAATAATTAAACAGTGAAACACTAATTGGTCAACAGCTCAATCTTTTTTTTTTTTTTCACTTTGCGCCACATCATAATTGGTCTAGCACTTTCATCTGTTCTACCAATAATGCTGTCTTTGAACTGATTTGAAGATGAAAAATAATTTATTCTCTGAGTATTAAATTATTTTTTTCAGCCATTTACTTCAGAAAACCAATTTATTTACACTTGTCAATTTAAAGCATCCCCTTTTTTATTAACAAAATATCCAGATAATAGAAAACAAACAGTCACAAAGGATAGTAGTGGCTGTGGATGCTAAATATTTTCTGGCTGACTTTGACAGAAGTGGGTATTTGTCCTCCTGTAGTTTCAACCACTTTAGTGGTTGCAAGTCAGTGTCAGTTTGTTGCTCTGTATAGGTCAGCAGTTGTTTTTGTGGTGGAGGAATGGGGTATTGATGACTTATTTATAGAAGCTCATGATAGTTGATGCTTTTGCATTTCCTGTCAGGGTGGTTTTTCTGGTGTATCTGGTTTATCATTAACATGTTTGTCAGAATTTTCCGGAAGAACTTTCAGCTCTTATTAAACCTCATTTCTTTTGTCCTTTCACAAACATCTTAATATTTCGAAACATGGGTCCAAAACAGTCACAGTTCACAACCCTGAGAGACTGAGGTTCTTTTTTGCATAATTTGAGAATGGTAAAAAATGGATCTATGAAACATACAGTGCTGGCAGGGTTACCATCAGATACTGCCATTCTGACTTTATGATGGCAGAGCTTTGGAAGAATTATTGAGTAGCAATTCTGTAGTAATTCTGTAGCATGGCAACAGGGATCAAGATAGGAAAAGGCAAGAAAGTAAACAGAAAACAGTCCAGCAAGGCTTGTCCCAGTGATCTGCTACTATAATAGACGTGGATTCATTTGATTCTGTTTCATTAATTTAGCAGCAAATAAATTGGACATGACCAGGCTTAACTTAACTCTTTGGGTATTTGGACACGCGTCCTGCGTGGTTGTATCCCTATTACGAACTACTTATAGACGCGAGGCGCGATGATGGTTTGTAGCTCTCTAATTTTGAAAATAATCAAAGTATCTTAAAACCAGTAGTTGACTTCCTTCCGGAATTCAGTTGTCCACATTAAGCGCGTGGTTTGAGCAGGAAACAGAGCGATTCTTTGTTCATTTAAAGCGAGTTTTTCAAAGTTTATCGTCGCTAGGCCTTTGTTTATCAACAAATATGGCTTCCAGTGCTAGTTTCTTTCGTCCAGAGCAGCATATTTCTGCATTACAAGCTCATAATTTAATTTAAAATTGTCTAGACTGTGGTGTAGAGAATATAGTAGTAGAAATGGTAAATTTTCGGCCCACGTGGCAGTGATTGAAAGAATTTTTCGTGTTTTTTTTTGGTCCAGCAGCAAAATGTGTTAGAAGGGTAGCTGGTGATACTACTTCTCAGCTTTTTGCTAGTACTAGCTGTAATATCACAACAATTAATGCTGGATATTGTGTAATTTAAAAAATTAAATGTTGTAGAATGCTTCAAATTTAAAAAAAAAACAAAAACCAAAACACAATGGCCTGTTTTCTGGTAAATATTAGTCAACGACCGCCCACTTGTTTTCATGTAAATATTACCTACCCACTTGGTGTTTTTAGTTTGCTGTGAATGCATAACTAGTGCATATTTTCATGTAAATTTTGTAAGATATGTTAAAGAACAGATGTTTGTGTACATTTTATTCATTATGGAATTATATGACCAACTACAGTGGATTAACTTGATGGGTAAGTGACAAAAAATTTATTTTATTACTTCATTTTCCATTCTTTCTTCTCAGTTCTTAGCTCTTTTTTTGTTGTATACTAACAAAATGGTAAAAATTTTATTTGAAAAACAAAATACATTTTTTCTTCTTCAAAATAAGGTAGAATACTTCATACTACAGATCAGATTATGCCTTTGTCATTCTTTTAAATGTGACAACCATCCCATTTCACATTGTGAAATTTACCCCCCTTGGTCTTTTGAGGGAAACACACCCAGTATACAAAGAGTTAATGCATTTAAATACTGCATCAAAAAATTTAATCCAGAAATTTTTAATGCTTTAATCATACGCATTAATCATGGTGATTCATCAGTAGCCCTAATTTTTATTTTGATTATTTTAAGCTATTGTAACTGAAAAATGAATGTAAACATATTTGAGTGAAACCTAGTTCAAAAGTTTAATGATTTTGTTATTTTTTTTAAATTGTGCAACACTTTCATTCAGTTTTCAGTCATAGATGTCTAATTTCATTTTTTATTTTCCACACTTCGGGCAAAAAAAAGGTAAATGTAAGTTTATCCACTCCCATGGGAATCTTTTTTTTTTCACTTTAATTGGTCTAGCACTTTCATCTGTTCTACCAACAATGCTGTCTTCGAACTGATAGTATGTGCCATATCTATCTTAATTTTCTTAATTTTTTTTGGTCACTTTTTTTTTTTGATCACCTGGTGTCATAAAAGTTTGTTCCACCAGGATTACATTTGTATTCTTGTCATACCATTTTAGTCCAGCTGTTTGGAATAGACCACCATTTATAAATATTTGTTAATTTTGTTAATTTAGAAAAAAATAATGCAAAACAAATGTCACTGTCAAGTTGTTTAAACCATCTGTCTTCTGTTTTAATCTGACAGGCCAGTGGTTTTAAATTGGATAAAACTGATTGTATGTTATATGGGCATTTTGTTTTCCTCTCTCCAGAAGAAGCATTAGACGACCAACTTCCTCTGCACTGGGCTCCTATGCATAAAAATAAATCAATGTCTGTAAAGCTACAAAAAGATAAGGAAGAGTATCAGCATTATGAGAAAATATTGGACAGAGTTCTTAAAGCGAACAAACTGGAACTTTCAGAAGTAAGAACATCAACCAAGTAGTAACATGGCAATAAATTCATTATTATAATTAACTCTTCCCATGCCAAAGGAAGAAATGCGGACATTAAGTTCTGGGCAGAATAAAAGCGCAGGTCTTGATCTTTATAGGGGGCATAGTTGTAAAATGGATGGAAAACAGTATTTCCGTTTACTTCTATGTACTTATTATGTTTCAAAGTATAACTAAATGTATGAAAATTTCATAAATGCAGAGTTTTTTAGGAAAAAAGAAGTAATGTGATGTTTTTAGACAATGATTATGCCCAGCTCACCATCGGCTAGGTCTAGATCTACACTACTTACCATCTGAGATGTCTAGATCTACTTGTCGATCTCGTATTGTGATCCTATGTTGCATTCTCGCTAAATTAATGTCTGAAATAACCTACTAACTACTTCTCCAGTCATCTAAATATGTCTAGATCTACTTTGGATACATTCAAGAGCAGCAGGGTGGTCACAGGCCATGTCCATACCCCTATCTACATCATCAAAAATTGAAAATTTTCGATGTTTCTCTTCCTTTTTCTCGCTCGGCATTGCTCGTAACTAAGGACTCTTTCACCATTTTGAAAAGTGTCACCGGAAACACTGACAAAATATGTATAATCTAAATATTACACCGGTTATTTTATTGAAACAAATGAATTGTCACTATAACAACTATGGCATTGCAATTCAGTAGCCAGAAGTTCTCACTATAGCGACAATAGCACAGGATGAGTTAAGACAGTAAAAACTATTTTGTCAGAATGAAATTTTGTATTTTTAACCCACCCCCCCCCCATCCACTTGGTTTAGTAATCCGGTGGTACCAGGTTCAGTCCCAGCAGTGAGATTTTTTCTGGTACACACCAGAAAGGCCCCAGGGTTCATCCAGCCACTAAAAATGGGTATATCACATTTTCATGTGCCAAAGGTCATGGAAAATACGCGCCTAACACTGTATTCCCAAATATGCCTTAATGGCATGGAAACGGGAATTTTACCTTTACCCCCCCCCCCCCAATCATGTTTTTTTAGGCATTGAGTATGTCTGTATGGGTTTTGCCATTTTTTGTTTGTTTGTTTGTATCCTGCTTGTGAGGATGATGGGCACAAGATTTTTTGTGACCATCTTTCTTACATGGAAGATAATAAAAAAGCTAAGTGTTTAATTTTTCATCTGTCATTGGGTGCTAGATGCTATGTTCATTAATCTGTTGTTTTCTTATGGCTAGACGGTTGCTCATCCTACCAGAGTCTGTGGTTCAAGTCCTAGATAATTCTCTTGTCATTTTTCTTTCTGTCATGTCTAAAAGTGCTTTGTTTATGATTTTTTTCAAGATCTAAAAATACAATACTGTGCTGTCTTGTTTTACTGTGCAAAAAACTTGTTTCCTAATTGTAAAAATGTGCATTTTTTTTTTATGTTTGTAATCTTTTGTGTTGTTTTTGTATATGATCCTTGAAAAAGGCATTAGCCACAATATTGGATTGTTGTATGTTCATCATTTATGTTCACCCATCTTACTTTCTGGCACTGTTGTTCTTTTCTACTTTCCTCACTTTTTTTTTCTGTAAACTGAAACACACCAATGTCTATTTTTATTACTAGAACCAGTTTTACAGCAGTCATAATTTCGCTTGTGATCTTATAAAATACTTTTAAAAACTCTCTTCCATTTAAATCTGATTGTCTATACTTCCTGTGTTTTTTATGAGTGGAATAATATCCACCACCATTTTGCTGGGAAAAGCCAGCATTAAACCTAAGAGAACCTGTCATTCTCTCTCATTCCCTAAACAAGCTAGAGCTGTGCATGGGAAACATATAAGAATAATTTTCATGTTTATGGGAGAAGTGCTCATAGCTTTAGTCATGGAATATATTAAAAGAAATCTTAAGCTGTAAACATAATTGTGAATGTTCTCTAGGATATAAAAGTAGATGGAGGTTTATGGTTCAGATTTACAAAAGATAGAAAGTGGGCAGAAATGAGAATGGTAGAAAACAAGATGAGCACATACAACTGAAGAACATAAAACAATCCAATATTTAGGCAAATGCCTTTTCTAATGACCACATAAAAAACAATGCAACAGATGAAAGCATTTTGTGCCCGTCTTTCTTAAAAAGCTAAGTCTACATTTTTCATCTGTTTTTTTGTGTTTTCATCTGTTGTGTTGCTTTAATATACGATCCTTCAAAAAGGCTTTTACTGAAATATTGAATTATTTGTTCTTCATTTGTATGAGCTTCTTGCATGTGTATCTTACTTTCTGCCATTCTTGTTTCTGATCACTTTCTATTTTTTTGTAAAATTCAGCCATACACTTCGAATTTCATTACTTATATACTTCCCGTGCTGTTAAATGTCACTTAGGGGTCGCAAGGTAGTTCGCCAGTTTTTTCTGTCTTTGGCGAATCTTTCAACCTCATCAAGGGATTTTATGCCTGTTAATTTAGCCTCTCTTAACAATGTCTTCTTCAGAGTTTCACGCAGTCTGCCTCTTTTTCTTTGGTCTGTTGTGTTCTACTTGATAGCTTGTTTTGGGATTCTTTGATTGTTTCTTCTCATCATGTGACTAACATATGTCCATCTCCTTTTTCTGATCACCCATGAGACTGGTTGTTGTTCAGTCATCTGTCTTATCTCTGCATTGTTCTTGGATTCGTTCCACTTTATATCAAGTATTTTCCTTAGGCATTTGTTTCCAAAGAGTCTAATTTCTTGTCTATTTCTTTAGTTGTTTTCCAGGTTTCTCATGCATAAATGAGGGTGGATATTACATTTGAATTGAATAATCTTAACTTTGTTTTTGTGCTTATAACTTTTGAATGCCATATGTTCTCATGATTCTTGAAGATCAATGCTGCTTTTGCAATTTTAATTCTAACATCCTTTCTGGTGTCACCATCCTGGTCTATATAGCTGCCAGGGTATGCATATTGATTGACTTCTTCAATATCTGTCCTTTCTATGTGTATTTTTCCATTTTGATTAATGGGAAGTTTCATTATTTTTGTTTTGTCCTTGTTAATTTCAAGTCCTATTTTGCTAGCCAGTGAAGACAGGCTATCTGTTTTTTCTTGCATGGAATTCACATTGTTACTGATAAGAGTTATGTCATCAGCAAAATCAAGATCTTCTAGTAGGGTCCCATGTACCCAGTCAGTACCTGTGTTGCCTGTGCAGCATTTTTTCATTATGAAGTCTATTGTAATTCCAGTATACGTCCTTGTTTCACATCTATTTCAATCCTGAACCATTCACTCATCCCTTCTTCTGTTTTGACTGCACAAACATATCCATTGTAGAAGTCTTTAATGATGTTGACAATTTTAGATGGTATTCCATATAGACTTAAAATTCTCCATAATAAATCTCTGTGTATGCTATCAAATGCCATTTTAGCATCTGTAAAGTTCAGTATTATTGTTTTCAGCTTTTCAATATGTTCTTCAAGTATTATTCTTAGAGTAAAGATCTGTTGAGACAGCTTCTCTCTTTTCGAAATCCTGCTTGTTCTTCTCTCATTGCGGTATCCACTATATCTTTAAGTCTATTCAAAATGACCTTGCAAAATACTTTTGACACAACTGATATTAAGATTACTACTCTCCAATTGTTACAGTCACTAAGGTTACCTTTTTTTGGTATTTTAACGATTCCTTTTTTCCATTTAGAAGGGACATTTTCTTCTTTCCAAATCTTGTTAAACATTCTCTGTAGTTGTCTCATGTTGTCACTATTGATAGCTTTTAGCATTTCGGGTGTTATTTCATCTTCACCTGAGGTTTTTCTGTTAACGATTAGATTCACTGCTGTTTCAATTTCATGCAATGTAATTTCATCTAGGTTGACATTTAGTTGTGAGGCTGGCAAGTCAGTTTCAAGGTTTAACAATTTCATTACCAGAACCAGTTTTATCACAGTTACCGTTTCTCTTATGTCTTCTGGATTAAAGCTGCAGGCTGACTGCGAGCTTTAAAATAAACTGAATGGGTAGCTTTTTTTTTTTTTTTTAACATACATTTTTGACTTAGAATAAAACTTAATCATCTTCAATGGAGAAGTGAGCAGGTATTGACTAAAATCTGAGCCAGATCTTTTCATTATTTTTTTTAACTCTTTCCGTGCCAGGCGTCAATTTTTTTACGCTTCCTGTACCCCCGTTGTTTACCAGGCATCAATTTTTTTACGCTTGGTTTGTTTCAATAAAACAACCAGTGTAACATTTAGATTGTACATATTTCGTCCACGTTTCCGGTGACACTTTTCAAAATGGTGAAAGAGTCTTAGATACGAGCGATGCCGAGCGAGAAAAAAGGACGAGAAACATGGAAATTTTTCCATTTTTGACGACGTAGATAGGGGTATGGACATGGCCTGTGACCACCCCGCTGCTCTTGAATGTATCCCAAGTAGATCTAGATATATTTAGACGACTGGAGAAGTAGTTACGAGGTTATTTCAGACATTAATTTAGCGAGAATACAACACAGAATCACAATACGAGATCAACAAGTAGATCTAGACATCTCAGATGGTAAGTAGTGCATATCTAGACCTAGCCGATGGTGAGCTGGGCACAATCATTGTCTAAAAACATCACATTACTTCTTTTTTTCTTAAAAAACTCTGCATTTATGAAATTTTCATTCATTTATTTATACTTTGAAACATAATAAGTATACGGAAGTACATGGAAATACTGTTTTCCATTCCATTTTATAACTATACCCACTTACAGACCAAGACCCGCGCTTTTATTCTGGCACTCCACTACACGTCCGTGTTTGTTCCTACGGCATGGAAAGAGTTAATATTTGAAATTTAAAGAATGTCAACAGTTTTATTTATTTTGTTATACTTATTTTATATAATAATTATTAATAATTTTTATTTATCAGCCAGAAAAAAAATTATCATAAAAGTTGCATTGTGTATAAAGTGCTAAATGCTTGTCTTGACAAATTTTGAAAATATATAACAGATGAAAGTTGCAATTACTTTCTAAATTCATTCCAGATTTCATATACTGTCTTTATTTATAGATTGAGCAAATTCAAAACAAGAAACTTTACCGAAGGTTTAAGATGAAACAGCGTATTTTGCATGACATACAATCTACTACAATGTGGCATAGAGTTTCAAACAACTGTGTGGAGGCTATGAAAAAAAATGGTTGCCATCCAAGATTCAGTGGAATGACAGAAGGTTAGGAGGGAATGTTTATAACAGCACCTTAGTCTGTCATTCTGTGTCTTCTTCATTATAAGTGTTAGTTTTGTGAGCAGCATTTCCTCTCCTTTCATTTTTATAAAATAAATTTGTCCTTCATTCTTTACTTCTACTGCATGTGTGATTACAATTTTTCAGCAGTTATTTCCATATAATGATGATTCTTATTTCATTTACTACCTCATACATTGTTAGCATATAGGTCAATATAAGAACCCACAAAAATAGAAACAGACAGGGAAAAAAAAGCTCTTGTTTTTATTTTTATTATTTTTTATTTTAAGTTACAGTGATATGTAGAAATGGTAAGAAAATTATCAGTGTAGATGTTGAGAAGTTGAAATCTTTAATGATTCTTAAGTGTAACATTTCTCTCTCTCTCTCTCTTGTTCCTTCAAAGCCCAAAACACCTGGACTACTTGTAGCAAGAGATTTCCATTTTTGTCAGTCCTTTGCTATCATGTCTTCTTAGCTGTCTCCCACATCAATCCTTTGTTTTGCCAGAATTTTCTCTGCTGTATGTCTCTGTATGTCTCTGGGACATACCATGCTCTTTAACCCCGTGGAGTCCACTTCAGAGTTGTACATGGTAAGGATTTGTTTCTTTCACATAATGTGACCAACCTGTTATTACTACCTTTTCCTTTAGGTTACTACCCATGATGGTATCATGTCCATCACTCAACAAGATGTCATTTCTTATGGTGTTCAGCAAGAACACTCCTTTGATCTTACACAGACATTTGGTTTAGAAGGCATCAGATGTATGCACAGTTGTTTACATCATTTTTCAGTATTTGCTCTTGTATAGTAAGACACTTAAAACATTACTCTTGAATATTCTACATTAGGTTTTCTGGCTTATCTTTTTGGACTATGGTTAAGTGCACCCCTAGTGTGTCTGGTTTTACTGCTGTCTCCATCTACTGTTACTGCACTACACAGTTATTTGAATTCTTTGTTTCAGTGATTGGCAAATGGTTCACTGTGATCAGCCTGGTGATTTCCGTATTATGTTTCAGCAGTTTGATCTTCTTTGTGTTCCCTCATAGTAGATGTAACACACCTATATCCAAACAATACATCACAGAAAACACTCAAAATTAGAATAAATGAAAACAAGTGTTTTCAGTAATGGCAGCACTTACCTGGGCATCCTTGTCTGAGTGCTTAATGGAAAAAAAGGCCATTCTGCTTGCACAAAAATCACATGAATCATTGAACATGGTGTAATCTGCATCATTTTCACAGGGGAACTCCAGTCCATAAGGAAAATAAGCACACTTGTTCACACATTCAGACAAGGCACAGATCATCATCATCATCAGGTGCCGTGCCAACTGGCGTTGGCTATTATGCTTCTCCAGAGTACACGATCCTTCATGCAGGCCATCAGTTCAGTTGGTGATCTCCTCTCACACCATCCCGTCAGACTGTCCAGTATCATTTCTCTTGGTCTTCCTCTTGATCTTCTTCCTTCTATTTTTCCTGTTGTTATAATATTTTCAATGCCCCCTCTTCTCATTGCATGTCCTATGAAAATACATTGTCTCTCTCTTATCTTTTTGACAAGGTTTTTTTGTCTCTCCAGCTCTTCTCATACATTCTTCATTAGTTATTTTTGCTGTCCAGGGGATTCGCAACATTCTTCTAATAAACCACATTTCTGCTGCTTCCAATGATTTTTGTGCAGACTTGCCTGTTGTCCATGATTCACTTCCATATAACAAGATAGGTTCAATATAGCATTTTAGGACTCGTTTTCTAACATTCATTGATAAGGATGTGTTGGCTAATATGTTTCTCATTCTCTGAAATGCAGTCTTTGGTTGGCCTATTCTGTTCCTAATTTCTGTTCTGCATTTCCCATCTGAAGTTATTACTGCTCCAAGGTATTTGAATTTCTGCACCTGCTTTAGAATAGTTCCGTTTAATTGAATACTGCATGCTGGTAGATTCTGTTTCTTAGATATAACCATAGTCTCTGTCTTTTTGATGTTCAAAGTAAGGCCTTTCTGTTCACTTTCTTTGGCGACTTTATCCAAGAGATTTTGCAGGTCTTGTTGGTTCTCAGCTATCAGTACTGTGTCGTCAGCATACCGAAGGTTGTTAATATTGTATCCTCCAATTTTTATGCCTGGTTCTGTGATGATTGTTCTTAGAATATTCTCGCTGTACAGAGAAAAAAGGTCTGGAGATAGTACACATCCATGGCATAGATGCTGTCCAATTAAAACAAACAGAGACCATCCATGCATGAGATAGATGGAATGGGGACTAACAGAAAACTTAATTTGAAGCAAACTGCCCAGCTCTGTTTGTTGAGAAGTTAGTTCTCCCTCATCTCTCGCTCTCTTCTTCTCCCCCCCCCCCCCCATGTGCGCAAACTATTCAAATGGACGAGTATTTTGAAATAGATGTCCAGTATCCTTGTCTTGTGTTGTTCCCTTCCTCGTGAATCATGTTGAGAGGGAATAAATTTCTTGACAACACTGGACAGTTTGTTCATATTGCTACCTCCCCTCCATTGTCTCATGCATGGACAGCCTCTCCTTCTGTTTCCATTTAATCACATACTGAGTGTCTTCTGTGATGTATTGTCTTGTGCCAGTTGTGTACGCTAGCCAAACCAGTTGACTTGTTTCTGAATACAGCTTAAAGTTGATGTTATACTAACCCTTGTCCAAATGGTTTTGTTTCTGATTTTGTCTCTTGTTACATTTAGTATTCTTGAACATCTCATTTCTATTGTGATGATTTTCATTTTATTTTTTGCTATTAGTGTTTATGTTGTACATTGATAGCACAGATCTAAGATGAAGATTTTATTGTGCCATGCACTGTTGTTATGGATTTGTCTTTTAGTAAAGAGATCATAAATATACTATCTTCATTAGACACACAGTAATAAAAGGAAGACTTATAACAGCATTAAAGATAGTTAGACATACAGTAATAAAAGGAAGACTGTTATAACAGCATTAAAGATAGTTAGACATATAGTAATAAAAGGAAGACTGTTATAACAGCATTAAAGAAAAGCAGGAAGAAAGGCAGTGGAAAGTCAAGACAGATCATAGAAATTTTAACAAAATTGCATAATAGTTACTGGGTGATTTCAAAATATTGAAAATCAAGATCAGTGAAGAAGCATGACCACCAACATTTGTTTACATGGCAGCCTGTGATAATGAACATGAGAATCATTCTGTTGTGAAGCAGTTATTACCAGCAGTATTTTAGTCTAAACTGCAAACTAATCTTACATCCTTCCCATGCCGCTAAACGTCACTTAGGGCCGGCATGGTAGTTCACCAAGATTTCCTGTCTTCAGTGAGTTTTTCAATCTCATCAAGGGATGTTATGCCCACTAAACTGGCCTCTCTTAACAATGTCCTCTTTAGAGTTTCATGTGGTTGACCTCTTTTTCTTTGGCCTGTTATGTTCCACTTGATAGCCTCTTTGGGGATCCTATGATTGTTTCTTCTTATCACATGACCAACATATGTGTATCTTCTTTTTCTGATAACCCATGAGACAGGTTGTTGTTTGCTCATCTGTCTTATCTATGTGAGATTCTTGAATTCGTTCTACTTTATACCAAGTATTTTCCTTAGGCATTTGTTTTCGAAAGAGTCTAATTTCTTGTATATTTCTTTAGTTGTTTTCCAGTTTTCACGTGCATAAATGAGGATGGATATTACATTTGAATTGAATAATCTTAACTTGGTTTTGTGCTTATATCTTTTGAATGCCATATGTTCTCAAGATTCTTGAAGGTCAGTGCTGGTTTTGCAATTTCAATTATAACTTCCTTTCTGGTGTCACCATCCTGGTCTGTGTAGCTGCCGAGATATGCAAAATGGTTTACTTCTTCAACAGCTGTTCCTTCTATGTGTATTTGTCCTTCATGGTTAATGAGAAGTTTCATTATTTTTGTTTTACAAGTATCCTTGTTAATTTCAAGTCCTATTTTACTAACCATTGAAGACAGGGTATCTGTTATTACTTGCATTGATTTCACATTGTCATTGATAAGAGTTATATCATCTGCAAAATCAAGATCTTCCAGCTGGGTCTCATGTACCAAATCAATGCTTGTTTTACCTGTGCAGCATTTTTTCATTATGAAGTCTATGGCAATTCCAAAAAGCAAAGGAAGTAGCATACATCCCTGTTTCACACCTATTTCATTTTGGAGCTATTCACTCATTCCTTGCACAAACACATCCATTGTAGAGGTCTCTAATGATGTTGACAATCTTAGATGGTATTCCATATATTCTTAAAATTCTCCACAATGAATCTCTGTGTATGCTATCAAATGCCTTTTTAAAGTCTATGAAGTTCAGGATTAATGGTTTCTGCTTTTCAACATGTTCTTCAAATATTATTCTTAGAGTAAAGATCTGGTCAAGACAGCTTCTCCTTTTTGAAATCCTGCTTGTTCTCTCATTGCAGCATCCACTATATCTTGAATGAATTCTATTCAGAATAACTTTGCAAAATACTTTTGACACAACTGATAGTAAGGTTACTCCTCCAGTTATTGCAATCGCTAAGGTTGCTTTTTTTGGGGTATTTTAACAATGATTCCTTTTTTAGAAGAGATCTTTTCTTCTGTTATTGCAAACTATTACAAAAGTAACATTTAAATTTAAGCAGAATCTGAATATAAAGATGGCAAAATCAGTACAGAAAGGCATCAGGTCTGATTCCTGTAACATCACTTTAGTTTGACTGGTGACAATAATGAGTACCTGACACCTTGCATTGGATAAAAATACCTCTAAAATTAGAGAATATTCTTCAAGGCAGTATGCTAAATGCTTTAAAAATATAAACAGAAGTTCATGTGAATATTAATTCCATGCGTATATATGCATATATTCAATCAATTGAACATGGATGAATACAATTAAAAAGTTATGTATTTTCACATACACATAATTTGGAGTGGAAGTCACACACCACTTGTTAAAAATAGTCATTAACATATCTGTATTTAACTGAGTCACATGTTTCTGTAAGAAAATTTGTGTACTTCTTTCAAGGCTTAAGGGTGCAATAAAAATGTAAATGTCACTACTACAACATCTTCAGGATGTAATAATATGCTGATAAAAATCACACTACCAGTGTTGTTCGTAATGTCATTTCTGTCAGATCCTCTATCAAAATTCATTCTTCTTTGTTATCATCCACAAATGCATGTCAGTTAGTCATTTACATGTCCCTTGCAGAATTTTGCCTCCCTAATAGCTCTCCTGTAGGCCTCTTAATTGTAAGCAAAATCTCCTGTTCCTGATGCATCCATTTGCAGATCATCAACAATGTCTTGCAGCCATTTTTGCTTTGGTCTTCCTCTCATTCTTTTTCCCATTATGTACCCTTCCAAGACTATCTTCTCTAAATTCTCATGACGTTTAATGTGTCCATAATATTTAAGGTTTCTCTCTTTAATTCTCTTTACTAGCCAGCCTTCTTCAATATTAAGTTTTTGCAGTATGGATATATTTGTTCTTTTTTTGTATCCTCGATATATGAAGAAATCTTCTGTAGCATTTACATTCAAAGGCATTTATGTGTTTCTCAGCTGTTTTGTTAAATGTCCAGGTCTCACAGGCATATGTTGTGATGGGAAAGATGCATGCCCTTAAAAATCTTATTTTTGTAGTTCTGTCTGTTCCTCTCCACACCTTCTTTAGTTGTTTTATTTTTTGAAGAGCGACAGATGTCCTCTTTTTAATTTCCCTCATTGTATCTCCATTATTAGTTAGTAATGATCCAAGATATTCAAAACTCTCCACCTCTTTCAATTTTTCCTCATTGATTTCATTTGCTTTATTTGTTTTGTCAGTTGCCATCAATTTAGATTTCTTTGCATTAAGATAAAGTTTTGCTCTTCACTATTCTTACAGACTGACATAATTAGCTTTTCCATTCCTTGTTGTGTTGTGGACAGTAATGCTGTGTCATCAGCATATCTAATCTATGGTATTTCTTAACTTCCAATTTTTATGGCATCATAATGCTCTTTGTCTGCTCTCACATTAGTCATTATATTTTCAGTATACAAGTTAAGTAAGGTGACAGTATACACCCCTGATGGACCCCTTGTTTTATGTCAAACCAAGTTGTTTCACCATTTATTCTTACTACTGCTTGTTGGTCTAGATACAGCAGTGATATTAATTGTATCACATGTGTTGGAAATCGCATTTTTTTCCATTATTTCCCAAAGTTTCTGGTGTTGTACACAATTAGATGCCTTTGAATAAAAGATAAATATAGATTCACATTAAATTCTCTGCATTTCTCTATTATTAGTCTTATATTGAGTATATGATCTCTTGTTCCTTTTCCTTGTCTAAAGCCAGCTTGGACCATATTGATTTCTCCTCCTATTTTCTTGCAAAGTCTACTTATTATGATTTTTAATATAATTTTATTAATATAATTATATTATAATTATAATTATTACATTAATATTTTTATTAATATTTTTAATAGAATTTTAGTTGCATGACTAATCAAGATTAAAGTTCTGTAGTTTGTGCATAATTTCAAGTTACCATTTTTGGCAGTGGTTTGAATATAATTCATTTCCATTCTTTTGGCCAAATACCTGACTACCATATCTTTTTACATAGTGCATGATAGATTGTTGCACATTCCTTTCCTCCTGCCTTATAAGTTCAGCTGTTATCTCATCACATCCCAGTGATTTACCATTTTTCAAATTCTTTATTGCCCGTAAAACTTCTTCAGTTGTCAGTGTTGGTTCTTTCTCTTCCAGTAATTCACATTGTTCATTTCTGCCTTCATAGTCAGTTGTTTCATACATTCCTCTACAGTATTCCTTCCATCTTTCTAGAATTTTTTTCTGTCTCTGTCATGGTCTTCCCATCTCGTCAAAAATCACATTTAGCTTAGGTGTAACATTTCTCTTCAATGTCTTCATTTATTTAAACATTTCACTATTTCTTCCATACTTCTGATGTCCTTCTATTCTTTTACAACAATCTTGTATGTATTTTTTTTGGTCTTTTCCTATGTTTCTCCTTATTTCTTTTGTTAAAGATTTATTCACCTCCCTGTTGTTTTTGTCACTTTCTATTTCATCTTCATTTCTCTATGTTGTTTTATTAGTTTTAATGTGCCTGTTGTAATCCTTGCATTCTTTTGTTTTTTCTTTACTGGAGCCATATCTTTAGCTACTGTTATTAAGATATCTGGTGTCATCTCCTCCTGTACAGCCATCAGTATCTCAAAATGCTTCTTCACTTGTATACTATATTGTTCTGGCAGTTTTGTAAGATCAAATTGAAATGGTCTTGATCCCCTAACTGGGTTTTATATCTTTTATTTTCATGTCTGCTATTAATAATTCATAGTCTGTGTCACAATGAGCACCTGGTAGAGTTCTTGCTGTAGTTATGCATGATCTTCACCTTCTTTGCATTAAAATGTAATCTTTTTGATTCTTGGTTTTCACATCAGGTGATGTCCATGTGTAAAGTCTTCTTGGATGTTGTCTAAAAAGTGTGTTAGCAACCATTAGCTCATTTTCCATGCAAAATCCCACTAGACTGTCACCTGCCTCATTTCTGTGTTCTATACTAAATTTTCCCAAACATATCCTTCATCTTCTGCTCTTTCTGTACCAGTCTGTACAAATGCATGACTGTGAAAAAAAAAAAAGTAACTTATTAAAAAACAGTGGATTGTTATGGCTGAAAACAATCATATGTAGAATGTGATGTGTAAAGATGCTGTCATCATGGTTATAAAACAAGTGCTGTGGAAAAGAGAATCAGTACCAAGTCTTCATGAAAACATGATTCCCATAATTTTCAGAAAAAACAAGATTCTTATCCTATAAATCAGAGCTTTGAATATAGAAAATTTTCATGGTTTTTTTTTTCTTTTTTTTTTTGTTTACCTTGTAGGTGTAAATATTTTTTTTCATAACTTGTTAAGGAAAAGAGCTGGTTGGAAGATGCTGCAGTTATAGTAATAGCATTGTGAAGGAATGTTAGCGAGATAACATGTGCACTAAGGGCATCCTTACAAGATTGTATTTTAGTATTTTGTATGCACATTATTGGATTATCCATATCCATACATAAAAAGAACTTATTTAACATATCTTTCCACCCTGTTGTGAATAATAAATATTGGAGTAATTCCATGTAAATTATTATTTCACCTTGCAGCTCCAGAGCTTGGAGAAGGCATCCTTTTTTTTGATGATCCTATGAAGTGTTTGAAACCATCTGAGGATTCAGGTACTGTTTTCCTTGTGGCATGTGAAGTTATTAAAGGAACTTCTGGTCCTGGAGAGAAAGGACTGAGATGTCCAGTTGACAAGAGTACAGGGAAGCTTTTTCATTCTGTTTGTGAAGAAGGAGCTTGCATGGTCTTTAGTGACAAGCAAGCCTACCCAACTCATTTGATTGTTTTACAACCTTACTAAGACTTGAATTTTTTCTTCGTTTTTTTCTCTTTGCTTCTTCTGGATTTGTGCTGTTTTTCATTTTCATGCTTTAAAAACACATCATCCATTAGTCTGAAATGAGTGAAGGATAGCCAGCTATATCTTGAGGTAAGTATGTGGTTAGGAATATCATTAATGGAGTGAAATATATGCTGTGTCATTGTTTTCTTATGTCAGTTATGTTCATTTTTTTAAAAATAAAATCACAGACCTGAGACAGAACTACTTAATATGCAATGCTTGAATAACAAAAAATAATTATGAAAGATTCCAAACTTATAGATTTTCTAACATACAATATCTACTTTCATAAGAAAGACATGATAAAGACATACAAGCTACAACAAACACCACTATATGATGGCTGCCACTTGCTGAACAAGTTATCATTGTCTGCCTCAGAACTTGACACATCCAACTCAAAAATGACATGTATACTAAGTCTGTATTTGACATTTCTTCCCTTTATGCATGTGCTTAACCATCTCCAAAACTAGACAAACTGTGAAATGCTGAAGCATATACTTGTGCAGCGAAACATACTAAGAAGCTACACTCTGCAGTTTTGAATAGGAACTTACAGAAACAATATTATTATTCTGTTGCTTTTATATTTTACTTCATTTTTAAAGTTAATTTGTTACAATAATATCTATTTCCTTTGTTTTTGTACTGGCAGTTTTAACTAAATGTTAAATGTCCTAAAGGGGACATTGTTAAAGAGAGGCCAGTTTAGTGGGCTTAACATCCCTTGATGAGATTGAAAAGCTCACCATAAACAAAAAAAACTTGGCAAACTACCGTGTGAGCCCTATGTGATGTTTAACAGCATGGGAAGGATGTAAGAAGTTTGAACAGTTTGAATTTGTGTGTTCATAAAACCATGCTTAAGCCTGTGTCTAAGTGGTAGCATTTTTTTAATGAGAAATATTCAACCTTTGTAACCATAATTGTATTCTTGCAAGTTGGAACCAGAATACCTTAATATGCTATGTTATTTCAAGCTGAACACTTTTATGTGAGTTCATGCTAATCAATGAATTGGCTTCATCAGTATATCATTATACACTATCTGTTTTATTTCAAGTAGAAATATTTAATTTCTTCATTTTCTTTTCTACCTTAATAAGGCCATTTGGGATAAGTGAGGTGACTTAGGATTCAGGAGTGAATAACTGTGAATAACATAACAAATGACCAACTAAACCATATGACAAAATACTTGTTAGTGCATTAGAACTAAGTCACAGTCTCCCCATAAGAACATGAAAAATGTGATAGAAAAGAAAAGTCACTTTACCTCATATCAGTCACGTATTTAGGAACAAGTTGAGGCTGGGAGTGTCCAGTTTGGTGAGGATGTTTTCATTCATTCCTTCAGTATAGTAATCCTGTTATCTTGCTTGGTATCTAATTCATTGTTTTACATCCAAAGTGTCACTTTTTGCTTGGATATATAGCCAGTTTTTTCTGGATGATGTGTCACCAATGTTTATTTTCTTTTCTTCTTTAATTCATTGGATGTGTCTTTGAAAAATTAGGCTTGTGACAGACATTATTTATTCTTGAACATGTTTGGCCATAAAATGTCCATTTATATATTTTATATCAGTTACAATAGGTAAAGCCCAGCATGTTTTGTCATAAAGAAAAGATAATAGTGTGAAATGTGAAGGGTGTTTCTGAAGTTTCATCAATTGCTGGAATCTTTTATTCACATTTACCTATCCAGTTGTTATAATAATGATTTTATAATGAATTTTATTGTTATTTTATGGTTACTTAATGTTGCTATAACAAAATAGATGTACTTATAAGTGATGAGAAGTATACTATCACTGTTTTCTGTAATGAGAATGAAACAGGCAGTTATAATAGAATTATTTTAATTAACATTTTTATCCTTGTTCATTTACATATGTGCTGGGATTTTGCAAATATAACCAGTTTTTCTGTTATTATAATAATGTTTCTGAAAATGAGGAAATTGTTACTTTATTTTTAAATCTCCCCTTGGGTGACTCTAGTAAAGTAGTAGTAAGTTATTAAAATACTACAGTAAACTTGAAATTGATCTAGAGTTCAGCTTAATAAAGAAATTTTAAACTGAACCAGGTCAGTGCTCATTCTTTTGTGAAGTAGAATTACATTATGTGTATTTAATTTGTTGCCATTGATTACACATTAAAGTGGCTAAATTTTGTTTAATTAACAGGATTTTCCATATACTTGCATCCTAAATTGGTGAAGATAGTGAAATGTAAATGATTCTTTGTGGCCTAAATATTATGATTTAAGAGCATATTAAACTGTACTCAGGAAAATTGTAGTTTAGTATACTAGCAAAGCTTTGTTGGTTTTTTTTTTTTTTTTTTGGGGGGGGGGGTTGTTCTTTATTTTTTTTTAACATATTAGCCTCGTAATAGTGTTTTTGGTACTCTCAACACAGAGGTCTGTTGTGTACTTGTCATATGAAATTTGAAAAATTTATGAACATAATATGAAATTTCAGTTTAAAAAAACTGCAATAAAAAAAGTAATCAACAATTAGGGGATATTTGATGAAAAAGTGAACATTTTAAAACATTACAGTAACAGAGAAAATAATGTTAAGAAAATAAAAGAATGGTAAGACAGAAGATAAAGGACATGACAGCATGACCAAAAGTAACCACATGGGCTGCTGGAAAACTTCAAAGTCCACAATCTGTCCAGAAATGTGGTATATGTTGATGATGATGATGATGGTAGCAAGAGTTTAAATAAATGATTTGCTCCGGCTTATCATAATTTCCTTTACATTTTGAGTTGAGATAAGACTTAAATCATCCTGTCCTTAGACAAACTGATCAAGTTTATTCCATGTTTTTGTTCTTTTAAATAAAAATGTGTATATCATTCATCTTGGGAAGCGTTTTTGAATAATTTTTTTTTTCAGTTTTTCAGGACAAGAACTACCTCATTAATCAAGAATTATCCCCCTTATACTCCCTGGAAATTATGTGCATAAAAAAAAAACCTGGCATTTCATTGTTTTTCCCTGACATTTCAACTTTTAGAACTGTCACTCTTCTACGATGTTTCCATTTACTGTATGTCCATTCTGCTGGTGTTTTTCTGCTGATGTTTTTCAGCAATTACTACTTATTATTTACATTTATTTTCCCTTATTTCTGTAATTTATATTAAAAAGGCTATATACATAGAAGTGCTAAACATTTATACACAATGTGTTCTTATTAATTAACTATTTTATTACTTTAATCTTTCAGTGTTTCTATTTTTCCTGCCCAAAATATGCATAGCAGGCACTCTTCATTTTCTCTCTGTATACATTGTGTATCTAAGAAAAATACTCAGTATAAAGTGGAACAAACTCAAGAACAACGCAGAGATAAGACAGATGAGCAAACAACAACCTTTCTCATGGGTGATCAGAAAAAAAGATAGACATATGTCAGTCATGTGATGAGAAGAAACACTCAGAGGATCCCCAAACAAGCAATCAAGTGGAACACAACAGGCCAAAGGAAAAGAGATCGGCCACATGAAACTCTAAAGAGGACATTGTTAAGAGAGGCCAGTTCAGTGGGCATAACATCTCTTGATGAGATTGAAAAACTTGCCAAAGACAGGAAATCTTGGTGAACTACCATGCAGGCCTTATGTGACGTTTAGCAGCACGGGAAGGATATAAGATGTAAGTAAGATACATTGTGTATACGTAGTGCTTATTAGTGGAAATGTGGAAACACTGCAAAGAAAAAACAGATGCCCTACACTTAATGGATAACAAAAAAGGACTGTGGTGAATCAAGATTAGAATTTTTTTTTTAAACTAAAAGAGGTGCATACTGAATCATATTTTCAGTAAGCAAGGCCAATAAAATAACTGGTCCATTATCAAAGTTTAATCATAAGAGATAAGCCTGATACACACAAAGATCAAAATAAATACTAAAGGCAATCTTTCCAATTACTGAATGACACAGAAACTGTAGCTTCATGTCTGGATAAGGGGTCAAGACAATATGGACTTCACTGTGGCTTGAAGTGTTTTGGAGAGACATATTAATCATTTTTTATCTTTTTTGAAAGATTTCAAAGACACATCTTTTTTTTTTTGGTGCACAAACTCTTTTGGCCACACTCCCTGACTTGAAAACAAGATTTATTATTTAATTATTTAGAAAACAATGATTTATATATTAAATATTATCTTTTAGAAACTTCACATTGCAACCTTAATACACATAGAGTTAACAAATAAGAGGTAATCAAAATAAGCAACAGAAGTTTATTATGCAATGTACAGTAGATCATCATATTTTTTATATGGATATAAAAGATCTATAAAAAAACAAATTATATAAATGATGAGAAAACATGATCAAATAAACATTACCATATATTCATTACACAAGCAGAGAATGAAATCATAACAGAGATATTTTATACACCCAACCACACTGTAATATTAAGAAATAACTGAAGAAAAAAACCCTTGGCCCATATGAAATGGGAACCCATCACTGAGAGAGATGTTTTGTTTTTTTTTTGCACTCATAGACTTAACAGAATGGACATGATGAAGAAATCCTACATAGTTTCTATACTTAAGCCAACCTTCAAATGCACTCTCATACTGAATATGTCTTCTCTTGATTCATTATTTTTTCACAATTCAAACAGTTCATCACTGATATTTTCTCCTTTACTTTGCTTCTGATTTTTTAACAAATATTTTTGGTCATCAAAGTGGAATTCTGAAATCGGTAAATGTTAAAGGTAACATTCTCAGTGAAGTTTCAATCCTGGAATAGTTCCTGGGATGCCTTGTATCCTGCTGCTCAAGCCCTCACTTTACCAATTCCAAATTTCTACACATCCATCTTAATGGATCAAAGGCTTTTGCTTTTCATTTATTCAATATTTCTTAGTCATTACATTTTAATAATTCACTATAAAAATATAAATTAATATAAAAGATAAGTGAACCAAGTACAAATTTCAAATGTCTGGGACACAGATTTGCTTTCTGGTAACATGTAATTGGAAATGTGGGCAGAAAATAAACAAAAATAAAAGAATGGCTAAATGCTCATTCAACTTCATGAAAAAAGATCCTTGTCTCTAAACAAATAACAGAACAATTGAATCTGAGAGTTTTCAAATGCTATATGGAGGCTCACAGTGAGTTGGGGGGGGGGGGTTGTGTGTGTGTGTGTGTTAATGGGTGTAGAGAGAGGGAGAGAGAGCCAGTCCATCATTCTGAGGCCAGATAGTTTCCCTTATTTTACGTGGCTCCTGTATAGATGAAAACAGAATATCTAACCAATAGGGTAGAATGCCCAAAAATAAAGATAAATCTTTATTTACATAATTCTTCTCGGCCTTGGCCACATGCTACAATGTTGAAACTCTGAACATGAAAATGGAAGAGAAAGCTGAAATTCTTAAAATGTGAATATACAGAGGAGTGGTATGTATTCAATGAAAATGAAGCAAACAATGAAATGAGCAGATTATTTAAAACTGACAAGAGAAATTACTAAGGACAAAAGAACAAGACAAATAAAATATTTTTGCCATACCAAGAGTTACAATGCAGAAATGGAAACTACTGAAGGTAAAAGTGGTAGAAAAAGCACCAACAGATACAGATAATAATACAAATGGGTGGAAAACATCAAAAGATGGATGGGAATCAATTTGACCATATGCACTATTGAAAACTAGGGACAGAGTAACTTAGAGATCCAGCCAACATAATGTTTTCCCTTGGGAAAAAGCACAATGATGAATTAATAATTTTTTGTTGTTTTTGTTTTGCTCTTACTTTTGTTTCTGACATAAGCAATATGAAGCTCATTTGTATTTTTAAAAAATGTATTAGTGTTGTTACAAATTTGGTACATACTCTTATTGTGATTGATAAATAATGTCTACAACTGTATACAACAAGTTTCTGACAATATAAAATGATAAAACCAGTATCAAAATAAAGCAAATTCATTTCCCTTACACGCTGTAAACTTATTTTTCAACATAGTCCCCATTTACAGCTGCATATTTTTCCAACCATGATATCCACTGTTTCATTCTATTGATGAAGAAAGTTTCTGACTGGTACCTGATCTGCAACATGGAATTTCTGACTACAGGAATGACTGCAAATTCCCAAAGGTATTGTGACACTTTATGATTACTCAAGCAATGCATCTGCAGAATCAGACCTGAAAGGGAACATTTTCTTTTGCATCACAACAATGCGAGCCACACTGCAGTGCATGAACTAAGGAAATGCAAAAAGCCTGAAATTGTTCCACACCCTCCTTACATCTCAGATCTGGCACCATTCAACTTCTGGCTGTTCCCTGAACTGAAGGAGACATTGAAAGGTCAGCATTTTTCATCAGATGCTGAAGCTGCTGTTTGCATGTGGATCAAACACCAACCAGAAACTTTCTTCATCAAAGGAATGAAACAATGGATACTGGAGTTTGAAAAATATGCAGCTGTAAATGGAAACTTCATTGAAAAATAGGTTTACAAGGTGTAAACTTACTTATGAATAGACTTAAAGCTATAGTGGATACTGCAATGAGAGAAGAACAAGCAGGATTTCGAAAAGGGAGAAGCTGTCTTGACCAGATATTTACTCTCATAATAATACTTGAAGAACATATTGAAAAGCAGAAACCATTAATACTGAACTTCATAGACTTTAAAAAGGCATTTGATAGCATACACAGAGATTCATTATGGAGAATTTTAAGTCTATATGGAATACCACCTAAAATTGTCAACATCATTAAGGACTTATACAATGGATATGTTTGTGCAGTCAAGACAGAAGAAGGGATGAGTGAACGGTTCCAGATTGAAACAGGTGTGAAACAAGGATGTATACTGTCTCCTTTACTTTTTGGGATTACAATAGACTTCATAATGAAAAAATGCTGCACAGGTAACACAGGTATTGACTGGGTACATGGGACCCAACTAGAAGATATTGATTTTGCTGATGACATAACTCTTATCAGTAATAATGTGAATTCCATGCAAGAAAAAACTGATAGCCTGTCTTCACTGGCTAGCAAAATAGGACTTGAAATTAACAAGGACAAAACAAAAATAATGAAAATTCCCCTTAATCAAAATGGAAAAATACACATAGAGGGGACAGATATTGAAGAAGTCAATCAATTTGCATACCTTGGCAGCTACATAGACCAGGATGGTGACACTAAAAAGGAAGTTAGGATCAGAATTGCAAAAGCAGCATCAATCTTCAAGAATCTTGAGAACATATGGAATTCAAAAGTTATAAGCACAAAAACCAAGTTAAGACTATTCAATTCAAATGTAATATCCACCCTCATTTATGCATGTGAAAGCTGGAAAACAACTAAAGAAATAGAAAAGAAATTAGACTCTTTTGAAAACAAATGCCTAAGGAAAATACTCGGCATCAAGTGGAACGAATTCAAGAACAATGCAGAGACAAGACAGATGACTGAACAACAACCAGTCTCATGGATGATCAGGAAAAGGAGATGGACATATGTTGGTCACTTGATGAGAAGAAATGATCAGAGAATCCCAAAACAAGCTATCAAGTGGAACACAACAGGCCAAAGAAAAAGAGGCATACCGCGTGAAACTCTGAAGGGGACAGTGTTAAGAGAGGCCAAATTAACAGGCATAAAATCCTTTGATGAGGTTGAAAGACTCGCCGAAGACAGGAAAAACTGGCGAACTACTTTGCGAGCCCTATGTAACGTTTAACGGCACGGGAAGGATATAAGATAAGAAACTTACTTACCATTTGCCCCTTATATAAATATGTGATTGCTTGTTTATTTGTTTGTTTGGCATTGCTTATGACTAACTTTTATTGGGATACTGCACAGACTGACTTTGAAGCATGCTCATCTTACAAACAGATTCATTTATATCAGGACGGGGCTCTTCTAAATAATCACTTTTCCAAGGAGAGATACAACTCCTCTCAGGTGATATAACAAGCTTCAGACAGGTCATTCTTCCTTGCCCATTAAAACTACTTTCACTGCTTGTGCTAGACCGCTTCACGCTATTATGTCATCATAAGAAATGACAAAAAGCATCAGCAAGATTAAACAGCAGTTGCACATAAAGTAAGAGCAAATGCAGGAAATTTCAAATTAAGAAGTCTCATGGAATGTAGCAACAAGTAGAAAAACACTCACACAGTTGAAAATAGGTGACAACAATTTCATAAACTGGAATGCGCAGTTTAACATTCTTCAGATGTAATTGTTCATTCTTGTCAGTTTATGACTATACAAGCCTTGGAAAGTTCAAAATTCAGACTTCGGCTTCACTGCATTCGAGACAGCCCCTGGATGTTCCTCCGCATGACACAACATCCATCCAACAGTATGTTTGCTAATAGTTTCTGTCAAATGTTGGTTGTTTACGATGCGTTTTCTGCCATGTAGTTCTGATTTCCTGCCAACATCTTTAAATTTGTCCTAGCTCCAGCAATCCCTTCAGATCTACATTGTTCTTCCACTCCTGCACTTCATTTTCCCACAGTCTGTCCAATACAGCTTTAGCAAAGTCACCCTTGTCCATTGTCAATCTGCCATTTATTTTAGCCTGTCCAGCAAGTCTCTCTGCCACTTCACTGACATGTACTCCCGCATGCCCTGGACAGTAAAGCCACGTTAGGCTTGTCACAATTTTATGGCTTAACAGATAAACCATTTCTTTTTGAAGCAATTTCTTCTCAATCTTACGAAGCATACTCTGTGAATCTGTCAAAATGACACCATTAACCACATCATGAGCAATTAGCCATTTCACTGTCATCGACACAGACTCAATTTCCATTCACATGCTTGATGTGGTGACTTCAAAGACTTCTGAACCATATGCCACTACTCTTCCATTTCGATAGACAACAAAACCCCAACCACTTCTGCTGTTCCGAATCACAGAGCCATCTGTATATATTACCGTGTCGAAAAAACAACGACGATGCTGGATGAGATCTTGAACCCAAAGTTCAACTGCTTCTTGTGCCCAGTCTCGACATTCACGGCCCTTCTGTATAATAACATTTGTTATCTGAGGTCGGTCTTGTACCGGCAATCAGTCATCACCTTTAGGCACCTCATCTAGATTGCAAAATTGACTTTATTGTATCCTTGGCCTCAGCCATCCAGGATCTGCCTCATTTGATGTGTCTTCTATTTATCAACCCCAGTTCCTTATGGAGAGGATGGTCCTTCACACCAGCAACCCTAATGCATGCCTTTACCTGAGCATACTTATGTTTATATCTCACACTGAGTATGAAGGAGAAAGTGCATGGCCGCTACAGGAGTATCACTGGTGCAACCCAAGACCACTCTCATTGTCTTGTTTTGTACACGCCACGCCCTAGTCTGTTCAATTGTGCATTGGACAGGGTGAGCAGGCTAAGACCATACTCCGATGGTGACAGCACCAGCAAGAATGCATCCATTAGACAGAATAGAGTGCGCTGTGGAAAGCCTGTTGTGGCCAATAACCTGACCGCTCCCAACGCTCCCCTTATTTTTTGTATCGCATTGTCCACACAGTGTGCAAAGGACAACGAACGATTAAATGTGACCCCTAGATATCACATGAAATGTGTTCTCTTAATATCGGAACTTCAGATCCTACAATTCTGTTATTTAACGAGTACTACAGAATGCTGGCTTTTTCTGTGTTTATCACCGCACTGTTAATGATCGCACTAGCTTGTTATCTGATTCACCCGGCTCTGCATTCTTGAGGCTTATTCCTCTCTACACTTCCCATGCCCATATGTTAATATACGTATCATCGACGCAGGTCATTGTTTGCCCCCACGCAGTAACCAAATAACAGTGCTATGCCAGAATATACTTTGAATACGGTAAAGTAAGAGAACACAATTTTGTAGGCTTAGACTAACTAGCGCTAGTTGGCTAAGTCGATAGTACGCTGTTCTATCATGGCTAGACGGCTGCTTGGTGTTCGAATCCCAGGTAATTTTCTTTTGATTTTTCATTCTCTCACAACTCACTAAAGTGCTTTGTCGACGATTTTTTCGAGGTCTAATCCTACGAAATGGTGTCTCTTACTTTACGGTACCAAAGCCTCGTAGTTCCCATATATATATATATATATATATATATATATATATATATATATATATATATGTTCCCTCTGAATAGCACAGGAGACAAGGAAGACTTCCGAGGCAGCCCCGTAGCAATGGTTATGGGATCTGAGATCCATGTTCTGTATCTTTGGGTAACCGATCGCCTCAACTGGATTGAAGATATCCATCGAACCAATCTATCTAACCAAGTCTACCCCCAAACTACATCAGAAATGTCAACAGCGCTATATAATCCACTCTTTTGTAAGCATCCTCAATATCCAATGCCACAACTACGGTTTCATTTTTTTCTCTGAAATCCCTTGTATGCATCATACGCCAGATTCACAGTTGTACCTCTTTCTGGACGATAACTTCCTAATGTATTCGGTAGTAGCCCGCCGGTCTCTAGGAAACCTGATAATCACCCGATATAATCTTATGTCTTATAATCTTATATAATCATGTAATGTAACAGCAAGCACATGAAAAGGAACAAGAGGTAGAAAAATGTTTACTCGTTGAAAATCCCTCGTTGATAAAGCATGTCAGAGATATTATTACATTTTATACACATCGTAGAGTGGTTGTGCAAATGAATGGATTTTTGACTGAATATGACTCTCCACACACAGACTGGAGTATCACCCTAGAGTAATGGAATGAAAAGAGTATTTAGAAATTCACTGCGGCACCCCTCGATGGACTGAGAAGACATGTATGTAATACTTCGGTTTTACAGCCACATCTTAAAATGAGTATCAATAAATAACATTCCATTTGTTAAAACTAGGAAAAATAAGCACAGAAAGAAATTATGTAGGAAAATATGTGTGTGTACTCGCAGTATAGCACGTAATAGGCGACACTTAACGTAAACCGATGATAGTGAGCCTCTCTCTCGTTCTCTCTCTCTCTCTCTCGTTCTCTCTCTTTCGTTCTCTCGTTTTCTCACTCTCTCTCTCTCTCTCACTCTGGGTTATCGTATCGTCTCCAACGACCATAGGTAATGGGAACAAAAACATTTACGACACCTCAAGAGATCGTAAGTAATTTTTAGACACGTTTTATTTTTAGTAAATGATGTAATCCAAGGATTTTTCCGAGAATTCTCCCTGACTTTATAACGGTTTTTCCAGTTTCAGACGTCGCCCATTGAGAGTTAGATTCCGAAATCGCTAGAATTTTGAGGTGATATTTGAACATAAAGCAGTTTGTAATGCACGTTCAGTTTGCAGGCGATGTGGTATGTATTTCTACTGCAGTAAATCATAACTGTTGTATCAAACGAGGTAGAGGAGTGCTAAATTAAAACCAAATCAAAACTGAAAGTTATAACTTGCCTAATACGTAATAGATATAATCAAGTTTTTGAGATGCCGTTCTGCATATTATTACTAACTAAAACGTTGTGGCAGTCAATGCAGTAGCAACGAACGTGAAGCAAAAATATATTAGATATGAAACAGACTGTAGTAACTTTCCCGGTTCCTTACAGTAGACACAACGAATATGTTTCGTCACGGAGGGACGTAGGGATGTAGTCTATGCCATAAAATCGCATGCAATCAGTAGCATCATTTGCAGGACGATAAAGATATTCAGAAGTTCAGTTTTGTCAGCCCAATGATTTCACCGTCGTATCTCCAGAATCTAAAAGTTAAGAAAATAAGTGTTGTCTGGCAAATTTCAGCGTATATGTGTTAGATGAATATTTTTTTCATAGCTGTTTCTGTGACGCGTGTAAAAGATTTAATTTGAAATATAAAGGGACATTTACTTCACGTAATGACCATTTGTAACTTAGTTTTTAAGATGACTAATTGTAAGTAACTGTCAAAGAATTAAGCGAGGCAAACACCCAGCTTCTCTGATCATTGGAAGTAAGTTTTGGTTTCCTTTTTGACAAATCATAAAGAAAGTGTTTCAGTTCTTTGAACTCTTACTATTCTTGAAAATGGATCACTTCCTGGATCTGCACGTAACTCATAAACTGTATTGGTGTTTATAAAATAGTTTCCTCTACCTGTATGTAGCCAGAAGATTTCTTTATATTGCTGGATCTTGAAATATTTGTAGGTATTTGGTCACATAGAGCTGCATTAAAATAGCCTCTTATGCTACCTGAATATGGGTATTCTTTTGCTATTTGCTTTTAGTCTATTGCCAGCATGAAGCTTTTTCTGCTAGACTTTTCAGTATTTATGATCATGATGAATTATTCTTGGCCTTGCTTGTCCATTTGATGCTCAGATTCATCATATCTATCATGCAATGACAATTTTTTTTTGTTAAAAATTTTGCAATCCTTTCATACTCTCTCTCTCTCTCTCTCTCTCTCTCTCTCTGAACCTCAAGTGCCCAGGGCACATGGGGCTTCTGCAAGGGTTTTCCACAAATACTTGTCCTTCGCCTTTTTTTCTGCTCTTGCCCAGGTGAGCCCTCTATTGCTCAACATCCTTTCTGTTGTTCTCCATGTCTCTTTTGGTCTACCCTTACTTCTGTTCCCCTGTGGTGTCCATCTTAGTGCTATTTTTGGTAGTGAGTTGTCAGTCATTTGGAGCACATGTCCCAACCATTGCCAGCGTCTTTCCTCAATAATTGTTGTCAGTGGCTTCATCTGCATTTCTGCCAATAAGATGTTATTTCTTAAGGTGTTTGGCCAAAGTATTTTTATAATTCTTCGTAAACATTTAGACTGGAAAGAATTCAACTTGTTTTCTATGGTTTTGGTGATTTTCCAGCATTCACTTCCATAGAGTAGTACACTTAGAACATTACTCTTAACCTTTCATACTATTCCCCTAATTTCTTCATGTTATCTACTCAGATTATCTGACTATTTGTTTGTCCTTAGTATAACTAGACTTATGCTGTGGAACATTAGTTCTTTGTGAATTCCCATTATTCTTTTCTAGTTTCAGTGAGAAGGCCTGACAATGTCAAACCTATTGTTGATTGCTGGTTTACATAAAGGAATAAGTGTAAGAGAGCTGCGTAGTTGCCTTGACAAAAAACTCCTTCACAGGACAGTTAAGGAACTGTGGATAGACCCTTGCACAGAATCACGTGCAGTTGCATTCTTTGACCAACATTGTGGTAAGCACAAATCATTTTATTTTTCGTTAGTCTATGCTAATAAACAGTTTTTCTTTAGAAACACTCATCTGTGAAACATAAGAATTGACAAATAAAAATAAATTTAATTATTTTACTGTTGCTGAAATCTTAGATGTACCCTGATGTAGCTGCCTAACCCCTGGTGTAGAACCCAGGGAGACAAACAAAAATATGAGTGAGATGACAAGAACAGCTCAGGAAATCTTGCAATATAAATGAGATTTGTAAAATCTTTTGATGCTAGAAGAATCATTGTAGTGCAGAAGATGAATTATGGCCTGTTTTCTACACAGTAAAACAGTTTTTGTTGAAACATGCACTAATTATGAGTATTAGTTATGTTAACTGTCATAAGAGAGCACGTAACTTGGGAGCCCTGGTTAGCAGGGTTATGTGGTGTCATTATCCACTTTTCATCAGTGTCACATAATTTTAGACATATACCATATATTGAGGGTTCCGATTTGGTGAGCTGTCCAAATGAACAGTCTCTGCCAAAACAAGAATGTACTTTTATGCATGTAGTCAGCCAAGTTACATGCCAAAGAAAAATTTGTAATTTTACCATCCATGGATGGAGCAAAATTATTTCTGTACTAAATTTGACTTTGCAAATGGTATTAATAGATAGTCATACATATTTTTTAAATAATAGGATGGTACTTTCTTCTCTAAATGAGAGATTTTTTAATCCATATTTTTGTAGTTATCACTTCTGATGGCTGAATGTTCATTTATATTGAGTCCCAGAATTTGCAAAAACAGTTTGTCAGAAGAAGTTGTAACGAGTAAAACTGTCTAGATAATTTTGATTATGTTTTGAACAAGAGATTATAGAATAAGTGCCTTTAAAATACTTTTTTTTGTGATTACAGATCTTGATGAAGTTAGGATTTGGAAAGACGCATATTTAAATGAGTCCATCTGGATTGACACAGCCAAGCCAACATGGAGTGTGCTAGTGAAGGTGAAAAATATCAGAAAAGAAAATGTGAAGGAAGAACTCTTAAATGTTTGTGCAACAGTGACAGGTGGCATGAACCAGGTGGCAAATATCCAACCAGTGAATGATGATTCTGAGTATTTTGAGATGTCTTTTAATAATGGATGGGGTAGGTGTCTTATCTGATTGTTAATTCTCTCTTAGTGTTTTTGTATTGTTTTATGAGTGGTTGTGTCTGTCTGCCTGTCTCTATATATGAGGGAGAATAAAAAAAATAAAGAAAATTTGAAAATTACAAGATAACCACAAAAGATAGAAACTGATACAGCACATTCACAATGGCTGACAGGTTGTTCAAATATGCACACTATAGCACTCTGCCTTCAGCCTAGTTGAAGCCAAATAAGCAAGATGCTTTGGTGCAGGATTTAGCCATTGTTAAACAATGCATTCCCCCGTGTGATACCCGGGATCTGCGAAGAATAGGACCACTGTACCCTGCCATGCATGATTGTAAAAGGCGACTAAGGAGGGTTCAGCATAAGGGCCAGCAACCCTATCTGGTGAAAAAACTATCAGACTGCTACAGAAACAGAAGCAAGGGAAAAAACAGATGAAGGTGGAAGGAGAAATGCTTATAAGGAAACTGAGCCAGCCCGACTGCAGACCTCTGGAACCTAAACACAAAATGCAAATATGCAGCTGGAATGTAAGAACACTTAACCAGACTGGAAAACTAGCACAAACCATCAAGGAAATACACAGATACAAACTAGACATACTAGGAATACAAGAATCAAGATGGACAGGACGAGGCAGAAGGAAATTAACAACACAGCACACAGAAGATACAATAATATGGTCAGGTGAAGAAGATCATCATGAAGGAGGAGTAGCATTGATTATAACAAAAGAAGAATCAAGAGCATTGCTAAAATGGACCCCTATAAATGAGAGATTATTATATGCGTGCTTCAACTCAAGGTTCACGAAGCTGTCTATTATAGTTTGTTATGTACCAACAGAAGCAGCTGAAGAGGAATTAAAAGATTTTACAACAGTCTCCAAGCCACAGTAGAAACAATACCCAAGCATGATATGCTACTCATCTTGGGCAACTTCAATGCAAATGTAGGTGAGGGAAGTGAAGATAGAAGAAGAATCATGGGAAGAGAAGGAATCTGAGAAATAAATGAAAATGGAGAAAGACTGCAGTTTCTGTGAAGAAAACATGATGACCATCGGAGGGACAATTTTCCAACATAAAAATATCCATAAAGTGACTTGGAGGTCCCCAGATAAAACCACAGAAAACCAAATCGATCACATACTAATAAACAACAATTGGAAACGGTCACTACAAGAGTAAGGAAAGGAGCAGATGTAGGAAGTGATCACAACCTTCTGGTAGCAAAAATAAAACTAAAATTAAGGAGTGTCAAAATTGGAGAATACAGAAAGATATGTTTTGATACAAGAAAACTGAAAGACCAGCAAACAAGGAATGAATTCTCAACAGTACTTAAGAACCGCTTTAGTGTCCTACAGGACGAAGCAGAAATGTTCATACTAGAGTTCAATAAACACTACAGGAAACAGCAAAAGAGGTGCTGGGATATCGGAAACAGAGAAAAGAGGAATGGATAAGCAAGACCACATGGGAAAAGACAGAGCAAAGAAAAGAAATCAAGAAAAAATTACTGAACACCAAATCACAACGGCTTAAAGAACAAGTTTTAAGTAACTATGCACAAAAAGACAAAGAAGTGAAGGAATCATGCCGTCAAGATAAACGTCAATACTATGACAACTTAGCAGAAGCAGCAAAAAAAGCAGCATATGCAAATGACATGAAAACCATATAAAAATATCACAAAGCAGATGACAGGTAACTTCAGCACAAGGTGTGAGAGTGCAGTAATGATACATAAGGGACAAATGGTCAGTGGAGAAAGAGAAAAAATTGAAAGATGGAGGGAACATTTTAACACCCTACTAAACAGAACACAAGCAGTACAAACAATAGACATACCTGAAGCAAAAACGGAACTAAACATCAATACAGGACCAATAACAATAAGTGAAGTAAAGGAGGCAATAAAGAAGCTAAAATTAGACAGGGCACCAGGTGAAGATGAAGTGACTGCTGAGATGTTGAAAGCAGAAGAAACAGAAACACCAAAACAACTCTGCCGAATACTACAACAAATTTGGGATCTAGAAAAAGCTCCAGAGGAGTGGAAAACTGGCCTTATAGAAAAGCTACCAAAGAAGGGTGACCTCAAAGATTGCGGGAACTGGAGAGGCATTACCCTACTGTCACTCACCAGTAAAGTATTTTGCAGAATAATCATCAACAGAATTGTACCAGCACTTGAGGGAAAACTTCAGAAAGAGCAGGCAGGATTTAGGAAAGGAAGATCATACATAGACCACATATTTGTACTTAGACATATATTAGAACAGGCAAATGAGTGGCATAGCACAACATATGCATTGTTTATAGATTTTGAGAAAGCCTTTGACAGTGTCAATAGAGATGCACTATGGAAAATCCTAAGATGGCATGACCTCCCCCATAAAATGATGAATGTAATCAAAGCCCCATATGAGGGTTTTCAGTGCAAAGTGATCTGTGGAGAACATACCTCCAGCAGCTTTAGGGTACAAACAGGAGTGAAGAAGGGATGTGTACTATCACCAACATTATTTATCTTGGCAGTAGACTGGTTAATGAAGGAGGCAACATCAGACACATGCAGAGGATTACAATGGACCCTTGACATAGTGCTGGAGGACCTTGACTTTGCGGACGACATTTGTCTACTATCAAGCAGCCACAAATAAATGCAAGATAAAATAAACAAGCTAACTCAGAATACAAACAACATAGGACTAAAGATCAATGTAGGAAAGACAAAGTTAATGAAGCAAAATGTGAACAACAGAAATGTACTCAGAGCAGATAGCAAGTTAGTGGAGGAGGTCAACGAATTTGTATACCTTGGCAGTAGAGTAGTAGAAAATGGAGACAGTACAGAGGACATCAACAGCAGACTTACTAGAGCAAACCAGGCTTTTGCAGTGCTGCAGACTATATGGAAATCAAAACAACTAAACATGAATATGAAAATCAGGATATTTAAGAGTAATGTTCTAAGTGTACTACTCTATGGAAGTGAATGCTGGGAAATCGCCAAAACCATAGAAAACAAGTTGAATTCTTTCCAGTCTAAATGTTTATGAAGAATTAGAAAAATATTTTGGCCAAACACCATAAGAAATAACACCTTGTTGGCAGAAATGCAGATGAAGCCACTGACAGCAATTATTGAGGAAATACGCTGGTGATGGTTGGGACATGTGCTCCGAATGACTGACAACTCACTACCAAAAATAGCACTAAGATGGACACCACAGGGGAACAGAAGTAAGGGTAGACCAAAAGAGACATAGAGAAGAACAACAGAAAGGATGTTGAGCAATAGAGGACTCACCTGGGGGCAAGAGCAGAAAAGAAAGACAAAGGACAGGCATTTGTGGAAAACCCTTGCGGAAGCCCCATGTGCCTTGGGCACTTAAGGCTCAGAGAGAGAGAGAGAGAGAGAGAGATAGCAACAATGCATCTTAGTGAGATTTCTTCAGGCAGAGGAAGTGACATCATTGTGGATCCATAGCTAATATGAAGAGAAGGAATCGGAGAAATAAATGCAGCAGTGGACAGCATAATCCATCAGCCATTTCAGATCAAGACTTTTGCCCTCTTGATGTGGGCTTACGTGCATGATGTTTATGGCTAATCAGATCAGGCTTCATCAGTTATTCTTGTTCTTCCATTTTAAATCTTTCGACCCATTCATAAATTTTTAGTTCAGTAATGATGTCTTCACTTCCATACTGAGCCAACATACAGTGAATTTCAGCAGGTGTCATGCCCTCTGTCCACAGAAATCTTACTATGACCTTGGCTTAAACTAGACTAAAGGCACTATATGTGTTTGAATGGCCCATCAGCTGTTGCTGAAATACCCAGCAGTTATTTCTAAACTACCCATCAGCCACTCTGAATGTAATTAATGCATAATTTTCCATCTTTTGTGCTTACTGTGTAATTTTCAAATTGCTTTTACTTTTTCATTTTCTCACATATATACTGTATTTCCCACCACATATGATGCACTTCTTAAAAAAAAACATACTCCCCCAAGTATCACCCTGTTTATTTTCTAAATAAATAGGACATAAGTGGAATTAGTGGAATTGATTAACAGAGTGAGTACTATTGTTGAGAAGGTAACTTAGCTTGAAGGATGTGGACAAAAGTCCTGAAATAAATGTGCAACATGAGAAGTGAGTGGGGAAAAGTTATGGTATGCTCATAGATACCACTCAGGATTAGAGAGTAAAAAAAGTTCTTGAGAGAGAGTAGAATTTCTTGTTTTGTGAGGGTGAATTTTTCAGGATTGATTTCGGGCAGGTTTTTGAGTAGTCTTTGAGAGTTTTTTATTTTTTAGAAGAATTTAGTGACAGCTCTAGATTTATCGCAGTTGTTGACAAAAGATGGGTTTTGATAGGTTAATCTTTGAAGCTTTAGGCCAGGAATCTATATCAGAGATTTGTTTTTGTGTGTGATTTGGGCTGAGTCCCCTCTGTGGTAGTTCATGATGGTAATGTATTTGAAAGTTTGTGTCACCTCGCTGAGTTGGTCGTGTAAGTAGGTACTTTTTGCTGTAGTTAAAATGCAACAGTTTTCTTCCAATGTGGCGTGGAATAATTCATGCCGGGAATCGTTGTTTTTTGTTTTCCAACATGATGGGCTACATCTTCATTTGATCACTCTTCATTTTAGTCCATTAATAAATGTTGTATGTTTATTCCAACAGTAGATTTGGTTTAGTCTTTCTCTGTAATGTTTTAAATGTTGGTGGTGTTGATTGGAGGTTATGAAATATCATAGATATGCTGATGACACGGTATTACTGTCCACAACACAAAAAGGAATGGAAAAACTAATTATGTCAGTCTGTAAGAACAGTGAATAGCAAAACCTCTATCTTAATGCAAAGAAAACTAAATTGATGACAGCTGACAAAACAAACAAGGCAGCTGAAATATGTATCATTGAGGAAAAACTGAAAGAAGTGGAGAGTTTTGAATATCTTGGATCACTGCTAACTAACAATGGAGATACAATGAGGGAAATTAAAAAAGGAGGACATATATCACTCTTCAGAAAGTAAAACAACTAAAGAATCTGTGGAGAGGAGCAGACAGAACCACAAAAATAAGATTTTTAAGGGCATGCATCTTTCCCATCGCTACATATGCCTGTGAGACCTGGACACTTAACAAAACAGCTGAGAAACGCATAAATGCCTTTGAATGTAAATGCTACAGAAGAGTTCTTCAAATATCATGGACATAAAAAAGAACAAATATATCTATACTACAAGAACTTAATATTGAAGAAGACTGGCTAGTAAAGAGGATTAAAGAGAGAAAACTTAAATATTTTGGACACATTAAACGTCATGATAATCTAGAGAGGACCGTCTTGGAAGGGTTCATAATGGGAAAAAAGAAAGAGAGGAAGACCAAGGCGAAGACGGCTCCAAGACATCGTTGATGATCTGCAAATCAATGCATCAGTGACAGGCCATCTTGCTTACAACTGAGAGGCCTACAGGAGTGCTGTTTGGGAGGCAAAGTTCTGCAGAGGACATGCAAATGAATGAATGAATGGTGTTGATTGACTGCATGTTCCAACTGTAATATAGTGTATTATATAGTGTTCTGCTGTATAGTTGTTTGAAGCCTGAGCATCTTGTTGACTTGCTGTGTTTAAAATGTAGCAATAGATTTTTGCAAATTGGCTCAATATAGAAGCAGTTGTGCAGTAGCAGCAAGATGAGAAATTAATAGACATAGGCAGCAGAGATAGACACCTTAACTTCATAACTCTCTTATGTATTTGTGTGTGTCAGCAGAATATATATCTGTCATTCTAATTCCCTCTTTGGTAGGCATATGGCCTTTCATATGCTATTCTTTTTGACTCTTTCCTATACACCAGTGGTTAGTTTGAGTAGCAAATATTTACAAATATGAAACAACAAAGCTTTCATACAGCAAATCACAAGAGAACTACCTGAGGTTTGAAGCTATAGGTATTGATGGCTTCACTATCAAACACCTTTTTAGGGGTTCTAGATAGCAGAGTTCATTAATATGCTGCTCTTTTGAGGCTAGATGGCTGCTCTGTGGTTCAAGTCCCAGATAATTCACTTGTGATTTTTATTTTTCTCGTGTCTATAAGTGCTTTCAGTGCTGGAGGACCTTGACTTTGCGGACGACATTTGTCTATTATCAAGCAGTCACAAAGATATGCAAGATAAAATAAACAAGCTAACTCAGAATGCAAACAACATAGAACTAAAGATCAACGTAGGAAAGACAAAGTTAATGAACCAAAATGTGAACAACAGAAATGTGCTCAGAGTAGATAACAAGTTAGTGGAGGAGGTCAACGAATTTGTATGCCTTGGCAGCAGAGTAGTAGAAAATGGAGACAGCACAGAGGACATCAACAGCAGACTTACTAGAGCAAACCAGGCTTTTGCAATGCTGCAGAATATATGGAAATCAAAAAAACTAAGCATAAATATGAAAATCAGGATATTTAAGAGTAATGTTCTAAGTGTACTACTCTATGGAAGCGAATGCTGGAAAATCACCAAAACCATAGAAAACAAGTTGAATTCTTTCCAGACTAAATGTTTACGAAGAATTAGAAAAATATTTTGGCCAAACACTATAAGAAATAACATCTTATTAGCAGAAATGCAGATGAAACCACTGACAACAATTATTGAGGAAAGACGCTGGCAATGGTTGGGACATGTGCTCCGAATGACTGACAACTCACTACCAAAAATAGCACTAAGATGGACACCACAGGGGAGCAGAAGTAAGGGTAGACCAAAAGAGACATGGAGAAGAACAACAGAAAGGATGTTGAGCAATAGAGGGCTCACCTGGGGGCAAGAGCAGAAAAAAAGGCAAAGGACAGGCATTTGTGGAAAACCCTTGCGGAAGCCCCATGTGCCCTGGGCACTTAAGGTTCAGAGAGAGAGAGAGATAAGTGCTTTGTCTATGATTTTTTTTTTTTAGATTTAATCATACAACACTGTGTTCTGTGTAGTTTAAGTAGGCTTTGCAATGGAGCCTATTGGTACTAAACTAACACCTAAACACCTATGTTTAACACATTAGTCTCCTGATGACACCACAGTGGAATATATATATATGATTATATATGGTTAAATTATGAGTACAAACTTTTAAAAAACTGATAGCCAGCAGCACATTGCTCAGTGGCTTTTCATTACTTGTTTCCAGACAGTGATATACCATACTTATCTGCTTTAACATTTTATTCTTTATTTTTGAGTATGGATAAATTATCACTTGAATAAAAAACTGTAAAATTGGTAAAATTATTACGGTATCTTTATGCAGTAAACATTAGATGGTCAATGTTATTTTGGTACTAACACCTTACATAGATAAAAAAATAACAGTTATTGTCAACCTCGCAAGACAGGTCATGGGACATAGCCTCAGATAAACAGTGTACCATTCAGTTGAAGTGTTGATATAAGCCATACTTAGGTTATGAAGTTCCATGAGTAAGAGATGCGTAGGTTTGTGCTGCTTCAACAGTACCATGAAGTAGTAGATAAACCCCAAGCAAGTTAGCCCATGTAAGTTAGCTGTGAGTGTGGATATACCAGTATTGATAAGGTTAGTTTCATGTTTTACTTAATAAGTTCTGCAGGAGAATATACAGCAGCATACATTCTTGGACCAGAACCTAACTGACAGTAAGACTATGAAGTTCATTGAACGTTGGACTTTTTTTTTTCCCGAAGTATTCATTGGCAAATTATGGGTGTTTTATATGCCAGATTGTTTTATATGATAGGATATACACCTGTTGTGTGATTTTTTTCATACCATACATGTTCATTCCTGTGTGCATATTACTTTAAGTTAAAGTTTGAGAACCTCAATGAGCTTGTCATTGTGCCCATTATAAAGGAAAAGATGGTGAGGACATATTTTTCTATGTGCTAGTCTATTTCTAGTTCTTCAAATATCATGGACACAAAAAAGAATAAATATATCTACACTACAAGAACTTAATATTGAAGAAGGCTGGCTAGTAAAGAGTATTAAAGAGAGAAAACTTAAATATTTTGGACACATTAAACATCATGATAATCTAGAGAAAACCGTCTTGGAAGGGTACATAATGGGAAAAAGAAAGAGAGGAAGACCAAGACAAAGATGGCTGCAAGACATCGTTGATGATCTGCAAATGGATGCATCAGCAGCAGGCCATCTTGCTACAACCGAGTGGCCTACAGGAGTGCTGTTTGGGAGGCAAAGTTCCACATGGGACATGCAAATGAATGAATGAATGAATGAGTCTATTTCTCCATCTTGGAATTATCAAAATAAGATGAATGGGACACATCACTCTGACTCTTAAATGACTCAGAATTGATGGCCTGAACAGATCATTGATCCAAACACATATTTAATGATGTATTTAGATATATATTAGATGTTCAGAAGATCTGCAATATTCTGTCACTGTATAAGCCTCTATATTCTGTGGACTATTATTGTATATTATTTGGTCTTTTTAAAATTTTGTTCCTTCCATTCATTTAGAATCACATAATAATTATCTGCTTTTTTTCTGGCTTTTGAAAATAACCAAAAGCAACCAAGTAACACTGATTTTTTGTTTCCTGAAAGTTTCTGTCTTTGGGCATGAACAAGTTTAAAATGTGAATAAGTCAAACATTTAAATTCTGTTATTCTGTCTTTCTTTTCAGGTCTTGTCCAGGATATTAACATTTCATGACAGTCATGTTATATATTAGCTTTAAAAGATTTCTTAAATATTCTTTATGCTCTCTCAGCTGTGAATGTTGAGTATTTTATATCCAACACCGTCTGTTTAGTGCTAGTCTTAAATGAGGCTATTCTCTATACCAGTGGTTCCCAGTTAACAAAAGTCTGTGGACCCCTCCCCCCATTGACCCTCTGTTTCAAAATCCAGGTCATGGACCCCCATACTTTGGAAAAGTTTCATATCTGTAAGGTAGCTGTGTGCTTTAAATGCAAAAGAATTTTTTCAGAAAATGTGCGTAACCTTTAATTAATGAGTAAAAACTGCACTACATCAAAAAACACAGTACAAACTTGGTGAATTTTCAAAATGACTGTAATTTTAGTTAAGAAAAAATAGACAGCAATTAATATTCCTACTTGTTCTGACAAATGAACAGAATATGGAATGTATGACAGCTAACTAACCTAAATATGGTGAAAAAAATCATGCCTCTGTTTATTTCAAACAATTGCTTCTACGTCTGGTTCAGTATTTTGTAATTTTAAACTTGAGAAAGAAGTTATTTTCTGCACAATTTTGCAGTGAAAATAATTTTTTAAAAAAAAGAAAAGAAAAGACCTTGAGTTGTTTGTCATGTCCCCCACAACAGGGTCTGTGGACCACCATTTGGGAACCACTGCACTAAACTAGTGTTAGGTCAATGGTGTATGATGAAAAAAACCTATATCCCAGCATTGCCCAAATCTTCATAAATTTATATCATAATTAAATAGTTCTGAGATAGATTTAGTCTGAAGTGTTTTGCTTTTTGAAACACTCACTGTGACTCTGTACTATTCATTTGTAATGACTCCATAAGGAGAATATGTTCATTAATTTACAGACATTATTATCTTATCTGTTGCTTTAACTTTTACAGTTTTATGTGCAACATCTCTCTCTCACTCACTCACTCACTCACTCACTCACTCACTCACTCACTCACCCACTCACTCACCCACCCACCCACCCACCCACCCACTCACTCACTCACTCACTCACTCACTCAGTTAAACTGGTTTAATCTTTGTATTTTATTATTACTGTAATATTTATATTTTCAGAAACTGTGTTATTTGTTTGTTCTCGAAAATGGGACTATGGGAATGCAGAATTCACAGTTGTGCCTTATTTTGAGTGCTTTAAAGAAGATCCAGAGAAGCAGCTGCAGCAATTAAAAGACAGATGTCATGAGGACAGGTCACACAAAGATTCTAGAGATCTTTTACAACAGACACCAGACTTTGCTTCTACTAAATCATCTGATGAACAGCATTGTAGAGTGAAGGAAGATAATACATCAGCAGAAATGTATGAAAATGCAAAGTCAGGTACATCTCAAAAATTGGCTGAAATACGGTTGAGATATCCACATATTTCAATGTTGCTCCATTTTTTAAATTTCAAGCATGCAGCAGAAAAACAATACGGTGTTACAGTTCATGAACAGGAAAGTAGAATTAAAATTGAGGGGTGTTTCACTGAAGTCACGAAACTTCAAAATATGCTGGATTGTGAGGATCAGGTACATTATTTCTTTAATTTTTATATCATCTGCATGCATTATATTATATTGTTTAGTTGATCATATCATGCACGAACTCTGGCATATTTTTTAACCATATATAATGTTTAGTTCTAAATTATGCGAAGTCTTTTGACTCCAGTCAATTAAAAGTCTTGACTTGGACTTGACCTGAGGATAAAGAGTAATGATTGTGACCAGACCTGTAACTTGACATTTGTTTTAGTCACTTGACTTGTGATAATAGTAAGATATATAAAACAAGCCATGTTTCAGTGACATCACTCCCTATGTACTGCTAGATGTATTTACAATATTTTCATCAAGTAACACATACATGTATAATACATGTGGAAAATTCAATTTCATGTATAAAAAAATAACTTGTATATAGCATGCACATGTATACCATGCACAGATGTGTATGTATATACATGTATGTACATATATGTACATGTGATATCTATATATATAAAATGGATGTATGTGTGTATATGTTCCAGCATAACTCTGGAATGCCTGGAACAATTTCAAACAAACATGGTACACATATGACTTATAGTCTGGAGAAAAGTACTGTTGTGGTATGACACCCCTAGCACCCTTATGGCTGGGGTGGGAAGGGGGTGACATACTATCCACTAAATTCAAGAAGGAAAAAAAGATTGGTCTAAGGGAAATAATTATGAAATAGAGCTGTGGTGGTCTAGGCAGCATTTGTAACCTCCCATGACAAGTCCCGTATGGTTACCGGGGCCCAGATCTAAGTTTGGGAAGAAAAGAATAGGACCACTGCCACCTTCTATGTGTGTCATAAGAGGTGACTAAGGAGGATGGGGGATTAGGCCAATGCAATGACCTGTTTCCTGTAAAAAACTGGAATGTTACAGAAACACGGAGAGGAAAATCAGTGGATTGGGTACACTCTGAGGAAACCCAACACCAGCATAGCAAGACAGGCACTGACATGGAAATTGAAAATGAGGAAGGCCTAGACTTACTTGGAGAAGGAAAATTATGACATATTCAGAGACAAGGGATGCACATGGAAGGAAGCAAAGAATAATTTCAAGAACAGGGATGACTATCCATGGCCTATGCTGTCAGGGGAGTGAAAGGCAATGATGATGATGATGGTAATTCCAAATAATTTTTTAGTATTTTAGTTAGCCCCCATCTGCATGGGGGGTGAGAGAGGGGTGACACTCCCTATGCTGTTTACATCCAAGCTCAGATTCCATTGGCATGGGAGGTGAAAGAGGGGTGGAGGTGAGATGGGGGTGACATGTAAAAGTAATCAAAAATGACTGATATCAGTGTCGATTCCATAGTTTTCAGGGTCGCTGATATGAATAGTGGCACTCCCAGTTCTGTTTACATCCAAGTTCAGCCCCCATCGGCATGTGGGAGGGGGGGAGAGAGGGGTGTGGAATGGGGGTGACTTGTAAATGTAATCGAAAATGACCAATATATTTTAACTTTAAGAATTTCCAGTGAGATTTGCATTCTTGACAAAATCAACAAGTCACAGGGGCAGTCTACACATTGTAGAGTAAAGTCTTTTACAAATTCACTATAATATTAATTTAACTCAAAACTTGATTAAATACAACATTTTTAGTTTCACCTCCAGGAGCAAGAATAAATAATTTCTTGGGTGAACCCACCCTTGAGCTAGCAGCATAAGGTTGTCCATGGGAGAAACATGGTGATCTCAAATCCACTTCCATTCATTCATTCATTTGCATGTCCCCTGCGGAACTTTGCCTCCCAAACAGCACATCTGTAGGCCTCTCAGTTGTGAGCAAGATGGCCTGCTGCTGATGCATCCATTTCCAGATCATCAACGATGTCTTGCAGCCATCTTCACCTTGGTCTTCCTCTCTTTCTTTTTCCCATTATGTACCCTTCCAAGACGATCTTCTCTAGATTATCATGACGTTTAATGTGTCCAAAATATTTAAGTTTTCTCTCTTTAATCCTCTTTACTAGCCAGCCTTCTTCAACATTAAGTTCTTATAGTGTAGATATATTTGTTCTTTTTTGTGTCCATGATATTTGAAGAACTCTTCTGTAGCATTTACATTCAAAGGCATTTATGCGTTTCTCAGCTGTTTTGTTAAGTGTCCAGGTCTCACAGGCACATATTGCAATGGGAAAGATGCATGCCCTTAAAAATCTTTTTTTTGTAGTTCTGTCTGCTCCTCTCCACAGATTCTTTAGTTGTTTTACTTTCTGAAGAGCGATACATGTCCTCCTTTTAATTTCCCTCATTGCATCTCCACTACTAGTTAGTAGTGATCCAAGATATTCAGAACTCTCCACTTCTTCCAGTTTTTTCTCATTGATACATATTTCAGCAGCCTTGTTTGTTTTGTCAGTTGTCATCAATTCGCTGTTCTTATGGACTGACATAATTAGTTTTTCCATTCATTTTTGTGATGTGGACAGTAATACTGTGTCATCAGCATATCTGATCTCTGGTATTTCATAACCTCCAATTGTTATGGCATTGTAATATTCTTTGTCTACATCTTCTCTAACATTCCTCATTATATTTTCAGTATACAAGTTAAATAAATAAGGTGACAATATGCACCCCTTGTTTATGTCAAACCAAGTTGTTGTTTCACCGTTTATTCTTACTGCTGCTTGTTGGTCTAGATACAGCAGTGATGTTAATTGTATCAAATGTGTTGAAAATCCCATTTTTTCCATTAATTCCCAAATTTTCTGGTGTTGTACACAATCAAATGCCTTTGAGTAGTCTATAAGGGATAAATATAGATTCACATTAAACCCTCTGCATTTCTCTATTATTAATCTTATATTGAATATATGATCTCTTGATCCTCTTCCTTGCCTGAAACCAGCTTGGACAATATTGACTTCTTCTTCTATTTTCTTTCAAAGTCTACCCATTATGATTTTTAACAGAATTTTACTTGCATGACTAATCAGGGCAACAGTTCTGTAGTTTGTGCATAATTTCAGGTTACCCTTTTTTGGCAGTGGTATGAATATAGTTCTTTTCCATTCTTTTGGCCAAATACCAGAATGCCATATCTTTTTTACATAGTGCATGATGGATTTTTGCACACTCCTTTCCTCCTGCCTTAATAAGTTCAGCTGCAATCTCATCACATCCTGGTGATTTACCATTTTTCAGATTCTTTATTGCCCATAAAACTTCATCTATTGTCGGTTCAGGTTCTTTCTCCTCCAATAATAATTCACACTGTAGATTTCTGCTTTCACAGTCGCTTGTTTCATACATTCCTCTGCAATATTCCTTCCATCTTTCTAGAATTTCCTCCGTCTCTGTCAAGGTATTCCCCATCTCATCACAAATTACATTTAGCTTAGGTGTGATATTTCTCGTCAATGTCTTCATTTCTTTAAACATTTCACTATCTCTTCCATACTTCTGATGTTCTTCTATTCTTTCACAACAATCTTGTATGTATTGCTTTTTGTCGTTTCTTATGTTTCTTCGTACTTCTTTTGTTAAAGATTTATATTCCTCTTTGTTGTTGTTTGTCACTTTCCATTGCGTCTTCATTTCTCTACATTGTTTTATCAGTTCTAGTGTGCCTGCTGTAATCCATCCATTCTTTTGTGTTTTCTTTACTAGAACCATGTCTTTAGCTGTTGTTATTAAGAAATCTCTGGCCTGCGTAGCCATTTCATCTGGTGTCATCTCCTCCTGTACAGCCACCAGGATTTCAGAACGGTTCTTCACTTCTATACCGTATTGTTCTGGTATTTTTGTAAGATCAAAGCGGAGTGGTCTTGATCCCGTAACTGTCTTTCTTATCTTTATCTTCATGTCTGCTATTAATAACTCATGGTCTGTGTCACAATCAGCACCTGGTAAAGTTTTTGCTGATGTTATACTTGACCTCCACCTTCTTTGCACTAAAATGTAATCTATTTGATTCTTGGTTTTCCCATCAGGTGATGTCCATGTATAAAGTCTTCTTGGATGTTGTTTAAAAAGTGTGTTAGCGATCATTAGCTCATTTTCCATGCAAAACGCCATTAGATTGTCTCTTGCCTCATTTCTGTGTCCTATGCTAAATTTCCCTACAACATGTCCTTCATCTTCTGCTCTTTCTGTACCAGTCTTTGCATTAAAATCCCCCATTATTAATACGATATCATTTTTCCGTACCTGGTCTATTGTCGTTTGCAGTGTGTTATAAAAGTCTTCTACTTTCTCTTCTTTTTCTGCTGATGTAGGTGCATATATCTGGGTGATTGTTACATTTCTAGTAATGCCCTTAAGTCTGATTGTGAGGATTCTGTCACTTACTGGATTGTAGCCTAGTAATGCTTTTGATGTTGATTTGTCCAAGTAAAAAGCCACTCCATTCTTTCCTCCTACTTCTCCACCAGAGTATATAAAGATATTATCATTCTCGCTCCAGTGTTAATAATTAATAAATTCCCAATCAACACTGGATAATCAGCTAGAGTATATATAGATATATATAGATATATATATGTGTGTATATATATATATAGGGTGTTTTTAAAGTCCCACTACATTTTCTCATTCATTCATTCATTTGCATGTCCCTTGCGGAACTTTGCCTCCCTAACAGCACTCCTGTACACCTCTCGGTTGTGAGCAAGTTGGCCTGCTGCTGATGCTTCTATTTGCAGATCATCAACGATGTCTTGCAGCCATCTTAGTCTTGGTCTTCCTCTCTTTCTTTTTCCCATTATGCACCCTTCCAAGACGGTTTCCTCTAGATTATCATGACATTTAATGATAATCTACACTTTCTACAAAAAAAAAAAATTGAAAAATTAAGTAAATGATGTCATCACAAAATGTGTTTAAAAAAAGTCATTTAATTAGTTACAATAGTGACTGCAATGATACAACACTGTTTTAGGTTAGCTGGTATGTACCACTGAAATATTCATTATAACAGGTGTTGGAAATGTCCACCATGGGCTTCAAGACATGACTGTACATGTCTCTTCATATTGTCAAATACCTTGTGTAACGTGTCTGTTGTTATTTCTTGAATGGTAATTCTGATTGCTTCTTTCAGGTCCTCAATTGTTTGTACATTATTTTTTTAAACATTTCCTTTCAAGAAACCCCATAGATAATAATCTAATGGATTTAGATCTGGAGAACAAGCAGGCCAAATTCCACAAGATATGCGATTTGCAAAAATTTCTTCCAAAGAACCATGTGTTGCTCTAGCTGTGTGTGCAGCTACACCATCTTGCTGGAAACACGCTTCTTCAATTTCATGTTCATTCACCTATTCTAAAAAAGGTTCCAAATGTCAGTATGATACCGATCAGCATTTATAGTGTTGTTGAAGAAAATTGGTCCAATTAAACGTTTTCTACTGATGGCACACATACCCCAATTTTCGCATCGTGTAGCGACGCTTCATGAAATGCATTGGAGCACTAGTCCAAATACGATTATTTTGACTATTAATGTATCCAGATAGATGAAACCATGCCTCATCAGAGAAGAATGTTAAATTGAGAATTAACTCATCTTCTTCAGCTAAAAATTCTTGAAACCACGTGGAGTAGTTGACTCTGGATTGATTGCCACACTCTTTTAGTTCAGACACAACAGAAATCTTGTATGGATGAAAATTTAACCAATGTTTAAAAGTTTTGTGCACTGTGCTCAATGATACATTCACTTCTTGCAACATTTTCCTTAAGGACTTGCATGGACTTTTCAGGATTCTGTCTTGGATATCTAGACATTTTTCTTCAGACACAGCAGGCCTACCAGATCGCAGAGCATCTTCCACAGTTCCTGTGTCATAAAACTTATTCAAATTTTAGTGCGATGAGGAGGTTGTTTATCAGGAAATTTTGCTATAAATCTTTGAACAACCATCTGTGTATCAACCACCATTTCAAAGCACTTGTTCAACCAAAAAAATTCTTTCCTCCATTGATAACACCTATCTGTTTTGAGTGCAAAAAATTACTCCAGCAGATGGCAACCATTCACTGCATTTTTCTTCACGATTGACTGTCAGCACATTTTTTTATGGTGTCATTTTCTTCATTTTTACACAGAAAGTGTAGTGAGACTTTAAAAACACCCTGTTTATATGGCCATGTGTGAGAATCATACTTACTGGGTGACTTCACATATGATCTTGATCACATGCTTACAAACTGAAAAAGAATTTATTAAAAAATAAAATAATTGACAAAAACTTTTGAAAAAGCTATTGATAAATGGGTAATCACATCAGGTGATTAGGGGACACTACTATGATTGTTATTCTTGGTGGAAGTTTGTCAATGTATTATACACAATTAAAAATTAGGACCCATAGTTTTGGTCATCCATGGACAAGTTGATCATTGTCCACCTGGACAGAAAAGGGTTCATTTGGATTTACCCAGTTCAGTTTTTTTTTTATTCATTGATCTGTGTTTTCTGTATTGGATAAGTCAAAGTTTAAACAACTTTTTTCCTACTTAGGTTTTATTTTCTATATAAATTTTTCTCTGCTGTTGTTAACTGAAAGACTGTGGGCCAATCTTGTGTTATATTTTACTCATAAACCTCTACTGTCTGTTAAAAAAAAAAAATGTATGTACAGTGTCCATATGGATTGTTTATATTACAGATATAACATGTAGGGGCCAACTGTTTGTGAAAACTGTGTATAATGTACTTGTTCTATACATAATTTGAATATGCAGTCTATTCAGTTTTGCCTCATGGTAAGCCAGACACTAGTATTATAATCTTTTGATATCAGTCAGAGTAAAGGAGCCAAAGGAAAGAAAGAAATGCATAGGATATAGATCAGCACTGCTAGACTGAAGGATTGAGATGCTATTTAGATTTTGTCACTATCTTAACCAAATTATATCACACATCTCAAGGTTGTAGAGAGATAATTTAAGGTATGATTTGTGCAACAACTTTCAAAAAAGGAGAAGGGATGCCAATTTAACCCATGCCACAGAAACTAAAAAACAACAACAAAAAAAAAATGACAAAGATTATATAACACATCTTAAGTTTATAAAAAAAAAAGGGCACAAAAAGACATAATGTAATTGCAAGATATAATTATTTATTTTATCCTTTCTTAAACAATACATTTTCTGTTTTGTCATTTGTAAGATGTAATCGAAATATTAAGTCATGAAATATCAGTCCTTATGAATGGTAAGAAATGAAAGAAACTTGAAAACCAAAATGTTTCTGCAAGACTGCAGCTCAAGTAATAGTTAATATTTGAAGGAAGTCATTAAGGACCATTGTTTATGTAATGGTTAATTAATTTTTTTAAAATTTTCATCTGTTAGCCGTGGCGCTTCAAGACAGTCAGCATCTGGCATTTTTACTATTTATTGAAAAATTCACCTCTTTGGCATTAAGTGTCATGGTTTTATGTAAAAATCAGTTTTATTTCTTTTCCCTTTATTTTTTATAGTGATCACGGCTAATAAATAACTATATATCATTATCTACAAGTTGTTATACAGATGAAATTATATAAATCCTCATAATCTATCTCTCTATCTATTTATATGATCTCTGTTACTTTTTTATTATGAGAGAGTAATAGTATTTGTATATGTATGCATTCATTTGTGAGTAAGAGAGGCATAAACATATCTGCATGTGTACATGTGGATCCATTTTATCTTCAGCCAACCCACCCACAGTTTGAAGAGAAACTTTTAACCAGTGAGATGTTCCTGCAGTATTTAAGGAATTTTATAAGTTCAGGTGGATACCATGTGGATCTTGTTGACACTGATGACAAAATTCAATTGCAAGTCACCAATAGACAAGCAAGATTGGTAAGAACAAACTGTTTTAATCTCATGTGAATATGTCATCATCATCATGTGCCTTGTTGGGTGGCATAGGTGGTCATACTCCTACACAAATTTCAGTCCATGACATTTCTTAGTAACCATGTTGCTGATTTCTTTCTATGCCATGATGTCAGACCTTCTAACATCTGTTCCCTTGATCATCCTCTACCTCTCCTGCCTTCAGTTTTGCCCATTGTTATGATGTTTTCCAATTTCATTCTTCTCATCGCATGCCCCAAGAATGATGACTGCCTGTTCCTTATCTTTGTTATTATACTATGATTTTCATTATTTTGTCACACGCACTGCTCATTATTTATCTTGGATGTCCATGGGATCCTCATCATTCTTCTCAGATATCACATCTCTGTTGCCTCCAGTGATTTGCTCATTTTCCTGCCAATATTCCATGATTTATAGAAAAATAGGTTCAATATAGTACTGTAATGCCTTCTTTATCACATTCAGTAACAATGACTTATTGTACAAGATGGTTTTCTATTTCTCAGATGCTACTTTTACCTAGCATAATCTGCTTTTAATTTCTGTGACACACCTTCCATCATCTGTTATCACTGATCCCAGGTATTTAAATTTGTTCACTTGTTGCAGCGTTGTTCCATTGATATTCAGGTTACAAGCTGGTGGGGACTTCTTTTTGGATATAACCATTGTCTCCATTTTCTTGGTATTCAGACTAAGTCCTTTCTTTTGATTCTCTGCTACTTACATCTTACATCCTTCCCATGCCATTAAATGCCACATAGGGCTTGCATGGTAGTTCCCCAAGTTTTCTTGTTTTTGGTGAGCTTTTCAACCTCATCAAGGGATTTTATGCCCACTAAATTGGGTAGAGCAAAAGAGAATAGGAGAAGAACAACAGAAAGGATGTTGAGCAATAGAGGGCTCACCTGGGCAAGAGCAGAAAAAAAGGCAAAGGACAGGCATTTGTGGAAAACCCTTGCGGAAGCCCCATGTGCCCTGGGCACTTAAGGTTCAGAGAGAGAGAGAGAGAGAGAAATTGGCTTCTCTTAACAATATCCTATTTAGAGTTTTACATAGTTGACCTTTTTTTCTTCAGCCTGTTGTGTTCCACTTGATAGCTTGTTTTATGATTCTCTGTTTCTTCTCATCACATGATTGACATATATCCATCTCCTTTTCCTGATAACCCATGAGACAGGTTGCTCTTCGCTCATCTGCCTTATCTCTGCATTGTTCTTGAATTCATTCCACATTATACCCAGTATTTTCCTTACCCATTTGTTTTCAAGAGAGTCTAATTTGTGATCTACTTCTTTAGTTGTTTTCCAGCTTTTGCATGCATAAATGAGAGTGGATATTACTTTTGAATTGAATAATCTTAACTTGGTTTTTGTGCTTATAACTTTTGAATGCCATATGTTCTCAAGATTCTTGAAGGTCAGTGCTGCTTTTGCAGTTCTAATTCTAACTTCCTTTCTGGTGTAACCATTCTGGTCTATGTAGCTGCTGAGGTATGCAAATTGGTTTACTTCTTCAACAACTGTTCCATCTGCGTATATTTTTCCTTCTTGATTAATTGGAAGTTCCATTATTTTTGTTTTATCCTTATTATTTCAAGTCCCACTTTGCTAGCCAGTGAAGACAGGGTATCTGTTTTTTTCTTGCATCGAATTCACATTGTCACTGATAAGAGTTATGTCATCAGCAAAATCAGGATCTTCCAGGTGGGTCTCAATAACCCAATCAATGCCTATTTTACCTGTGCAGCATTTTTTCATTATGAAGTCTATGGCAATTCCAAAAAGCAAGAGAGATAGTATACATCCTTGTTTCACGCCTGTTTCAATCTGGAACCATTCACTCACTCCTTCTTTGGTGTTGGCAGCACAAACATATCCATTGCAGAGATTATTAATGATGTTGACAGTATTAGATGGTATTCCATATAGTCTTAAAATTCTCCACAGTGAATCTCTGTGTATGCTATCAGATGCCTTTTTAAAGACTGTGAAGTTCAGTATTAATGATTTCTGCTTTTCAGTATGTTCTTCAAGTATTATTCTTAAAGTAAAGATCTGGTTGAGACAGTTTCTCTCTTTTCAAAATCTTGCCTGCTCTTCTCTCATTGCAGTACCCAATATATCTTTAATTCTATTCAGAATGACTTTGCAAAATACTTTTGACACAACTGATAGTAAGGTTACACCTCTCCAATTATTGCAGTCACTTTTTTCCTATTTAAAAGGGACCTTTTCTTCTTTCCAAACTTTATTAAACATTCTTTGTAGTTGGCTTATATTGTCAATGTTAATAGCTTTTAACAATTTGGCTGTTACTGCATCTTCACCTGCAGCTTTGTTGTTAGCCATTAGATTCACTGCTGTTTCAGTTTCATTCAGTGTAACTTCATCTAAGTTGGCATTTAGTTGTGGAACTAAGTTGTGGAACTAGTAAATTAGTTTCAAGATTTATTAACTCATTTGAGTGTGATCGATTAAGTATTTCCTGGAAGTGTTCACCCACCCATCTTTGGTTATGGTCTTTACTTGATGTTAATGGGGTGCCAATTTTACTAAAGATTGGTCTTTCTCTGGATGTAATAGTACCCATTAGCCTCTTTTGAATGTTATATAGAGTTTTGTTGTCTTCTGTTTTTGCTGCTTTCTCTGCTTCTTTTGCCATATTGTCCACATATTCTCTTTTGTCTCTTCTAGCTGAACTTTTTATTGTCTAGTTCTTTGTATGTTGCTTTTGCCAAATCTTTTCCAGTATCTGTCTTTACATTCATCATGGCTAATTTGGCTGTTTGTCTTTCATGTAATGTATTTCCATGTGTTATCTGATATCCATGCTTTTCTACTTGTTTTTTTTGTGTGGTCCAGCACTTTTTTTTGCTGCCATAATTATGGCTGTGCTGTAAGAGTTCCATAATTCATCTATATCTATCTCTCCTACTTCACTGAGTGCTGCAAAATGATTGGCAAGTTCCTGATTGAAATTCCTGTTGGTATTTTCTTCTTGTAGGCTATGACTGTTTATCTTTCTGAGTATTGATTTCTTGTGTGGCTTTTCGGTTTTAGTTTTATTTCCCTTATGCACAGGATGTGGTCACTGTTGACATTTGCGCCTCTATATGCTCTTACATCTATCAGATAAGTTCTGAATTGCTTTCTGATACAAAAATGATCTATCTGGTTTCTAGAATGTATAAACTAGGAAAAAAGTAGGAACAGCTTTATTACTTAATGATTACAAAGTTGTGACGGTTCGGCATGAGCCTTAATCATACAAAAACATACAGGACAAAAAATAGAGAGAGGAGATAAAGTAATTATTCACATGAATGCTATGTTGAAAAAAAAAGGAAATAAAATGAATAGGCCACTTAGCTGTAACTTGTAAGTAGATGTGACTTGTCTGTGCTTGTTCAGAAATGGGCATTGTGGAGCATAGAGAATATTTAAATGGAGGCTTGTGATGTATGATGGGTGAGACGTAACTGAGGGTGGTGGGTGGGGAAACCGTGGAGGGGAGAGAGAGTGATACAGTGTTACTTAGCCAGGAGAAGGTGAAATAGATGATTATAGATGGGGTAGAGGGGTTATAATGTGATGCTATGAGAAGGTTTTGAACTATGTGTAACAAGTGAGAAGGGAGCGGAGCTTAGTGGAGAGGGGTTATGATTGTTGAAGAGGAGAATGTTAGGCGTAGCTGAATGAGTTCAGTCCATGTGGTTCCAGTGTCCCATAATCCTGAATGTAGCAGTTCTCAAGTACTAGGTGGCTTGTGTCATCTATGTGACAATGTTTGATGGCTGTTAGCAGAAAATCAGATTTGTCTCTGCGGTTGGGGCCATTGAAATGATTTGGGACTGGTTTGAAGCATACTGGGCAATATTATACAGATATTTCTGCATGTGGTCTCCTAATCTGAGGCCAGTCTCACCAGTATACTTTATCCTGCATTTTTTGCATACGATGACACATCACATTTCAGGACTCGCATGTGAATCCCTCATGGAGAGTGAGGATAGTTTTGGGAAAGGTGATCATTTTCGTTTCCCAGACTACAGGGCAAGTAACGCAGCAGGGGAGCTACATTTTCTAGTACCAACATATGTAAGGCTCCACTTCAAGTGGCAGTGGATGAGGATGTCCTTAAGATTTGGCTCATGCTTGTATGCTAATAGGGGTGGATCAGAGAAAATGTCGCGAGTTTTGGGGTCGAGTTGGATTAGTGGCAGATGACAATAAAGAATTTTCTTAACAATCTGACCGTGCAGGTGGAAAGACAGTATTAACTTAACTCTGTCAGATGGGGTAACAGGCTTTTTTCTGAATTCTTCTTTGTGGCTCACTATTTGGATACGGTTGAAGGCATCATGAAGGACATTTTCTGGGTAGTGGCGATGACGGAAAAATTCTAATAAATTGTTGGACTGATCTATAAAGTCCAAGATATCCTGACATATGCTGCGAAGATGGAGTAGTTGAGAGTATGGTATGGAGTTCTTACAGTCTTCAGGATGGGAGGAGGTGTAAAGTAAATAGGTGTGGCTGTTGGTGGGCTTGTTAAATACAGAGGTGACAAACCTGTTTGTGACAATAGATATTTTAATGTCTAAAAAGTTGACAGATTTGTCAGAAATTTCATAAGTGAATTTTATGTTATTATTAAGTGAGTTGGTGAATTCAGTAAATTTTTTTAGGTCTTCCTGTGACATACTGGTGACTCCAGTGCCATCATCGATGTATCTTTTATAGAATTCTGGAAGTCTGCCAGTGTAGGTTTCCCATAATTTGACTTCCAGGAAGCCCATATCTGGTTTCTAGTTCTATCATCTGGGAATGTCCATGTTTTTTTATGTATCTCTTTGTGTGAAATATTGTTCCTCCATTAAAGGTGCCCTCTTTTAGACATAGTTCAGTTAATCTATCTACATTCTGATTTACCATATCAGTTCCTTCTTTCCCCATTACCTTTTTGACATCAGTGTTATCTTTTCCTACCTTGGTGTTTAAGTTTCCCATGACAATAAGGATGCCATGTTTAGGGACTTTGTTAATGAGTTGTTGTAGCTGATGATAGAAACTGTCATTTATTTCATCATCTGCATAGTTCATGGGCGCATAACATTGTATGGTTGTCATTCTGCTGTGTCTTTGTTTGTATCGTGCTCTTACTATATGACTGTTCACTGGTTCTCTATCTATAAGGCTCCTTGCTGCTACATTTGACATAATTATACCCACGGCTTCTTTATATTTCCCAACTTCTCTGCCTGAATGTACTATTAACTTACGGTTTTCTGCCATTCTTTTCCCTGCCTCTGGCCATTGCATTTCACTGATACTCAGTACTTCTAGGTTGTATCTATCTATTTCTTGGATTACTTCAGCAGTTTTTTATTGTACTCTCTGCTACTACAGTATTCAAAATGTCTTGTAGATCTTTCTCATTTTCTGATATTAATACTATATCATCCGCATAACGGCTTTATGTGGTTGCAGTACAATATTAATCTTTGCTCAATTTAATAGTAAATCAATTATGTTTTATTTTTAAAATTCTATCACGGTATATTACAAAGGACAAATATACGTAGAAAGAACAGTTGTTGAAGAAGTAAACCATTTTGCGTATCTTGGCAGCTACATAGATCAGGATGGTGACACCAGGAAGGAAGTTAGAATTAGAATTGCAAAAGCAGCATTGACTTTCAAGAATCTTGAGAACATATAGCATTCAAAAGTTATAAGCACAAAAACCAAGTTAAGATTATTCAATTCAGATGTAATATCCACCCTCATTTATGCATGTGAAAGCTGGAAAACAACTAAAGAAATAGACAAGAAATTAGACTCTTTTGAAAACAAATGCCTAAGGAAAATGCTCAGTATAAAGTGGAATGAATTCAAGAACAACGCAGAGATAAGACAGATGAGCAAACAACAACATGTCTGTCTCATGTGTGATCAGAAAAAAAAGATGGACATATGTTGGTCATGTGATGAGAAGAAACAATCAGAGGATCCCCAAACAAGCTATCAAGTGGAACACAACAGGCCAAAGAAAAAGAGGTCGACCATGTGAAACTCTGAAGAGGACATTGTTAAGAGAGGCCAGTTTAGTGGGCATAACGTCCCTTGATGAGATTGAAAAACTCTGCAAAGGTAGGAAACCTTGGCTAACTTCCATGTGAGCCTTATGTGATGTTTAGCAGCATGGGAAGGATGTAAGATGTAAGATATCTTTAGAAGACTTGGGTGCCTGAGTGATATAAGTGGTTAGTGCACTTGCCTGTCATGACAAGATCAGTTATTCAAGTCCAGTCAGTGCTGAAGTCACCTAGTTATAGAAATGAATACCCTTTTCCTTCTGGAGCTTGGTAAAAAAAAATAATCAAGTATGATGCTTACCACAGTACCACAGTGCACTGACAGGTCAAGGAAATTATGGCTGGTGCTGACTGGTAACTTGAACAGAAGAAGTCATACAATTAGAAATTTTGCAGACAAGTAACTTTATCATGAAAAGCTGAAAAATATATAAAGATGGGCAAACAGTCCAAATAAAAACAGTTTAAAATGTTAATGATACACAGATTTTTTTAGTTTCCATCATTTGTGGACTTTCAGAACTGACCAAGTATATTCCATTTGTTTTATTGGCATCCATGTGGGTAGTGTTACTCAATGTGCTGGCCTAACCAACACATGTTCTCTGTTTTTTTTAAGCCATAAAAATTGTATATTCCCTGTTTCTGAAAGCATTAGAATGTATTTCTTTTATGAGGATTTGTTTTATAATGAATATGAAAAGACAATTTTTTAAAATTTTAGTATAATCTATATGGATCAGAAAAATATTTGATATTTCATAGTAAGTAAGAATGGTTGCAAGAATTTAAGATTATATTTAGCTATAAGACAGAGATAGTAACATCCTCATATACTGTTTTCACTAAAGGTCTTAAAGGACTGACAAACTATCAGTTTCCATTGCCAGATTTTTATTCTATATTCAGTTAAAAGAAAGAGACATAATAAAAGTCATATGCTTTAGAAATTTATATAATTGTAAAATTTCACTAGCATTAAATGTTGTACACGCATGTTTCAGGAGTTACTCTGACTTGATATTCTGTTTCTGACTTGCAGAATTTTCAGGAGTTTGTTTCAGAACTGGTGAAATCATATTTAGAGAAGGTTCAAGAGTGCCCAGGGGAAGGCAAGTTCAGTTTAGAAAAAAGTCACTTTATTATATATGGAACAGTAAAATATGAGCCAAAGCCACTAAATCATTGCAGAGTTCAAGGTCACACTAACTGCAGTCATGCAGAAGGAAATACACCACACCTCACCTACCAACATGTTTGCACCACAGGAAGAACAGCTTGGGGTTATTCATTTTTTGACAGCTGAAGGAAGCTCCCCAGCAGAAGTCAAATGATAAATGGTACATCTTCAAACTTATGTATTGCCTCTGCTGTGATAGCCACATATGACTTCCCCAGATGTGGATCATTAAGCACTCTTTTCCCTGACACTTCAAAATCATGCTGCCTATTCTTTGGCATGACTCCTGGTTGTGTGTTCACCATACACATTTACACATACACATAAATGAACTTTATATAGGAATATTACCATGCATCTGCATTTAATCCACTTCTTTGTATTAAAGAAGTGCATTGAGTGCTGGCAATAAGTTGCTGTGTAAAAAGTGAGAACCTATTAGAGTTTTTGTACAAAGTGAACTATACACCCACATAGTTTGGGAGAGAAAGATGAAGGACAAATTTGTTTTACTCCTAAACTTATATATTTAATTTCATGCTGCCTGTTTTTTTGTTTTTTGCTTTTTTTTTATTGTGTCTTAATGCACAGTTTAAAATTGACTACTTACAATATGTTTGAACTAATTCTTCTGAACTAATTATCTAACAAATGTATGATCTTGTGGTGCGTGTTATGTCATCAGTTTTCTTAAACACATGAGGCAAACTAGGCAGATATTAGTGAAAAAAATAATATGGTCAAGAATATGATGTGGACAGGTCACTGGGCGGGTGTATGGTAAGAAAATGTTCTATACCTGAGTGAGATAGTCTTATCCTGAAATCCACACACAAAAAAAGAAGACACAGCTGCAACACCAAAGTTTTAAGTATACTAAAAGACATACATTGAGGAGCTAAGAACAGGAAGACCTGAAAAGACTTAACAGGTAATTCATTTGTTTTTCAAACTTTTGAAACTGCAGAGAAACATGAAAATTTGTGTCACCTGAACTATTATTTGTATAAATTTATTTTATCAACAGAAACTGCAAAGTTAGGAAAAAATACAAAGCCAAAAACAGCTTCAATTTTACAGTGCCATCCTTTGCTGCTTCACATTTTAAACAGTTTAAATCTGAAAGAAGTTCTCAGGAATGCCAAACACCCCTTGAAATTGGACATAGATGAGAAGGATCGGTCTGTCACTTTAGGTCCATATGATGCTGTACAGACAATGCAGTCAATACTTTCTGCATGCACTAAAGAGGTAGGTTTTATGCTTTCTCTTTCAAATGCTGCACTCTCTCTCTCTCTCTCTCTCTCTTAATGCTTTATCATATGCACTTGAAGGGTCACTTTGATTTAAATTTAATTTGTACTAATAATTATAACTGGATGAAATATATGATGAAAAAAATAAAAATAAGAATTTTACTCCTGCTAATTTTACATCAGTTGGGAAATGTGCCTCTGAAATCAAGAATCGAATGTGCCAAGCCAAACAGCTTTCAGTCTAATGAGAAACCTCTTGTGCAAATGCATTTCTGTCACTGAAGATCAGGAAGAGAGTTCTAAAATGCAATATTGAGCCTATCCTACTCTATGGAAGTGAGTTATGGTCAATCAGCAGATCAATGCAAAGATCACTAGAGGCAACATGGATGTAGTTTTTTAGAAGAATGTTAAAAGTACCATGGACAACTAGCAAAATGACAAACAGGGGATGTCAAACAAAAGCAGATGAACAAAGGGACCTAATTAAATCTGTAAGAAAATGATGGTTATCATTCATTGGACAATACAAGTATAATGAGAAGGGGAGAACTGAAAACATCACAACTACAGGGAAGATAAGTGGGAAGAAAGACAGGGGAAGGCCAAGAGAAACAAAAATTATGAACAGTCTAATGTGATGACACAACAAAAAAAGTCACAGACAGAGCTGACGGAAAATACAAAGGACTGAGATCTGTGGAGATGCTCACTGTTACAGCACCTGATGGTGGTGGTGACTAATTTTGCAACCTTTGTGACCATGGAAAATGGCTAATTTCTCTGCCTCTTATTAGTAATATTTCCCCTAGAAAATTTTACTCAACCTTTGAGAACACTTTAAAAAATAAACTCTCTTAAATATGCATGCATCACACATGTATTCAAGTACAAGTTTTATTGAGGGCAGAAGAAATATCCTAATCTTCTACTGTTGTCACTGTAGATGGAAGCTGCAGCAACACTGGATTATTTACTTTCTCCTGTCTCTTGATATTTATTATTTTACAGAGGCTGCGAAAACTGAAAATGCTATTTTTTTTTCCTTATGTCTTGAATATGTTGTTCTTATTTCAGGCCCATGTTAAAAAAAAGTGCTAAGCAAAGACTGTCTGATAAAATAGTACCTTTAATTTCTCTTCTAGTCTGTTGTGTCATCCTTTTCAGTATAACAAATTACTGAATTGAAATAAAATATTGAATTTTTGCTGGAACTGATAACATGAAGAAGACAGTTGTTGTATTATATCTATTTTTGAAATTATGGCTTATAAAGAAAAACGAATAAATGCTATTCTTCATTAGATATATATATATATATATATGAGTCTAAATATACGAATGTGTGTGGACACACACACACACACACAGAGTTCAACAAAAAAGAAACACAACATTAGTGTAGTCATAATGGACACCAAATTTCAAACTTGTATCAAAATGTTATTTTACGGAATTAATGTTTCAATCTTGGCATGAAGAAACTTTAAGACTTTAACAACGAAATGATATTCATTAAATTTGGTTTGGACTTTTATTCTTCGCGACTGAGGCCTCCATTTCAGTAAGGAGTATGGCCTCCTTTGGCCTGTATCAGAGAACGACATCTCCTTGACATGGATTTGATTAGCCGTTGGATCTGTTGTTGTGGGACTTGTCTGTTGAGCTCATCCCATAAATGTTCTGTTGGGTTCATGTCTGATGACATGGATGGCCACAGAATTCCCTGGACATTGTTCTCAGTGAGGAACTGGTTGGTGAATTGTGCCACATGAGGTCAAGCATTATCCTGCTGAAAAAGCGACCATGGTGCACCAGTACAACTCCACCACCATGTGGAGGAGCCTTATCCACACAGTTCTTGGTGTAGCGCTCATGGACTCTGCGGTAAACTCTTCTCCATCTATCGTGTCTCTGGAGCAGAAAGAATGATTCATCACTAAACCAAACCCTTCTCCAACGATCCATTGATGATGCTGGTTTGCCCGTTGCAGTCAGTTCTGATGATGCCAGTCCATAAGAACAGGACCTCTTAGGGTCTTCTAGCCCAAAGACCAGCATCATGCAGTCATTTCCTGACCATTTGATCTGATATTTGATGAGCTCCTGCCATTGACCAGACTGTTGAGGACTCAGATGCAAATCGATTTCTGAGGTGACGCAGCCGTATGAAGTGATCTTTGACAGGAGTTTTGACTATGGGTCTTCCACTGCGCGGCCAGTCTGCAACTGAGCCAGTTTCTTGAAATTGTCTCCAAAGGCAACTAATGGTGCTTCTAACTACATTAAATTGTCTGGTCACTACACTTTGTGACTGTCCAGTCTGTAAACGTCCAGTGATGATGAGTCATTGGTCTGTAGTGAGATGAGCCATGCTTGCACATTGAATTTGCAAATGTATTGATTCAAGGAGCATCAATTCTCTTATAGGCATTCAATAACATGGTCAGTAAGTTTTGTGTTAAGTAAGTTTCACGGGATTCTCGTGAACCTGTCATGAGTTATTGTAAAAACTGCTGTTTTGACTAGTGTCACTTTTCTGTTATCATGAATCATCTGCTGAGTACAATTTAGGTCAGCATGTGAAATTGATGTCCAAGTGAACATTTCATGCAGTTTGCCCTTGTCTGATCAGCAAACTTCAGTTTAAATCGCAACATCATATTTATTGCGTTTCTTTTTTTTTAAACAGTATACACACACACACACACACACACACACACATATATAAATCTCTCTCTCTCTCTCTGAACCTTAAGTGCCCAGGGCACATGGGGCTTCCGCAAGGGTTTTCCACAAATGCCTGTCCTTCGCCTTTTTTTCTGCTCTTGCCCAGGTGAGCCCTCTATTGCTCAACATCCTTTCTGTTGTTCTTCTCCATGTCTCTTTTGGTCTACCCTTACTTCTGCTCCCCTGTGGTGTCCATCTTAGTGCTATTTTTGGTAGTGAGTTGTCAGTCATTCGGAGCACATGTCCCAACCATCGCCAGCGTCTTTCCTCAATAATTGTTGTCAGTACATTTATAAATACATGTATATATATATATAGACATACACACACACATATATATATGTACACACGCATGCACACACACACATGCAAACATATACATATAATTAATGACAAAACAATAACATAATTGTTCATCTTTTTTTTATCATTTTGTTTAAAAAGTGGCATTTTCATATATGCATTATCAGGGCTGTTCATTGTTGGAGTTAGTTTTACAATATCATTCGATCACTTGAGAAACTGCCTCAGACAGTGAGCACTTTTTTCATGTTGAATTTCAGATGCAGTATGCAGATCAATGGGAAGAATTTGTTTCTAACACAGACATTTTAAATGAGATTCATTCATATTTGAAAGGATGCCAGATTATTCTTGATGAGAATTCAGAAATGTATGTGAAGGATCATTTAGAAGACGAGGTAAAATACATTCATAATTATATAATTTTTTAGAGATGAGGTACAAAATTTTATCATTATCATAATTTCCTGAAAGCCCAGTATCGAGCACACTCTTGTCAAAACATCACGTGTTCCATTTTGTCCTGGTTATCTGTTGTAACTCAGCTTATGTCTTCCTCTACTTCCATTTCACTTTTCAATATTTTAATGGACTGGCCTCTGTTTTTCCAGTACTTGAAGATTCCAAAGCAAAACTTGCTTTATATGATGCTAATGGAGGATTTGTATATTGTGTAGTGTACTAATCAAAGTTTCATCATTTCAGTCACATATATGTTGTTAATGTAAAATTCTGTTGCTCCTTGCGAACATAAACTTTAATGTTTTTTAATGCTAAAATATGGTTTTAAAGCAGACAGGTATCAGAAGCTGTGGAATTTTTTAAGTAACTGAGCTGAACGATTTCACTAATGATTGATTGTAAAAATATTAGATTGACATAATCTGTCATAAGAACACTGTACAGTATCTGTGATGCAAGGTTTGTTCAGTATGTACCAAAAGATTCATGTATTGTTTTCATTATGGATTAATAACTTTACCATTTGTTTGTAACTTGTAAAACATTTTTACCATCTTGCCATTTATGTGATTACTATAGGTTTATTTCTTTTTATAATTTCTCTGTGATAATGAAAGTAGATGCTTACATAGATGGGTATGAGAGAAACAGAGGACTGAATAAGAAGCAGCTGCACATTACAACATTTTAATTTTTAAAATATTTCTTACAGGTTCCACTCAAGACTTTCGTCTGCAGCTTTGTTAAAGTGGAGAAATTTTTACCTCTTCCCGTGCAGTTTCAAGTCGATAAAAGTTGGCAGGACTTAATTAACAGTGCTAATGAAAAGCTTCACCATATTATATGTACAAATGACAATGTTTTTCTTTTTAAAATTGGTGCCAGAAATGAATCAATAGATTCTGCTTTGATCCAGAATATACATAAAACCATTTCCAGTTTAACTTCAGCTGGGTCATCTAACCTGACTGAGAAAAATTTGTTGGCTAGGTCAGTTCATAATGAGAATGAAATTCATTATCCTGATGACAAAGAAAGACATGTGCAACAGCAACAGTTAACAAAGCACTTAAGCCGTACTAGACATTTTGTTTTTCCAGGTCTCCTGTCATATTTGGAATCTGAAGGATCAGACCTCATTAATAATCTGTCTGAAAAACATAATTGTATCATTGAATTTTCAAGCAGAACAATCTCACATGATGAGAAGAATCCAGTGCATAACCAACAGCAGTCAAAAAATTCAGCAGGTCTGCAGCACAAAGTCATTATGGTGCTAACAGCAAAATATGAAAAAACTAAAGTGCATATAATTCAGGGGAATATGGATGACATGAACTTGAGGGATTCATGCATGAAAATTGAGTTACAACCATCTGAGAAAGGTATTATACTTTTAAGAATTGTTGATTTATTCATTTTGATTCTTTTAATTTCCTTAATTATCTTTATTTTAAATCATTCATTCATTGAGGATATATATTTGTAGTCTAAGTGCTTTTCACACATTAATTAGAACACAGCATATGCTTTACTTTAGAATGCATTCACTTAAGTGTGGATTCCTTAGTGCAGTATCATTTAAATATGTTGATCTTCTGTTATTCATGTCAGGTTTCTCTTACTGAATTTGTTCTCATTATCAGCTGTATTTCTCTTTAACCAGTCTGTTAGTCTGTTCCTACATGCTTATAAAATCAGCAGTATTGTTACTCCTGCTTCTGTTCATAATAATTCTCATTCAGCTAGGATGTTCCACAAGACTGAGTAGCACATACTTTCATGTTTCTCAGATCTGTTGAAGCTCAGGTACAGATACAAAGTATTCTTCGCATGGAAGGTTGGCTGCAGTGATCCTCAAACTTGTTCTGTTCTTCATTTTCACAGTGCACCTGATTATGTTCAGTCTAGTTCATTCTTTTTTTACATTGTTCACCAAAGACTATCATTGTCGGCCATTTGCTTCTTTTCCTTCTAGTATGGTTTTCATTAGAAGGAAAAAAGAACAAGTGGTCAACAGCGATTTACTTTGTTGGACAATGTAAAAAAAACTAACTAGATTCTTATTTTTCCTTCTAGTATGATTTTCATTAGAAGTTAAAATTGGAATGTGCCAAGGATGTGTGTCACCTGATTTCTTTTCCCTATATAGTGAGAATATCATACAGCATATAGACGAACTACAGTATCTGGAATATCAGTTGGAGGATACAACTTAACTTCAGATATGCGGATGATACAGTCTTAATAGCAGGAAGTGAAAAAAACTAGAAGAATTGCTGGACATAGTAGTAAAAGGAAATGAAAACAAGAAGAAAATGGAAGTTATGGTCATCTCAGAGAAAAAAGAGATTCCTGAATGTAAAATTACAGTAACAGCACAAAGCTGAAGAGGTGGACAAGTTTAGATATTTGGAGACACTATTGACCTCAGATGGAAAATGCCTATCTAAGATAAAGAGCAGAATAATGCAAGCCAAAAGAAAATGTTTCAGAAAATGAAGAGCATTCTGTGCAATAAATCACTGTCATTGGGAGTGAGGTAAAGAGTACTTCAGTGCTACATTGAGTCATTTTTGTTTTACACATGCAAGGCATGGTCAATCACTAATGAAGTACAATACCAACTAGAAGCCACTGAAATGTGATTCCTTAGAAGAATGCTATGAATACCAGGGACAGCATAGATATCAAATGAGGAGGTTCTGTGGGAGGATGGAGAGACAAGACAGAATAACAAACGTCAGAAAAAGACAGTCCAAATTCTTAGGGTGGTTAGCGGGGTAGGAGTATCACCTATCAAAGGAGAAGTAAGACGCCTCCTTACCTCCGTCAGTCTACAAGACATCCTTGGGCAAGTGGAGTACCCGTATAGCCCCCCGATCAGGGTGACGTGAAGCCATGGGAGCAGGTGGTGGATGGAATGGGAGAGCAGCTGACAGATAATGTTGGTTATGGTCACCATTCTGTGATGGTAGGTAGATGATCTCAATGTAGGGACAATGGCTACGATCAATGACTAGTACAGTCACTGGCCGGAAGGAAAGCAATGGTAAACTATCTTCTGGAAATATGCCGAGAAACCCAAACAGCAATCATGGAAAGCCAAATAGGAAAAAGATCTGGTGGTGAGGCCCCCAGGCCAGATAGATCTAATTCTAACACTGGGGAACAGTGTGAGGCAGAGGTCAGTACTAGTAATTGTGATGACGGACAAAATCCTGACGGTGTTACCAAGGAAAACCCCTGCATCAAACTAAAAAGAAAAATAAGAGTAGGAACATGGAATGTAAGAAGTATGTGTGAGGGAAAATATCAAGTAATAAGTGACGAGATGAAAAGAACGGGGATACACATTTTGAGAATCTGCGAACATCGATAGAAAGGATCAGGACACTTTAAGAGCGTTAATGATAATATCTTTATATACTCTGGTGGAGAAGTAGGAGGAAAGAATGGAGTGGCTTTTTATTTGGACAAATCAACATCAAAAGCATTACTAGGCTACAATCTAGTAAGTGATAGAATCCTAACAATCAGACTTAAGGGCATTCCTAGAAATGTAACAATCATCCAGATATATGCACCTACATCAGCAGCAGAAGAAGAGGAAGTAGAAAACTTTTATAACACACTGCAAACGACAATAGACCAGGTATGGAAAAATGATATTGTACTAATAATGGGTGATTTTAATGCAAAGATTGGTACAGAAAGAGCAGAAGATGAAGGACATGTTGTAGGGAAATTTAGCATAGGACATAGAAATGAGGCAGGTGACAATCTAATGGCGTTTTGAATGGAAAATGAGCTAATGATCGCTAACACACTTTTTAAACAACATCCAAGAAGACTTTACACATGGACATCACCTGATGGGAAAACCAAGAATCAAATAGATTACATTTTAGTGCAAAGAAGGTGGAGGTCAAGTATAACATCAGCAATAACGTTACCAGGTGCTGATTGTGACACAGACCATGAGTTATTAATAGCAGACATGAAGATAAAGATAAAAAAGACAGTTATGGGATCAAGACCACTCCGCTTTGATCTTACAAAAATACCAGAACAATACTGTATAGAAGTGAAGAACCGTTCTGAAATCCTGATGGCTGTACAGGAGGAGATGACACCAGATGAAATGGCTACACAGGCCAGAGATTTCTTAATAACAACAGCTAAAGACATGGTTCCAGTAAAGAAAACACAAAAGAATAGATGGATTACAGCAGGCACACTAGAACTGATAAAACAACGTAGAGAAATGAAGACGCAATGGAAAGTGACAAACAACAAGGAGGAATATAAATCTTTAACAAAAGAAGTACGAAGAAACTTAAGAAAAGACAAAAAGCAATACATACAAGATTGTTGTGAAAGAGTAGAAGAACATCAGAAGTGTGGAAGAGATAGTGAAATGTTTAAAGAAATGAAGACATTGACAAGAAATGTCACACCTAAGCTAAATGTAATTTGTGATGAGATGGGGAATACCTTGACAGAGACACAGGAAATTCTAGAAAGATGGAAGGAATATTGCAAAGGAATGTATGAAACAACTGACTGTGGAAGCAGAAATCAACAGTGTGAATTATTATTGGAGGAGAAAGAACCCGAACTGACAATAGAAGAAGTTTTATGGGCAATAAAGAATCTGAAAAATGGTAAATCACCAGGATGTGATGAGATAACAGCTGAATTTATTAAAGCAGGAGGAAAGGAGTGTGCAACAATCTATCATGCACTATGTAAAAAGATATGGCATTCAGGTATCTGGCCAAAAGAATGGAAAAGAACTGTATTCATACCACTGCCAAAAAAGGGTAACCTGAAATTATGCACAAACTATAGAACTGTTGCCCTGATTAGTCATGCCAGTAAAATTCTGTTAAAAATCATAATGGGTAGACTTCAAAAGAAAATAGAAGAAGTCAATATTGTCCGAGCTGGTTTCAGGCAAGGAAGAGGATCAAGAGATCATATATTCAATATAAGATTAATAATAGAGAAATGCAGAGAGTTTAATGTGAATCTATATTTATCCTTTATAAACTATTCAAAGGCATTCGATTGTGTACAACACCAGAAACTTTGGGAAATAATGGAAAAAATGGGATTTCCAACACATTTGATACAATTAACATCACTGCTGTATCTAGACCAACAAGCAGCAGTAAGAATAAATGGTGAAACAATTCAACAGTTCATTCATTCATTCATTTGCATGTCCCTTGCGGAACTTTGCCTCCTAAACAGCACTCCTGTAGGCCTCTCGGTTGTAAGCAAGATGGCCTACTGCTGATGCATCCATTTGCAGATCATCAACGATGTCTTGCAGCCATCTTCGTTTTGGTCTTCCTCTCTTTCTTTTTCCCATTATGTACCATTCCAAGATGGTCTTCTCTAGATTATCATGATGTTTAATGTGTCCAAAATATTTAAGTTTTCTCTCTTTAATCCTCTTTACTAGCCAGCCTTCTTCAATATTAAGTTCTTGTAGTATAGATATATTTGTTCCTTTTTATGTCCATGATATTTGAAGAACTCTTCTGTAGCATTTACATTCAAAGGCATTTATGTGTTTCTCAGCTGTTTTGTTAAGTGTCCAGGTCTCACAGGCATATGTTGCGATGGGAAAGATGCATGCCCTTAAAAATCTTATTTTTGTGGTTCTGTCTGCTCCTCTCCACAGATTCTTTAGTTGTTTTACTTCAACAGTAGTGTAAGATTATAAGATATAAGTAAATTTAATTTTTTTTATTAGTAAGTGTAGTGTGAATTTCATATTCATACAATAAATGAGGAGTCCCATTTCCAGGAATCCACCATTCATATTTGCATTCATAGTTCTTTTAAAAATCAAATATAAATATTTAGGTGAATATTGCAAACACACCATTCAGTATATCTCTACAGAAAAAAGGAGGTTATCTTTCAATGTAATCAGGAACACTTCTGCCAGTTCATGCAGAGGAAGAACCTGCCTATTAATAATTTGTATATATTTTCTGTTGCTTCATGAGGTTCACCTATTTCTATTTTCAGCCATAATTTGTACTGCTGAAGACTGTGGACCCAAAAAGATTATATATCTTCCACCATGGAAAGCATCAAGCAGTTCAGATTATCACAGTCACTTTGAAAAGCTGAGAAAGACCTTTCTGGAAAGTTTGTCTCGTATATTAAATGAAGCAAAAGTTAAAAACCATGCAACAGTATGCATATCAACTGCCAAGTTTCAAGATGAAAGAACAGACCATCCTTTTCCATGTGATGTTATTGCAAAAATTTTGTTAGAACATCTTTTGGATGCACACTGTGACACAGATTCTGAATTTAATATCTACATCTGTGAGCCAGAAAACGAAGCAGTTATCAAGGCTTTCCATTTTTTTCTGAAACTGAAGTGGAGTCTTCAGCATTCTGACAAAGATTCCATGGAAAAGATTTGTTTTAAAGGTAAGCAGCTGCTCTGATTTTTCAGAAAAATTTCGGGTATATACAGGTGTGTGTATATTTCCCTGAACACCTAAAATTTATGGTTTTAAAATAATTATAGGACTTCAAAGAGAATTGATAAAATATCAGCAGGTTTTGTTGGCGTTAGTAACTGAAGAAAATATATTCATGTCATTTAATGTGTGAAAACTTTAAGTCATATTACTGATTTACATTTTCTCCTCTAAATTATAGCAAAAAGTGTAACTCTAGTAGTAACTATACTCAGTAAACGTAATTGTAATATGATAACTGATGTGAAGTTTTTATAATTTATGTTTGCTGTGTGGTGAGTAGGGGGACTGGGTAGCATAGTGGTTAGAGCATTAATCTAGCAACTGAATGGTCAAGGGTGTGAATCCCCAAGTGAGCTGGGTTTTTTTTTCTGACCAATACGACCCTGATGTCAACCCAGCCTCGTAAAATGGGTACCAGAGAAAATCTGGGAAGGAAAGGCAGTGAGGAAAGGAAATGGCCACCCTACCTCATATGCTGATGGCCCAGCATAATGAGGTCTCTAATGCTTCATCCTCTACGGCATTTGCTATGGGACTATCATTACCTTTTTTTTGTGCAGTGAGTGATTACAATAGGCAAATATTCTCACTCAAGTCTAGGAGTCTAGCACAGTGTTTCCCATCCATTTTTCAAGCCACGACCACCTAAAAACAGTGGCTGCCCCTCCTGTTCCAACCACTTGGTACTTAAGTAAAAATCTTCACATTTTGTACATAATCTAAACAGAAAATCATGCCCTGATTGGGAACTGATGTTACTGAGATGCCATAAAATGCACATAGTAAAATACAAATTCACATGAATTCTATGTTAAAAAAAAAAGAAAGAAAGAAATAAAATGAATAGAGCTCTGTAAAAAAAAAATAAAGAAATAAATAAAATGAATAGAGCTCTATTCATTTTATTTTTTTTTTTTTACCATAGCATTCATGTGAATTTATATTTTATCTCCTCTCTCTATTTCTTCGTCCTGTATGTTTTTGAATTTGGAAGTGAAGTTGGATGTGAAAGCAATGATCATCACATTTTTCAGCTTCTACAGGAATGTATACTAACAGGTCAGACACTAAAGCCACATTTTTATGTTGAGGTCTGAGTCAGTGAAGAGTAACTATCCTCAAATATGAAAAAAAAATGGATCCTGGTTGCTGCATCACAGCAGTGCATACGCTTCCCTTCTGAATTTCCAGACTCCAGTGAAGAACAGTCATCCTTATTCCCCAGCCACTATATTCACCTATGTAAATTTGCTTTCATAGCTGAAGAGCTTAATTGATAGGTTGCAGTTTTCAGATGACCAAAGAGATAAAAGAAAATTCAGCAGCTGATCTAAGAGAAATTTCCAAAAGTGCTTACAGCGAGTGGTTCCAACAGTGGAAAAGATGTTTTGATCTCTTTTCACACCTCTCTGTAATCTTAAGCATAGACAATGAAATGAAATAATCTACATCCATAAGCACACTCACACAAACCTCCATTACACTCTCACTTACTGACATGGAAGCTAAAGTCCAACAGAGTTGCAAAATTATAGTGTTAGATGCTGTTTATTGTGACTGAAACAAAAATGAAGGTGTTTTAGGCTGTGCTCATGAAAATAGTGACTCAGTTTGTTTTTTTTTGTTTTGTTTTTATTTTCAGAACAATACCACTTTCCAGATAAGAAACACAAGGGTGTTTCAGTTCAGACGACAGCCAACACTCCTCAAAGTGTGGTAAGATGATAGCATGTTTTAGTGTTATATATTATTGTATGAAATATTTTGTTACTTGATTTTAAAAAGTAATTTTGTTTCATCAAATAATATCTTTGGAATCATGTCAGCATTAAACATCCTACATAAATATGTTTACAGACCAAAAAAACTAAGGTTTATGATTTCACTACATAATGGAATTTCAGTTTTTTTTTTCCTTGAATGAATCAATTCACAATATTTCTTGTTAAAACATGTGGTTGTATCCCTCAAAACTTTAAAGATATCTACCAGAATACACCAGTACTATGCTAACTATATAGTGTAAATTATCTTGCTGGTCATATTTCCAGAATCAGTGATCTGTTATAGCATTGCATTTGTAAAAGATGCATTATCAGATATAATGTTTTAACTCTTTCCGTGCATTTGATTATTATAGTGACACTTCCGGACGTGTTCTGGAGCGCGGGAGTAAAAACGTGGGTCTTGGTCTGTAAGGGGGTCTAGTTGTAAAATGGAATGGAAAACAGCATTTCACTTCCATATACTTAATATGTTTCAAAGTATAGCTAAATGAATGAAAATTTCATAAATGCAGAGTTTTTTAGGAAAAAAGAAGTAATGTGATGTTTTTAGACACTGAATGTGCCCATCTCGCCATCAGCGAGGTCTAGATCTGCACTATTTACCATCTGAGATGTGTAGATCTACTTGTCGATCTCGTATTGTGATTCTGTGTTGCATTCTTGCTGAATGAATGTCTGAACTAACCTCCTAACTACTCCTAGCTACTTCTTCAGTCGTCTAAATATGTCTAGATCTACTTAGAAAACATTCAAGAGCAGCGGGGTGGCCATAGGCTATGTCCATACCCCTATCTACATCGTCAAAAATTGAAAATTTCCATGCTTCTCATCCTTTTTCTCGCTCGGCATCGCTCGTAACTAGGCACTCTTTCGCCATTTTGAAAAGTGTCACCGGAATCGCGGACAAAATATGTACAATCTAAATGTTACACCGGTTGTTTTTATTGAAACAAATAATTGTCACTATAATGACCATACGGTAGCTTCGGGAAACCAGAAGTGTCACTATATCGACCAAACGCACGGAAAGAGTTAAAACATAAATTGTTACATATTAAAATTTTACATATTTTTGTGTTTTCTCTCTGTAACTGTTGTCTGTCTTTGTCATCTTCTTTTTGTTTTTAAGTTGTTTAATGTAGAACTCTAAAGAGGACATTGTTAAGAGAGGCCAAATTAGTAGACATAAAATCCCTTGATGAAGTTGAAAATCTTGCCAAAAACAGGAAAACTTAGTGAACTACCATGTGAACCCTACATTTAACAGCATGGGAAGGATGTAATAATGTTGGTGAAAATCACTCACATTTTCACTTTTGATCTATTATCCAGCAATTATCCATGTGCATAAATATATACAGTATTAAACTAGTTATTGCCATCTCGTATATTTTTCAAAAGAAGAATTAACTCAACTCTCTTTTTCACAAGATTTGATTTTGTTCAGAGTTTATCATGAAGTTGTAATAATTTGTTTACTTTCTCTACCTAGAATGGCCAAGCTCTTTTCTGTTCCCCAGTAGATTCGAATCTAAGCAAGAATTCAGCTAAACTGGGACTACATACAGTCAAAAAAATTAGATTATGAAAATTAACAGCACAAGTAATAACACCATGAAAATTGAATGAGTGCCAATTGAGGAAGTAAATTATTTCACATATTTAGGCAGCATAGTTGATAAATCCAAGGGGGGGAGCAGGAAAAGCTGTTAAAGCTAGAATAACCAAGGTCAGGATGGCAATTATCCAACTTAACAAAATATTGACATCAAAGAGCATCAAAATAAGAACCAAACTTAGTCTGTTTAATACAGACATATAGACTGTCCTACTATATGGTTCAGAAATGTGGATGATGACTAAGGCAATACAATGGAGGATACAAAAAATTTATGAACAGCTGCCTGAGGAGGATTTTAAACATTAAATGTCAAGACAAGATTGGGATCGAGGAGGTCTGGGAAAGAGCAGGTCAAGAGCTGGTAAAACTACAGATGATGTCTAGGAAATGGAGATAGATTGGCCATACACTGAGGAAACTTGACACCACCATAACAAGAGAAACACTGATGTGGAATCCTCAGGGAAATAGAACGAACGAATGTATGAACATACTTTATTTTCAAAGGGTTAAGAATTGGGCACACAGGTCCATCTAACATTCTGCCCTTCATCATACAGCTTTCACTCAGTCACAGTCATTCAGCATTTATTAATGAGCATTAACTCTTTGTATACTGGGGGTGTTTCCCTCAAAAGACCAAGGGGGGTAAATTTCACAATGTGGAATGGGATGGTTGTCACATTTAAAATAATGACAAAGGCATAATCTGATCTGTAGTATGAAGTATTCTACCTTATTTTGAAGAAGAAAAAATGTATTTTGTTTTTCAAATAAAATTTTTAACATTTTGTTAGTATACAACAAAAAAAAAGAGCTAAGAACTGAGAAGAAAGAATGGAAAATGAAGGAATAAAATAAATTTTTTGTCACTTACCCATCAAGTTAATCCACTGTAGTTGGTCATATAATTCCATAATGAATAAAAATTTACACAAACACCTGTTCTTTAACATATCTTCCAAAATTTACATGAAAATATGCACTAGTTATGCATTCACAGCAAACTAAAAACACCAAGTGGGTAGGTAATATTTACATGAAAACAAGTGGGCGGTCGTTGACTAATATTTACCAGAAAACAGGCCATTGTGTTTTGGTTTTTGTTTTTTTTTTAAATTTGAAGCATTCTACAACATTTAATTTTTTTAATTACACAATCTCCAGCATTACTTATTGTGATATTACAGCTAGTACTAGCAAAAAGCTGAGAAGTAGTATCACCAGCTATCCTTCTAACACATTTTGCTGCTGGACCAAAAAAAACACAAAAGATCCTTTCAATCAGTGCCACGTGTGCCGAAAATTCACAATTTCTACTACTACATTCTCTACACCACAGTCTAGACAATTTTAAATTAAATTCTGAGCTTGTAATGCAGAAATATGCTGCTCTGGACGAAAGAAACTAGCACTGGAAGCCATATTTGTTGATAAACAAAGGCCTAGCGACGATAAACTTTGAAAAACTCGCTTTAAATGAACAAAGAATCGCTCTGTTTTCTGCTCAAACCACGCGCTTAATGTGGACAACTGAATTCTGGAAGGAAGTCAACTGCTGGTTTTAAGATACTTTGATTATTTTCAAAATTAGAGAGCTACAAACCATCATCGCACCTCGCGTCTATAAGTATATCGTAACAGGGATACAACCATGCAGGACGCGTGTCCAACTACCCAAAGAGTTAATAATCATGAAGACACAATTAAATGATTACATAAATAAATAATAAACTTATCTCTTGTCCATACACTCCACACTCTGATTTATGCAACAACATGAAATAAACTTACATTCTTACATTCATTCAAAACTAAAATTTATACAATAGAAAAGCTGTTAAAAATTACAATAGAAATCAAGGAAGACCTAGAACTACTTAGAGAAGGGAAATTATGACAAAGGGTACACATGGAAGGATTTAGAGATCAAATCCAAGAACAAGGATAACTGGAGAGCCCATATCCATGAACAATGCTCCTGAGGGAGTTAGGCAATGATAATGATGAATAGATCCCATTCTGGACATGAAACCTCCCCTGTGATTTATGAGCCATCTTGTGAAGAGAGGCAGTTTATGTCAAATACTAGATTTGCAAAAAAAATATCCATTTGGATTTTTGGAAAATGCTTATTTTTTTAAGCCTTTCCTTTCTGATAAAGATGTTTTTGTTTATTGTAGCTTGGAATGGGGCACAAACTCAGAAAAGGCGACTTTTTTTTGTTGTTGTTCATTTGGCTCCATTCTGTTTTACTTCCGTGTGTTTTGATGGTACAGAGGACAATAATAGATTAAGTTTTACTAAGGAGTTTCTGAAAGCAGTACAAATATCCTTTTCAAAATAGGTAATTTTATATTAATTTATATATTGAAAGCTGCTTGTAATTAAATCATAAAATTGGAATTTTAACTCTTTATATACTAGGGGTTTTTCCCTCAAAATACCAATGGGGGTAAAGTTCACAATGTAGAATAGGATGATTGTCACATTTAAAAGAATGACAAAGGCATAATTCGATTTGTAGTATGATATATTAAAGAAGAAAACATGTATTTTGTTTTTTAAATAAAATTGTTAGTATGTTATTAGTATACAACAGAAAAAAGAGCTAAGAACTGGGAAGAAAGAGTGGAAAATGAAGAAATTGGAACAATGGTTTTTTCACTTACCCACCAAGCTAATCCACTGCAGTTGGTCTAGTATATCCAAAATGAATCAAAATGTACACAAACACCTTTTCTTCACATATTCTCCAAAATTTACATGAAAACATACACTAGTTATGCATTTACAGTAAACTAAAAACACCAAGTGGGTAGGTAATATTCACATGAAAAAGCGGCAACTAATATTTACCAGAAAACAGGCCATTGTGTTGTTTTTTTTGTCTTTTTTTTAAATTTGAAACATTCTACAACATTTAATTTTTTAAATTACACAATCTCCAGCATTACTTACTGTGATATTACAGCTAGTACTAACAAAACGCTGAGAAGTAGTATCACCAGCCACCCTTCTAGCACGTTTTGCTGCTGGACCAAAAAAAAAAAAAACATCATCCTCATCCTTTGAATCAGCACCACGTGGGTGCGAAAATTCAAAATCTCTACTACTGCATTCTCTTCACTGCAGTCTAGACATTTTTTAATTAAAATTTGAGCTTGTAATGCAGAAATACGCTGCTCTGGACAAAATAAACTACCACTGGAAGCCATATTTGTTGATAAACAAAGGCCTAGCGACGATAAACTTTGAAAAACTCGCTTTAAATGAACAAAGAATCGCTCTGTTTTCTGCTCAAACCACGCGCTTAATGTGGACAACTGAATTCTGGAAGGAAGTCAACTGCTGGTTTTAAGATACTTTGATTATTTTCAAAATTAGAGAGCTACAAACCATCATCGCACCTCGCGTCTATAAGTATATCGTAACAGGGATACAACCATGCAGGACGCGTGTCCAACTACCCAAAGAGTTAATAATCATGAAGACACAATTAAATGATTACATAAATAAATAATAAACTTATCTCTTGTCCATACACTCCACACTCTGATTTATGCAACAACATGAAATAAACTTACATTCTTACATTCATTCAAAACTAAAATTTATACAATAGAAAAGCTGTTAAAAATTACAATAGAAATCAAGGAAGACCTAGAACTACTTAGAGAAGGGAAATTATGACAAAGGGTACACATGGAAGGATTTAGAGATCAAATCCAAGAACAAGGATAACTGGAGAGCCCATATCCATGAACAATGCTCCTGAGGGAGTTAGGCAATGATAATGATGAATAGATCCCATTCTGGACATGAAACCTCCCCTGTGATTTATGAGCCATCTTGTGAAGAGAGGCAGTTTATGTCATAAATACTAGATTTGCAAAAAAAATATCCACTTGAATTTTTGGAAAATGCTTATTTTTTTTAAGCCTTTCCTTTCTGATAAAGATGTTTTTGTTTATTGTATCTTGGAATGGGGCACAAACTCAGAAAAGACGACTTTTTTTTTTCATTTGGCTCCATTCTGTTTTACTTCTGTGTGTTTTGATGGTACAGAGGACAGTAATAGATTAAGTTTTACTAAGGAGTTTCTGAAAGCAGTACAAATATACTTTTCAAAATAGGTCATTTTATAATAATTTATGTATTGAAAGCTGCTTGTAATTAAATCATAAAATTGGAATTTTAACTCTTTATATACTAGGGGTTTTTCCCTCAAAATACCAAGGAGGGTAAAGTTCACAATTTAGAATAGGATGGTTGTCACATTTAAAAGAATGACAAAGGCATAATCTGATTTGTAGTATGATATATTATACATTAAACAAGAAAACATGTATTTTGTTTTTCAAATAAAATTGTTAGTATGTTATTAATATACAACAGAAAAAAGAGCTAAGAACTGGGAAGAAAGAGTGGAAAATGAAGAAATTGGAACAATGGTTTTTTTTCTCTTACCCACCAAGTTAATCCACTGTAGTTGGTCCAGTATATCCAAAATGAATCAAAATGTACACAAACACCTTTTCTTCACATATTCTCCAAAATTTACATGAAAACATACACTAATTATGCATTTACAGTAAACTAAAAACACCAAGTGGATAGGTAATATTCACATGAAAACAAGTGAGCGGGCGGCAACTAATATTTACCAGAAAACAGGCCATTGTGTTGTGTTTGTTTTTTTTTTAATTTGAAGCATTCTACAACATTTAATTTTTTTAAATTACACAATCTTCACCATTACTTACTGTGATATTACAGCTAGTACACTAGCAAAAAACTGAGAAGTACTATCACCAGCCACCCTTCTAGCACATTTTGCTGCTGGACCCAAAAAAAACATCATCCTCATCCTTTGAATCAGCGCCACGTGGGTCCGAAAATTCAAAATCTCTACTACTGCATTCTCTTTACCGCAGTCTAGACATTTTTAAATTAAATTTTAAGCTTGTAATGCAGAAATACGCTGCTCTGGACAAAATAAACTACCACTGGAAGCCATATTTATTGGCAAACAAAAACCTAGCGATGATAAACTTTAAAAAAAAACTCGTTAAATTAACACACAACCACTCTTTATTCAGCTGAAACACACACCTCGTGTCAACAAATGGATTCTGGAAGGAAGTCCAACTATTGGTTTTAAGCATACTTTGATTATTTTCAAAATTAGAGAGCTACAAACTATCATCACACTGCGCAGAGAATGGGGTTCTGAGGGGTCAAGAAACCATGTAGGATGCGTCACAAAGAATACAAAGAGTTAATATTCTTGTAAGATCTCCCTTTGTTTCTCTGTTTTATCTCATGAACATTCCATCACTGACCCAAAACTGCAGTAGACAAATAAAAGAAAGAAGGTTATTATTGAGCTTACTACACAAGTTTAAAACTGAATGTTTTCTTCATCTATTTAGATAATTCACTTGTCTTGGAAAACTGTCTGAAGGCATCTTCAAACTTTCAAGAAATGTTCCTCACATCACCTGGCCTATGGGTCATCAAAATATTCTGTGAAGTATCTGGCACAGACATTTTTCAAGGAATTAGACCATATGCTCTTCACTCAGCACCTCCATGGCCAGAAAAAAAAATGTCGTTGGCTGTTCATAACAAGGAATACTGAACAGTGAATATTAAGTGTATCTTGTATATATGACAGTTATATTCATTTACATTAAAATGGAGCAAAGTTTGTATTCAGAGCCAGCAAATTATTTCTGATTAAGATTCCATCCTATCCCTGGCCTGTGTCACAATAAATATGTTTTGATAAAACAGTTTGGCTGAAGAAGTATTAATCAATGTGGATGCACAATGGCAGAGCTTATTGTGTCAGTCCATTCTGAGAATCAAACAAAGTTACTGGAACTCATTTCCCCCAACATGGTGCTTATATAACAAGATTTGTTTTCTACACAGGTTCTGCCTATACAGCATAAACATTTTTTTTCTTCAACTTGCAGGTGTTTGAGGACAAATTGCAAAAAAGACATCCTGAATCAGAGAATAAGAGCAACCATGTGAAGCCTTTAAGTAAGTAAGACTGGATTAGAAAGCATTTCATGAAAGGGAAAAAATAAAACCTTCAAAAGCATGATATTGGATATTGTCGCTTAAGTGATTGTAATTTTTTTATGTTACTTTTTACCCCCAGTAAATGTGTGCAAGTTGTAATTTTTTTTTCACACATTTGTGAGTGCCAGTGACATTCATCTTTCTGTTGTGTTATATTGTTGCCTTTAAAGTCTTGTCTCTTTTATGAGTTTTACAAATTCATTTTAAAATTATTTTAGTTGTTTCTCACTAGCATTCTTCTGTCTGTTTTTTTTAAAAAATCCTTTCTCCTTTCCCAGAAGTCTGATCATTTGTTAAATTTGTAATATATTGTTTTAACAAAGTAATAGGTGCCAGTAGTAAGTTGAGCAATTTTTAGCTGTCATTTTTGTTTGCATTTATTCTTTTTTTTTTCCAGAATGGAAAAATGTCACAACAGACACAGGTAAGAGAATACAGGGGTTAACATGTGTCTCTGACATTGTGATAGACTATATTTTAAATGTAGTATAATGTAGTCAGCATAATGTATCATAATGTAGTCAGCATGATGTAGTCAGATTCAAACATAGACCTGAATTTGGTATTCACACAAGCCTTGCTAGACGTGCATTGGGAAGCCCTGGCATATAGTGGCAGTGATCATCTCTCCCTAGATCCCAGTCTTTGATATTTTCCATCTGCTCAGTTGCTGACTTTTTATTGTGCCTCCCTGTTAGACTGTCCATGACTTTTTTTATTTTTTCCTTCCACCACCTCTCATCTCATTTATCTTTCCTGTTGTTACGATGTTTCAAGCACTCCCCTTAGCATGTCCATTGAATAGTAATTTGTTTTCTTATACATTTAACTGGCTGATTACTGGCATTGCTCAGGAATTTATTAATTATTCATACTGCTGAGTGAATTTGAGATCAACATGATTCTCCCACGGACAACCTTATGTTGCTTAACTCTTTGTATACTGGGGGTGTTTCCCTCAAAAGACCAAGGGGGGTAAATTTCACATGTGGAATGGGATGGTTGCCACATTTAAAAGAATGACAAAGGCATAATCTGATTTATAGTATCATATATTATACATGATTTTGAAGAAGAAAAAATGTATTTTGTTTTTCAAATAAAATTGTTAACATTTTATTAGTATACAACAAAAAAAAAGAGCTAAGAACTGAGAAGAAAGAATGGAAAATGAAGGAATTGAATTAATTTTTGTTCACTTACCCATCAAGTTAATCTACTGTAGTTGGTCATATAATTCTGTAATGAATAAAAATGTACACAAATACCTTTTCTTCACATATCCTCCAAAATTTACTGTACGTTTACAGTAAACTAAAAACACCAAGTGGGTAGGTAATATTCACATGAAAACAAGTGAGCGGGCAGCAACCAATATTTACCAGAAAACAGGCCATTGTGTTGTTTTTTTTTTTGTCTTTTTTTTAAATTTGAAACATTCTACAACATTTAATTTTTTTAAATTACACAATCTCCAGCATTACTTACTGTGATATTACAGCTAGTACTAGCAAAAAGCTGAGAAGTAATATCACCAGCTACCCTTCTAGCACGTTTTGCTGCTGGACCAAAAAAAAAAAAACATCCTAATCCTTTGAATCAGCGCCACGTGGGTCCGAAAATTCAAAATTTCTACTACTGCATTCTCTTCACCACTGTCTAGACATTTTTAAATTAAATTCTGAGCTTGTAATGCAGAAGTACACTGCTCTGGACGAAATAAACTACCACTGGAAGCCATATTTGTTAATAAGCAAAAACCTAGCGACGATAAACTTTGACAAAAACGCATTAAACACAAAACCGCTCTGTTTTCTACTCAAACACGTGGCTTGTGTCGACAAATGGATACTGGAAGGAAGTCCAACTGCTGGTTTTAAGTATACTTTGATTATTTTCAAAATTAGAGAGCTACAAACCATCATCGCACTGCATGGAGAATGGGGTACTGAGGGGAAAAAAACCATGTAGGATGCGTCCCAAAGTAGTGAAAGAGGTGGGGGTGGGGGGGGGGGGGGTCACCTATGAAATTATTTATTCTTGTTCCTGGAGGTGAAACTAAAAATATTGTATATAATCAAGTTTTGAGTTAAATTAATATTATAGTGAATTTGTAAAAGACTTTATAATGTGTAGGCTGCCCTTTTGACTTGTTGATCATGTTCAAGAATGCAAGTCTCACTGGAAATTACAATCTATTAAAGTTAAAAAGGAGATCTGTTGGAATGAGTGGTATCCATGGGATAAAAACTGCTTCACCCTCTCCCTGTCCTATTAATATAGTCGCCTCAACTACATTGCCCAGCATCCTCATTACACACAGCCTTGTGCCATTGCAAAGTTTTGGCAGGTCGAGATTCCGTAGTAGAATAATTGTAGATCCCACACTAATTTTCACCCCCTCTCACCCCCCATGTGGATGGGGGCTTAGCTTGAGCCTAAACGGCATCGGGAGTGTCATTACTCATCTCAGTGACCCCAAAAACTATGGATTGGACACTAATATCTGTTGTTTTCGATTATTTTTACATTTCACCCCCATCCCACCCCCACCCCTAGGCCCCCATGCGATGGGGGCTGAACTTGACCCCCAACCCCCCCTAAGGGTACTAGGGATGTGTTACCTCCACAATACTTTTCTCCAGATTGTAAGTCATATGTGTACCAGGTTTGATTGAAATTGCTCCATGCATTCCAGAGTTATTCTGGAACATACACACATCAATTTTTATATATATAGATAGATTAGGTTCCTTTCTTCATTTGCATTTGTTAGACATTCCCTGTTTGTTGCCTTAGCTGTCCACTGTATTCTTAATGGTCTTCTAAGAAACTACATCTCTGTTGCCTCTTGTGACCTTTGCATTGATCTCTTCATTGTCCATGACTCACTTCCCACATCTCTGTTGCTTCTGGTGATCTTTGCATTGTCCTTGACTCACTTCCATAGAGCAGGATGTGGATATGAAAACAACCCATGATGCCAGCAAAGGAACAAAAGAAAATAATTATAATAATTTTGAATAAAGCTGGAAAAGTACTAAATGAATCCATATACTTCATATGTAAGATGGAAATTCATATGGTTCCTAAGACTATACCATATGCAAAAAGCTGTTGTTCTTGAGCATATATAATGTTATATTGCAGGATTCGATATATACTGAATAATGAGCTGATTGTTTTACAGGATATAAAAGTAAAGCAAAAAAATCACCACCGTGGTAAAATTAAAGGTAAATGTCTATTGATCCACATATTGTTATATTCAACAGAACACACAGGCACGAAACCAAAAAACATGTTGTTGTGGAGAGTGAAATTCCTAAGACAGGCCTTATATTTATGAGCATGGATGAGTACAACATTGAGAATGCATATGATGAACTTCAGAAGAAGCTAGTGGAATTGATGAATGAGAATTCACGAAAAATAGAGCTAACAAGAGAAGAAACAGAATTATTTGAGGTTTGTTCTAATGTGTTTTGTCTATATTGTTTGATATCTGCACATAAATTGCACATAAAGTTTGGAATTTATTGTTTGTTGTTAAACATTGTATGGTACAATAAAGACAACTTATTAAAAGGATGGACAGTTACTGGAGCCAACAAATCCGAGCTGTTCAAAATGCTGTTAGTGGTTCTAGTAACAGGTTGACATACGCCATCATTCTGGCTACAGGATAGGGTTTAACATGATCCCTCTGATTAAGAATCTGCTGAGAAGCCATATTCTCGGTTATGTCGTAACTTCAGTAAGCAACTATAACCTATTCCTCCTTCTCTGATGATGCATGTGCTTCTAGATGATCTTACCTTTGGCTGCAAATAACATTAACTGTTGTTCCAGAGAGATCAGAAAAGAAAAAATGTTGTATGGTTGTTATTTTATAACTGTGACCATGCGGTCGTGTATGGCAGCCATGAAATTAAGAAGTCCCCTTTCATTGTAGAATAGGTTTATGCAAATTTAGAGGCAAAGCAGTTCAAATTTTATGTAATTCAAGTTGAATCTTAAAAGTGAGCCAACTCATCTAACCTATCTATCTCAGTATTGAACAGTTAACAGTAATCCAAACTATGGACAGTGTGATCAGTTAAATCAGCATTTTTGGCAACATCTGGCCTGACATTTCATTATAAACATAGTAGAATATCCTCAAAGCAATGGTCTTGATTAAAAGCATTTTAATTGAACATTTTGTGGTGCTATATTAAGTTAAGTTGTTCATGTAATGGTAAAATTGTGCTTCAACATTTTATGACTAAAACACAGATGAAGGGCTATTTTAGAGGACTTCACTTTCTAGGCACCTCTGTGTCTACCAACTGGCAACAGGCCATCAACACAGCAAATTGCAAAAATAACTACACATATTAATAGTAAAATAAAACTAATGAACATAAAAGATCATGAAATAAATTTAACTTTGATCATTTATGTACTATGTGAATTGCACAGCCAACTGTGTCATTTATGTCATCAAAACTGTGTTGATCTAGAATGTAGCTCATTGTTTAGAAATTGAGTACTCCGGCTATATTCTTTTAACTGAATCTTCTGAGTAGATATATTCTTTTCACTGATTACTGTAAATATGTGAAATAATTTCATTGTCCACAGTAGTATCTTTTTTTCCATCTATACCATGTTGGTTTTTTTTTTTTAAAGGATTTTACAGTTTTCCGATAGTTATTTTTCCAGTGTATTCTGAGTTACAGACTTTTTAATCTTTTGTCCTTTTTTTTTTTTAAATATTCCTTTTGCTTTTTTTAAAAATTGTCTTTTTCTTTTATTTATGAGCTTTCTTTTCTGTGGACAGTTTTTTTTTTCATTAAGCTTATTTTTAAAAGATGTCACTGTTTCTTTTCATTTTCAGAATACAACAAAAGACATTCAGCAGGACATCTGTGTTGCCATAACATGGCAGAAGTTTTATGAAGTGGTAGGAGATGGACAAATAAAAGTTGTTAAAAAAAAGAAGAAACAAAAGAAAAAATTTTTGCAGCCAACAAAAAAAATTCAAGAAGTCCTTACAAATTCTATCATTACGATTTGTGGACTTACAAGAGATAATGTATCTCAGTTTGCTAGTCTGATGTTTGGGTCTTCTCAAGCCACAAACTATGATCACTCTGAAGCAGGTGCACATGCCATGTGAATTATCATATTTCAGACGCAGTGCTCTTACTGTGACCTAATAAATTGGTATCAGCCATGAGTGAAACTGTCCAACAAATTGTCCACTGCAGAACTCATAACTAACATCTGCCTTCTTCAAATCTGTCTTCTAAGATAGCAGGTGGCAGTATCCATTATAAGATAAAAATCCTGTACTGAGAGCTTTACTTAATTTTGACTGTAAATTTTTGGAAATATAGCATAGGCACTGACAAAAAATTTAAAAATTCAGGTAAATGGTTTACTTTAGTATTACAGCCGAATCATCGAACTTTCTTGCATTTCTTCTACAGAACCTGAAACAGTCTTTATATTAGGAAATTAAGGTGAATTATTATTATAAATTAATGTGCCAGTACAATTATTTTTTATTCATTCATCACAGCAACTTTGTTTGCATAACTATTCCTTCACTATAATATTTCAGGAATATTTCATTTTGTTTCCTCATAGATACAGTGGTATCATGTCTTTCTGTCTGTGCATTTATGCATGCATACTTTCTTGTTTATTTGTTAACACTCTGTTTAATGTATGTTGCTGAAAATGGAAGGAAATGGCAGACTGCAAGAATTATGATGAGAACAAATATGTGTGATACAGAGGATTGTCTGTAAATTTGTAGTCTTTGAAAAACTGAGACAAACTACAGGATACTTTACAAAAAGAATTATGTAAAAGAGCTATTTAAGAATATGTTTTGCTTGATCAGATTCAAGATCTGCTTTGTAAAAAAAAGTAGTGATACATAACTTACTTACAGAATAGAACTGTTTCATAAAATGCTATATTTTACCTTCAAAAGGATATTTTGTTCTAGAAAGTATGAATTAGAATTAAGTTCTCACAAAATTATCAACATGTTTAAATTAAATTTCTATTGATCACACATACTGTGCACCAGATACACCTGATAATCACAGGAATATTATTTAGCATAAGTTTACACCATCCACTTTTGTAATTAATTTGAAACAAAACTGTGCCTTGAAAGATAAAAAGAAAATAAATAAATAATTTTTTTTTAAATTCCAAGTGCCAGAACATGCCATTAAAAAACAGAGTGACTTCAGAACTATGTCAGCATGAAAAAAAAATTTTTTTTTTTTTAAAGAAGTTCATTTACATAACAAATTATAGATCCAATCTTGGATTAAAATATATGATATATTGTAGATAATATTACTAAATATATCATTCATTCACCAGGTGTCAAAATTGTCTCTCTCTCTCTCTCTCATACACACACACTTGCGCACAACCACATACACACACTGAGCCATGTGACTGGAAAGAAATTGTTATCATTCTATAAATCTTTCCAAGCAAGATTTTTTCTTCATAAATAATAAATTGGTCTTGATTTGTTTTACATTGTTAATTAACATGTTTTTTTTCTGCCCTTAGCTTCTGCAAAATAATTAATAGTCATAGTTTAGGTCTGAACACACTTTGGCATGTAATAATAAATTATTATAAATAAAACATGCTAAGATGACGATAATATTAATTCCAAAGAGTTCAATTGTGTTACCCATTATTCTCAATGGTAGGCAGTTTGCTGTGATTAAACCACATCCTGTCAAACTAATCTTACATCCTTCCCATGCCGTTAAACGTAACATAGGGCTCGCATGATATATTGCCAAGATTTCCTGTTTTTGCTGAGCTTTTCACCCTCATTTTTTACCCTCATCAAGGGATGTTATTCCTACTAAGCTAGCCTCTCTTAACAATGTCCTCTTTGGAGTTTCAAATAGCTGACCACTTTTTCTTTGGCATTGTGTGTTCCACTTGATAGCTTGTTTTGGGATTCTGTGGTTGTTTCACCTCAGCACATGACTGACATGTGTCCATCTTCTTTTTCTGATCACTCATGAGACAGGTTGTTGTTTGCTTATCTGTCTTATTTCTGTGTTGTTCTTGAATTTGTTCCACTTTATACCGAGTATTTTCCTTAGGCATTTATTTTCAAAAGATTCTAATTTGTGGTTTATTTCTTTAGTTGTTTTCCAGCTTTTGCATGCAAGATTCTTGAAGGTCAGTGCTGCTTTTTCAATTCGTTTTCTAACTTCCTTTCTGGTGTCATCATCCTGGTCTATGTAGCTGCTGAGATATGCAAATTGGTTTACTTCTTCAACAGCTGTTCTTTCTATGTATATTTTTCATTCATGGTTAATGAGATGTTTCATTATTTTTGTTTTATCCTTGTTAAAGTCCTATCTTACTAGCCATTTAAGACATGGTATCTGTTTTTTCTTGCATTGATTTCACATTGTCACTGATAAGAGTTGTGTCATCTGCAAAATCAAGATCTTCCAGTTGGGTCTCATGTACCCAATCAATGCCCATTTTACCTGTGCAGCATTTTTTCATTATGAAGTCTATGGCAATTCCAAAAACAAGGGAGGTATTATACATCCTTGTTCCATGCCTGTTTCAATCTGGAACCATTCGCTCATTCCTTCTTCTGTGTTAGCAAAAACATATCCATTGTAGAGATCCCTAATGATGTTTACAATCTTAGATGATATTCCATATATTCTTAAAATTCTCCACAATGAATCTCTGTGTATGCTATCAAATGCCTTTTTAAAGTCTATGAAGTTCAGGATTAATGGTTTTTTGCTTTTCAATATTCTTAGAGTAAAGATCTGATCAAGACAGGTTCTTCCTTTTCGAAATCCTGCCTGTTCTTCTCTCATTGCAACATCCACTATATCTTTAATTCTACTCAGAATAACTTTGCAAAATACTTTTGACATAACTGATAGTAAGGTTACTCCTGTCCAGTTATTGCAATCGCTTCTTCTTCTTCTTCTTCGTTCGCACTGTCTGTCTATATCTGCAGTCCTGTCTCTTGGATAAATTTCACTGTTTTTTGTAACTCATGTATGGAACCGTAGAGCTTATCTTCTTTAGTGGTTTCACTGGGCCAGTAATTATTTCTCAGTGTCTCGTAGTTGATGCAGTTCTGGAGGATATGTTCCACGGTTTGGGGCACCTGGGCACATGTACATAGATTAGTAGTACCAACCTTAAACTTTGTATACATATGACTTCGGAGTCGGCTGTGTCCTGTTCGGAGACGGAAGATGGTGACTTGTTCCTTTCTGTTTAGCATGTGATAGTCATCATGTGGTGGTGTTTGTGGCTTCCTGTAGGTTTTTATCATGCTTTTCTTCTGATTATAGGTGACTGGTATGTCTGGTTGCTCCATTTCAGTGCCCTCTTTGGCCAGATGGTCAGCTTTCTCATTGCCTGGTATCCCACAGTGGGAGGGAATCCATTGCAAAGTGACTCCATGTTGTAAGCCAATTTTTGACAAGGCATCCTTAAGGTCTGGTAGTTTGTTGCACTGAAGAGCCTCCAGTACTGATCTTGCATCTGTGAGAATTACTACAGGACATGTATCAATTCTGGAGTCTGATAGTTTTTCAACTGCAGCAATAATTGCCCTAACTTCTGCATCAAAGTTGTTGCAGTATTTACCAGTGGGTATGGAAATCTTGTCAATGGTGTTGTTTGGATATTCAATATATGCTCCTGCCCCACCATTTTTTATGGCATTATGTGCAGATCCATCTGTATACACAATTGCAATCGCTAAGATTGCATTGCCTTTTTTTTTTTTTTTTTCGATATTTTAACAATGATTCCTTTTTTCCATTTAGATGGGACATTTTCTTCTTTCCAAACTTTACTAAACATTCTCTGTAGTTGTCACTGTTAGTAGCTTTTAACATTTTGGCTGTTATTGCATCTTCACCTGTGGCTTTGTTATTAGCCATTAGATTCACTGCTGTTTCAATTTCATGCAATGTAATTTCATCTAGGTTGACATTTAGTTGTAGGACTGGTAAGTCAGTTTCAAGGTCTGTCAGTTCTTTTGGGTGTGGTCGATTAAGTATTTCTTGGAAGTGTTCAGCCCATCTTTGCTTTTGGTCTTTACTTGATGTTAATAGAGTGCCAGTTTAGCTAAGGATTAGTCTTTCTTTGAATGCAATAATAGCCTCTTTTGTATGTTATATAAAGTTTTGCTGTCTCCTGTTTTTGGTGCCTTATCTGCTTCTTTCACCATATTGTCTATATATTCTCTTTTATCCCTTCTAGCTAAATTTTCTACTTTATTGTCTAGTTCTTTGTATGTTGCTTTTGCCAAATTTTTTCAAAGATCTGTCTTTACATTCAACATGGCTAATTTGACTGCTCATCTTTCATGTATGTATTTCCATGTGTTATCTGACATCTATGCTTTTCTACTTGTTTTTTGCAGCCCAGCTAGCGTAGTGGTTAGAGCACTCGTCTAGCAACCAAATGGTCGAGGGTTCGAATCCCCAGCTGAGCGGGATTTTTTTTCCGACCAATACGGCCCTGAGGTCGACCCAGCCTCGTAAAATGGGTACCAGAGAAAATCTGGGAAGTAAAGGCAGCGAGGAAAGGAACTGGTCACCCTACCTCATACGCTGATGACCCAGCATAATGAGGTCTCTAACGCTTCACCCCCTACGGCATTTGAAATGCTATGGGACTATCTTTACTTTTTTTTTACTTATTTTTGCTGCTGTGATTATGAATGTGCTATAAGAATTCCATAATTCATCTGTATCTGTCTCCTCTACCTCACTGAGTGCAACAAACTGGTAAGTTCCAGATTCAGATTACTCTTAGTATTTTCATCCTGTGGACTATGACTGTTTATCTTTCTGAGTGTTGGCTTTTCAGTTTTATTCTTATTTTCCCTATACACAGATTGTGATCATTGTTGACATCTGCACCCCTATATGCTCTTACATCTATCAGAGATGTTCTGAACTGCTTTCTAATACAAAAATGATCTGTCTGATTTCTGGTTCTATCATCTGGAGATATCCATGTTGTTTTATGTATCTCTTTGTTTGGAAATATGAGGGGCATTCAGAAAGTAATGCACCACATCATTTTTCTCAGGAGCTGTTTATTCAAAAAGAATTAAATTTATACACAATATACATGGATATGTCATGTAAACATCAGTATTATTCAACATAATCCCCATCAACTTGTATGGCTTCATGCCAGCATGAAACAAGTGCATGTATTCCTAGCCCATACCAGATTTTCTCTTGATTATGTGGCCATTTCTTTGCTGCATGAATCACTCCTTCATCATCTTCAAATCTTACCCCATGGAGTGCATCTATAAGTGGACCAAACAGATGGAAATCAGAGGGTGCCAAATCGGGACTATAGTGTGAATGGGTGGTGCAGTCCAACCCAATTTGGTGATTGCTTCCCATGTTGCCAGACTTGTGTGAGGGTGCGCATTGTCATGAAGGAGAAGCAGGTCTGCTGGATTCTTGTGCGGCTGAACTCTGCAAAAACATTGATCGAGTTTTATTCAATTTCCTAATATAAGTTAGCGAATTGATTTCTTGCCTCTTGGCATAACATCCACAAGAATCACACCTTCAGTGTCCCACAAGACAGTGATCATGACCTTTCCACTAAGGAGTTGTCTTGAATTTCTTTCTTCGTGGTGATTGCGGATGATGCCACTCCATTGACTGTCTTTTTGTCTCAAGTTCAAAATGATGTGCCCAGGTTTCGTCACCTGTTACGATCTTAGCCAAAAAGTTCTCTCCCTCAGTATTGAAACACTCCAACAATGCAGAAGAAATTGCTTTCCTTTGCAGTCGATGGTCATTTGTGAGACTTCAAGGAACCCATCTTGCGCAAACCTTAGAAAATCCGAGAGTTTTTATAACTGCATTTGCACTACCATTGCTGACTGACAACTTTAAGGCCAGTTGTTGAGTAGTGATATGCCTATCAGTAAGAATAATGCCCTCAACACATTTCAACATTTCTGCCTTGGTGGCTGTGACAGGACATCCACAGTATGGCCGATCATGCAACTCCATATCTCCACTTCTTGATTCTTTGATTCTCTGAACCCAGTGACTGACTGTACTCCTGTCGACTGCAAAACTTCCATACACATCACATAGACGCTTGTGAGTGTTCACAAGTTTCCTTCTCTGTAACGAGAAATTCTATCACAATTCGCTGCTTATACCGCAAGTTGCTAACATGCTTCATTTCAACGGTTAAGGCAGCCATATTCTTTATTCCAGTTGTGGTGCTATTTGGTTCATACAATCAGCACATGCCATATTTAAAGTGTGCAAAATTTCACACTTCTGTCTTCATGATTAGCTGAAAAAAAGATGTGGTGCATTACTTTCTGAACGCCCCTCGTATTGTTCCTCCAATGACCTCTGTTAGACACAGTTCAAGTAATCTTTCTTCATTCTGATTTATTGTATCAATCCCTTCTTTCCCCATTATTGTTTCGACATCTGTGTTATCTTTTCCTAACTTGGTGTTGAAGTCTCCCATGACAATTAGGATGTTGTGTTTAAGGACTTTGTTAATGAGTTGTTGTAGTTGGTGATAGAAATTGTCTTTTATTTCATCATCTGCATTGTTCATGTGTGCATAGCATTGTATGATTGTCATTCATGTCTTAATTTGTATCGTGCTCTTAATATACAACTGTTCGCTGGTTCCCATTCTGTAAGACTCTTTGCTGCTACAATGGACATAATTATGCCCACTCCTTCTTAATATTTCCCATTGTCTTTGATATATAGTTAGCTTACAGTTTTCCACCGATCTTTTCCCTGCTACTGGCCATCACATTTCACTGATGCCCAGTACGTCTTGGTGATATCTATCCATTTCTTGGATTATCTAAGCAGTTTTTGATGCTGCGGCCATTGTTCTTATGTTTGAAAATCCGATCTTTGTGACATATTTGGGGCCGATGAATGTGCTCTTTCGGTTGTTGTCTGCACTCGTCAGAGTTGATATCCATGATGTTCAATTGATTGTATTGCAAGTTTCTGTAACAGTTGTTTTTTTCCCCCTTCTAGATGGGTCTCAGGATAAGGTTGTTGGCCTTATGCCCAACTCCTATTTTATGATATGTGTCGACACAAAAGATTAATACAAAAGTATGCCGGCAAGAGCGTTAAAAAGCTCCAGCCATCTTTTACTTAATATTAAACTAATAAAAGAGCAAAAAAGATAAAAGGATATTATAAAGCTTAGGATAAAAGATCATAAAGAAACAGCTGAAATTTTTTTGTCTTGAAGGTTAAGAGGAGGAGAGTTTGAAAGGCCATTGGAAGGAGGAATAAACCTACCTGAGGCAAGCTTCAGGTATATTAAAAGAGAAGTAAATTATGTTATGTATATAAATAAAAGTTTTATTATCATTTGAAACAGTTTGTATTATAAAGTCCTGTGGATAACTTTCTATAATTTGTTTTTGGAACTGTTGCTGTTATATGGCTGAAATTTAACAATAGTGTTTTATTGCTTTTACTGTTAATTTTTAATCCAGTTATAATAGTCATGACCTTCCTAACATGTATTAGTTAATAGTTTAAATAAAAAGAATGAAAAACCACAGTTCACTAAAAATCATTCAGTGTGAGAGTAAAGTAGGTGAACTTCCCAAAAATTGTACACAAAGAACACAGGCATGAGAGAAATAAAATATGAGAGGGAATTGAATGCTGGATTCCTTTAGAATGAGTCAAGACAATCCATGGCTACTCTTGCTGTCTGTTCTCTCACACTTTACTATGCATGCAGCCTTAATGTTTTCTGTGATTACTAAATTTGTATAAATAATAACATATTTTAAGTGCTATGACAGTGTGGCTAACCTTCTCCTTGTTTCAAAGAAGATGGTCTTGATTTTTTAATTTTGCTAATTTCATGTTCATACTTATTGTCTTTTTTTTTAAGTTCTACTTAATTTTATTTTGTTCATTACAAAATTTTACCATGTCATAGAAAACTCATATTCCATTATATTTTTTCGAATGCATCATTTTATTTCATATGGATTTTAAAATATATGTTTTTAAAAATGAATATAATTTTTAAAAATACTTTGATTAAACTGAGCTCCTTGAGTAATATGACATTTCTTTGTATGTACTTCATTTATGATAAAGATTAAAACAATACTATATCAGAGTCCTCAACCTTCATGGGCTCAGTTTCCTGATAAGCATTTCTCCTTCCACCTGCATGCGTTTTTTTCCCTTGCTTCTGTTTCTGTAGCAGTCTAGTGGTTTTTTTTTTACCAGATAGGGTTGCTGGCCCTATGCCGAACCCTCCTTAGTTGCCTTTTACGATCATGCGTGGTAGGGTACAGTGGTCCTATTTGCTTCCCAGGCATGTGTCCAGGTCCCGTGTACTACACATCTTGTTGGAAGAAATACAGATGAAGCCACTGACAGCAATTATTGAAGAAAGATGCTGGCGATGGTTGGGACATGTGCTCCGAATGACTGACAACTCACTACCAAAAATAGCACCAAGATGGACACCACAGGGGAAAAGAACTAAGGGTAGACTAAAAGAAACACAGAGAAGAACAACAGAGAGGATGTTGAACAATAGAGGGCTCACCTGGGCAAGAGCGGAAAGAAAGGACAGGCATTTGTGGAAAACTCTTGCAGAAGCCCCATGTGCCCTGGGCACTTAAGGTTCAGAGAGAGAGATATCAGAGTGCATTTTTTTTTTATACAGCATTTGAAATGGGCTGTACAGCTGATTCAGTTTATGTTTACTAAGTTTAACAAATACAATCACAAGATATATGTTTGCCAAATCACATATCTGTAGAAAGGAGCTTAAAGTTGTGATCATGAAAGATTAAATGCAAAACAAGAATATAATCAGAAAATTATTGTAATAGCTAATGAATATATGTAATGCTGTTGGTATTGGGCAACTTTAATTTTCTTGTGACACAAATTTTGCCTGAAGTAAATAAGATGAAATACTTGAGATGGAGTGAAATAGTGGGATATGTAAAATTATTTATAAGATTTTTTTGTTTAATTAAGTGTAGATCTTTCTTGTCATCTGAAATGAGAAGAAAACATTTTTATAGGCTTTTTTTTATATAGCCCTTTGTTAAGAAATGATTTAAAATATGAACACAACAGTAACTGATTTAGCTTTTATAATAACACTTTGTTTTCCTTCAGCAAGGTTCCTTCTTCATGATTTTCAAATGTTTTTAATTTTTTCATTTGTTATATTTGTTGACCTGCCGGCTGGCGATAGGTATCATATATTTCCACAACTCCCTGCTCCAAAGGCTGATAATAAGCAGTGCTTTGTCTGTGCCATCTAGTTAGTCCATTCAGTATTCACTCTCTCTCCCTACCTCGATCCATTGTACCTTCTATCTTTCCCATTGTCACAATGTATTCTAGCTTGCCTCGCCATAGAATGTATCCTAAGAATTTGGATTGTCTTTTTCTGAGTTTTGTTATTGTTTGTCTTGTCTCTCCAGCCCCTCTCAGAACCTCCTTGTTTGATTTCTTTACTGCCCATGGTATTCATAGCATTCTTATAAGGAACCACATTTCAGTGACTTCTAGTTGGCATTGTACTTCATTAGTGACCGACCATGCCTTGCATCCGTAAAATAAAACTGGCTCGATGTAGCACTGATGTACTCTTTTCCTCACTTCCAATGACAGTGATTTATTACACAGAATGCTATTCATTTTCTGAAACATTATTTTGGCTTGTATTATTCTGCTCTTTATCTCAGTTAGTCATCTTCCATCTGAGGCCAGTAGCGTCCCAAAATATCTAAACTTGTCCACCAGTTTCAGCGTTGTGCCATTTACTGTTATTTTACAATCAGGAATCACTTTTTTCTTTGAGATGACCATAACTTACGTTTTCTTTATTTGTTACATACTTTGCTAATTTAGTATAACTTCTTCATTTCTCAGCACATTAAAATTATTATTAATAATTTCATAGTTCTGGTCTTAGCAACAACAGAAAAATGTTACCAAGTAACATTAAATGTGCAAGATAGATCCGTTTATCCTCTGCCATCCAAAAAAAATGTTAGAAAAAAATTATTTTTTGGTTCAGGAAGAGTTTATAAGGGAGTGAGAACAGGCAGTAGGAAAGTTCAGAAACACTAATTAAATATTAGCCAACAAGGTCTTCACACTGATGTGGACTTGCTGCATGGCTTTGAAAATTTCCTCAAAACGGATTGCTTCAGTTAACAAGGAGAGGGAATTACTCAGATAAATACAGAGAAAGAAAACTTTATTGCTGTATATCTGCACTTGTGTATAGATGCATAGTAGCATCTCTGACATAGATAATTTCATATAATGATTATTTTATTTCAACATGCTTTCTGTTTTATATTAACTCTTTCATGACTAGTGATCCCTATAAGGATCTTTGTGCACGGGCAGTTCCCGACCAAGAGCCCTATAAGGATTCGGACTTTCTTTCGTTGAAAACACGATGTTACTTTTCATTTAACAAGTTAGAACTCTTCTGAATACAAAGTTAAACTAGTATTTTAAGCGTGGGGAGTGGAAGCCATATTGGAAATATAGATAGGGGGGTAAAATTCAAGTTTATTTCGAGATTGAGTGGTAGAATGGTCACACCGACCAACTAGACCTATCTTACTATATGTGTTTCTCATAGCTCTAGATCTGTTAGATTTATTGGATGTCACAAACATCCATAAATATTGATTTTTCTGTGTTGAAATTTGAATGACTATGTATTCTATACTGGATTATGACACAGTTAAGATAAGTATAACGTAGATTTTATTGCTAAGCCCTAACATTTTTTAGCGCCAAAAAAGTGATCCATCGTTTCACACCAGTTTTTTCTTTTCTTTGTTTTTTACAAATAACTTCATTTATGGAATCTTCATTCATTTCCACTTATTTTAATGTGTGCTACACATATGGTGATCATGGAATTAAGTCGGTACAATAACTTTTACACAGGGACCCCCGTTCTTCAAAATGTCAGCGTCCTTCTCCAACGTCTGCATTGTCAGAAACTAAGGATCGATTGGAAGTAACGTGGTCGGGAAAGAGTTAAGATGTAAATTTGAACCCTTTTTCATCATACCAAATGATTTGCATCATTTATTTCACATGTATCACCTGCTGTACTCGAACTAATAAAAAACTATATAAGCTATACAGATTTTCGTGTTTCTTTTTTTATATTAATGTGATGTGACATACACATGTAAGACTTCATTATTTCTGTTTGACGCTAATGTGATGTAACATATACATCTAAGACTTCATACTTTCTGTTTGATGTTAATGTGATGTGACATTTACATGTAAGACATCATTCTTTTAGAAAACTTCACAAAGGTAAAGACTCCAGGTATGATACACCATATAACACACTTTATTTTCAAATGAATGATGAATGAAAGCAGAATGTACTACTTCGGTAATGTGAGATATGTGGATGATTCAGTCATAAAAACCAAACATTAAAATAGCTTACCAAAACTGTTTAATAAGGTCATCAAAGAAAACACCAGAAAAGGAATCTGTGCTAAACAGTAACTAAATAGAAGCTTTAGTGTTATCACATAAAGCAGAAATACCTCAGTGCAGCATTGGTGCTAAAAGGAAAGCAGAAAGTAGCAAGGAAATAGTTAATTTCAAACAAAAATAACAATGGATGGCAAAATGCATGGCTGATATTAGGTCAAGAAAAGTAAAGGGTATATATATGGGTGTCTGAGTGGCAAAGTGGTTAGTGCACTGGTTTCTCATGGCGAAAGTCGGGGTTTGAATCTGGCTGGAGACACCCCCAGTCACCCAGCTGTAGAAATGGGTACCCAATTTCTTCTGGAGTTGGGGAAGGAAAGGCAGTCGGGCGTGATACTGATCATATCACTCTCTAGTGTATATATATATATACTGTTCAAAAAAAGAAACACAACACTACTTTAGTCTTAATGGACACCAAATTTCAAACTTGTATAAAAATTTTATTTTATGGAATTAATATTTCAATCCTGGCATGAAGAAACTTTAAGATTTTAAAATTGAAATGATGTTCATTAAATTTGGTTTGAACTTTTATTCTTTGCGACTGAGGCCTCCATTTCAGTAAGGTGTATGGCCTCTTCTGGCCTGTATCTAAGAACATCTCCTTGACATGGATCTGATTAGCCGTTGGATCTGTTGTTGTGGGATGGCTGCCCACTCTTCCCACAGTGCAAGAGACAACTGTCAGAGATTGATTGGTGCCACGTCTCACTTGTGGACTTGTCTGTTGAGTTCATCCTATATAAGTGTTCTACTGAATTCATATCTGATGATGTGGATGGCCACGGAATGGCCTGGACGTTGTTGTCAGTGAGGAACTGGGTTGTGAGTTGTGCCACATGAGGTCGAGCATTATCATGCTGAAAAATCGACCCTGGTGCAGCCAGAAGTGGAAGGACGTGAGGATGAAGAATTTCAGTGATATATCACTGGGCATTCAGGTGTCCTTCAGTTTGCACCAGGTCACATCTTCCAATGAAGCTGATCGTCCCCCACACCAGTATACCTCCACCACCATGTGGAGGAGACTCATCTACACAGTTCTGTGTGTAGCGCTCATGGATTCTGTGGTAAACTCTTCTCCATCTATCGTGTCGCTGGAGCAGAAAGAATGATTCATCACTAAACCAAACCCTTCCCCTAAGAACAGGACTTCTGTAGGGTCTTCTAGCCCAAAGATCAGCATTGTGCAGCTGGTTCCTGACCGTTTGATATGAAATTCAACATGCTGTTGTCATTGACTGGACTGTTGAGGACACAGATGCAAATCCACTCCTGAGGTGACGCAGCTGTATGAAGTGGTCTTCGGCAGGAGTTGTGACTATGGGTCTTCCACTGTGCGGCCGGTCTGCAACTGAGCCAGTTTCCTGAAATCATCTCCAAAGACGACTAATGGTGCTTCTAATCACATTAAATTGTCTGGCCACTACACTTTGTGACTGTCCAGTCTATAAACATCCAATGATGATGAGTCATTGTTCTGTAGTGAGATGAGCCATAATTGCACATTGAATTTTCAAATGAATTGATTCGAAGAGCATTAATCTTTTACAGACATTCAATAACATGGTCAGTGTTTCTAAGGACCGTTACTGCCGTAGGTGTGGTGGAGGATATGCTCTCCACTCTGACGGCGTGCATCTCAAATAGCCTCTGACAGTCAAGTCCAGCTCCTGGCCTTCTCGTGGTAGAATTGTTTAAACTGACAGAGAAGGGGCGAAGGCGAATATCTGGCGCCTGAAAACCAGACGCTTCGGGTAGATGAGAGTCATGTTTGGTAGCTCATCTACTGCTGCTGGCGAGATTCTTCAGCTGCCTTGCGTGGAGTGGGGCTCCTCCCGGCCAGTGAAGAAAGGTGCAAATGGGGTTTCCATGTGGCACCACTGTGGAAAAGGTGAAGAAAGGATTAAGCAATGTGAACTGTAGTCAAATCACGGCACCTCTGGTCACTCATATTGGGTGAAATGCCTGAACCGGCTTAACCCAGAGGTTAAGACACTGCTGGCAAGATTCTTCAGGTGCCGCACATGGAGTGAAACTCCTCCCTGCCAAGGAAGAAAATGTGGAAAAGCAATTAGGCACCGATGTGAAAAGGATAAAGTGAAGCTTAATCAATATGTCCAGTAGTATCGCGGTGAGAGCTACTCATACCACAGCACCTCTGCTCTAGAGGCCAGCCACGTCCGAAATACACCCATACTGGTGAAATATGCCTAAACCAGCTTACACCAATGGTGAAACTTGATGGCTACGCATGTCACGGTACCTCCGCTCCAGAGGTCGGTCACGTCTAAACACACCCATACTGGGATAATATACCTAAACCGGCTCAACCCAGGGGTGTAAGTCACTAATGGCGAGGATTCATCCTCTTGGACAAAAGTTCCGTTCTGGTCACAACTAGGAAGGGTAGCGGCCATGACCACAAAATGCTGAAGTCTGAGACACTAGACCAGGGCAGTCTAGATGGGCAACTACTTCTCACCCGACGGGGATGTATGCGTATCCTAATCACACTGAGGTTTTCCGGTGAGAAAGTCCAACGCTGGACTGGATGGGCAACCACCTCTCACCCGGCTGTGATACACGGGTATCTCAAAACACGTCAAGGTTTTCCGGTGAGAAAGTCCAACTCTAGCCTGGATGGGCTACTACCTCTCACCCAGCGGGGATATACTGATATCCAAAACACGCCAAGGTTTTCCAGTGAGAAAGTCCAACTCTAGACAATAAACTGGTGCAACAAAACCACGATGTCATGCAATCCCGCTTCTGAGACCCAACAAGAATACAGGCTCAAGCCCTGCAATACTCTGAACCTCTTGTGGTCCTCTTGGGGATCTCATGTGGTCATTTACAGCGTAAATTCAGTAGGATCACAGGGCGGTCTTGGTGGTAGAAGCAAACGAAGAAGAAGAAGAATAACATGGTCACTGAATTTTGTGTTCAGTAAGTTTCACGGGATTCTTGTGAACCTATCATGGGTTATTGTCAAAAATTCTGTTTTGACTAGTATCGCTTTTTTTGTGCTCATGAATCATCTGCTGAGTACAATTCAGGTCAACACGTGAAGCTGATGTCCAAATGAACGTTTTGTGCAATTTTTCCTTGTCTGATCAGCAAATTTCAGTTTAAATCGCAACATCGTATTTGTTGCGTTTTTTTTTTTTTTTAACTATACCATATTTTCTTGAATAAACGCTCCTAGCATTTATTCACAAAACTGTCATCATGATTTAGTGCTTATTCAGCGTCTGTTCAAGGCAGGCATTTATTCACAAAATGCCAATTACAGTTCTGCACCATAAGTATTAGCCTATATCGTATGTTTTATGTCTTTCCATAGAAAAACAGAGACTACATACTGACCCAGCATTTATTTCAGGCATGCGTTTATTTGAAACATAACTCCATACACTATTTGAAACATAACTCCATACACTATTTCAGACCTGGGATTTAATCAAGGAAATATGTGTATATGCGTATACATGTGTGTGTATAATTCTTTTAAAAAAGCAGACTGTACATGCCAGAGTGCAGTGCTAATATGGAAGAGTCTATGATACGTTTGCTTCTCTGCATCACAGTTTCATGATTTTAATACAGAAATAAAATCTACCTTTTAACATACAGTTGTCCTGCATTAATTTTAGGTTCCTTATAATCTACCCATGGTTATTTCCATATTTTCTGATGGTTTTATAATGGAACCATTCTTTGGTCCCATTAAGATCAGACAAGCCAAGAATCGGTACTCAAGAACAAGAACACAAAAGTAATGGTGTTCAACAGGAAAGATCAGAAGGCACAAATGGATATAACCATAGAGAGACTGGAATAAGTCATAAACTACAGGTACCTGTGACATACACTAAGGATGGGAGATGTGAGATGGAGATAAAGAAAAGAATAGGAATGGCAAAACAAAACATTCAACACTATGAAGACAGTGCTGTTATTATGGAATCTATCCATAAAAACAAAACTGAGATTTGTAAAATGCTGTATCTACTGTTTTACTGTAAGGATCTGAAACATGGACTCTGAGCAAAAAGTTGGCGAGAAGGATGCCGGAGAAATTTGGTACTACAGAAAACTAGACCATATAATATGGAGCATGAAAAGAACAAATAAACAAGTTTTAGAGCAGTTCCAAGTGCAACATGAACTTTTCAAAGAAATAAGGATCAAGAAAACAAAACACTTTGGCCATGTCAAAAGACAACATAATGAAGACCATACTAAAAGGAAAAACAGCAAGAGGTAGGCAGAGATGTAGATGGGAAGATAACATATGAGAATGGACAGGGCACTGCCTGTCTGAATGCACCATTATGTCATGGGATCGAGGAAACTTGAGTTTCATTACTGCCAACCTTCATTCTGAAGAAGGCACATGATGATAAAGATCGGATAATAGGGACTATATGGTACTTTTTTCTTTTCATTGTCACTTGTTCTAATTCTTCTTAGTTTTGTCTGTCTATGTAATACATCCTACTCTTCTCTACGTGTTACTGGGCATCCAACACTTACAACCAGGAAACAGCACCTCTCATTCCATTCTAAAGAGACATGGATATCAGACTTTTTTTTTTTTTTGCTTGTTTGGTGTGAAATGATAACAGTTTAAAAATTTTCTCAACACTTCCATGAAAAAAAAAAAAAACCAAAAAAAAAAAACAAAGAACTGTAGTATCATTAAAAACTGTGGAAACATTTTAAACTAGTGAGTTTTACACACACATACACACAAATAACTACGGAACGGTAAAGCAGGGTTTTAATCACAAAATGTAAAAATATTTAATGGCCAGTACCTCTTGCACGTTATGTACATCGGTATATGATTCATATAGGGGTGCAGATGTCAAAAGTAATCACAACCAAGAAATCAATACTCAGAAGGATAAACAGTCACAGCCTACAAGAAGAAAATACCTACAGTGATTTCAATCTGAAACTTACCAAACATTTCACAACACTCAAAGATGCAGATGAGACAGGTATAGATGAATTATGGAATTCATACAGCATAGCCATAATCACGGCAGCAAAAGCAAGTCATCATCATCATCATCATCAGGTGCCGTGCCGAATGGCGTTGGCTATTACACTTCTCCAGAGTACATGATCCTTCATGCAGGCCATCAGCTCAGTTGGTGATCTCCTCTCACACCATCCCGTCAGACTGTCCAGTATCATTTCTCTTGGTCTTCCTCTTGATCTTCTTCCTTCTATTTTTCCTGTTGTTATAATATTTTCAATGCCCCCTCTTCTCATTGCATGTCCTATGAAAGTACATTGTCTCTCTCTTATCTTTTTGACAAGATTTTTTTCTCTCTCCAGCTATTCTCATAGTTCATCTATTCATCTATATACATCTCTTTATTAGTTATTTTTGCTGTCCAGGGGATTCACAGCATTCTTCTAACAAATCACATTTCTGCTGCTTCCAATGATTTTTGTGCAGACCTGCCTATTGTCCATGATTCACTTCCATATAACAAGATAAGTTCAATATAGCATTTTATGACTCGTTTTCTAACAAACGTGGATAAGGATGTGTTGGCTAATATGATGATGATGATGATGATAGAAGAGACAAATGAGAATATATGGACAATATGGCAAAAGAAGCAGAAAATGCAGCAAAAACAGGAGGCAGTAAAATACAGAAGAAGCTAACAGGTGCTATTACCTCTAGAGAAAGGCCAGTCTTTAGCAAAACAGGGCCCCTGGGAACAACTGTGTTAAGAACACACTTATCTTAACATAGTCTTTGTGAAACAGGGAACATTAGATCTGAGTGCTTAAAAAACTCTGACCTACTACTGTAGCCCAGAAACCTGTAGCAATAAACACTATTTGTTATTGTTATAAAATATAATGTCACCCTCTTATAAGGCAGAATTTTTAGGGAACAGAACTCTCTGTAAAAGAAAGAGGGAACACAGAACTGAGAAATCCACTAATTACCTCTTGTTTATTATAAGAGTGTCAGATAGCTCAGACAAAATGCTATGTACGCTAAGAAAACCCACTCGTCTGTGGGAAAAATGACAAGCACAATTACCCCTCCTAGGATAGAAGGCTCTCCAGCTTTTGACATTGCACGCCCATCAATAGGTGGAGCTGAGATCTTGGCCTGGGGCAGCACTGGGCTGTTCGAGATGGTGGATGGATGGGGACACAGAGATCACCTGCAGGGAAGGGGAAAGTGATGGAAATCAATGAGTCCAGGACGTGACAAGCCTATGGGTCTTTACAACAATGGCTATCAGAATGAGGCAAACAAAGCAGCCAGCAGATTATAGGTGGTGGGGAATGGACATCGTTGAAGCACCATCAGATCCTTCATCCCAAATCGGAGTGTCTCTGTGAAACTCTCAAAGCCGTCAGACAGGCCAGTGTTGTACTCGGGGGCTGATCTCAGCTTCTCACTGGAAAGCCTCCTGGGTTTGAAAGAAAGACTTAGGATAAAAACCCCAATATGAAAATGTCAGACGCAAAAAGAAAACCATTCAAGCCCGGACGTATCCTCATAAAAGATCTGCGTCAGGTGATTTTCCCCCCGGCTAACCTGAGCATAAAATCAGCTATGGGGAGCACACTAAACCTTCTTCAAATCAACATTTCTGGACTTAGGCCAAAGGCCTCAGAATTAAGCAGATAGCTGAAAAAAGTCAACATCCATATTGCGATCATACAAGAAACCCTTCTATATGGAAAGGATCACTCAGTGCCTGGATACACCATGTACAAATGTGAATGTGGTAAATGCTGGGGTATTGCCATACTCTTGAGAAATGACATCCAAGGAGAAGTTAAAAACATAAAATGCAATGCAAATGATATCCAAGAGATAACAGTATGGCATGATGGACTCTGTATAATGTTTATTGTCCCACAACAGGAAAGTACTTGACAAGGCGCTAGGAAAAGTTCTGAGAAGTAAAGAGAAATCTAGCTTGGCAAACATTCCACTTTTTGAGGAAAATGTTACCATCCATGAACTCCATAGTGCTATGGGTAAGCTGCAGCTAAGAAAAGCACCAGGACCAAACAGAATATCAAATGAAATGATCCTTCATCTGGGCCCTGTAGGAAAGTCCACATTGCAACTTCATTAACAAGACCTGACAAAGTGGAGTACTACCAAAATCTTGGAAGTCAGCCATAGTTAGACCTATCCTGAAAAAAGGAAAGCCAGAAGATGACCTAAAAAGCGTTAGACCAATCTCACTGATTTCCAACATTGGAAAGCTAGCAGAACGTATGCTTAACAATAGGTTGTACTGGTGGTTGGAATCCTCGGGGTCCCTCAATAACTTTCAAGCAGGCTTCCGCAAAAGATCAAGAACTGAAGACCAGCTATTTCTCCTCACTCAAAGTGTAAATGACAGTTTTTTACACAAGAGAAACTCAGTAGCTGTCTTTGCAGACTTCCAGCAGGCATATGATAGGGTCTGACGAAAAGGTCTACTGTTAAAGATGCAAAACATAGGCATACATGGAAAAATGTATCAATGGGTTAAAAACTACCTGAGTAACAGTACCATACAAACTCAGGTCAATAACAGACTGTCAAACAAATGCACCCTGGAGGAAGGTCTGCCATAAGGTTCTACTCTTAGCTGCAACTTATTCCAAATCTTTATAAATGACCTCCCAGACCTGTTGAACAAAGCCTTGTTTGCCGATGACCTTGTCAAAAGGACTAGTGAAACAGACCTACAGCTGGCTGCTGAGAGACTTAATAAAGCCCTCCTCACCATATTAGCCTGTTGCAATTTCTGGAAGTTGAAGATCAATGTTAGTAAAACTAACTCTTAGCAACAAACTAGCAAAGACTGAACTGAAAATAACTCTTGACAGTGTTAAATCATGAAAGAAACAAATCTAATATACCCTGGTGTGAAACTAAACAGAAAATTGAATTTTAAAGAGTTCATGGAAGGACTAGCAGAAAAAAGCATCCAAAAGATTAAACTTACTCAAGCGGCTTGCAAGTACATCCTTGGGTGCTGACAAAGCAACACTCAGACAACTGTACACAGGATATGTTAGATCTATAATAGATTACAACCTCCCCCTACAGGTCACAGCATCAAAGAGCTCTCATACACAAGTAGACAGAATCCAAAACCAAGCTGTTCATTTCATTTGTGGGGCAATGAGATCAACACCCACAGCTGCAGGGAAATTGATGCAAACATAGAGCCATTAGATATAAGATGCGAAAAGTCAACCACTGAGGCAGTAGAAAGATATAAACGCATGCCCCCAGATCATCCTAACAGAACAGTGGTTGATAAATGGAAGCATAATAATAGACTGAAACTGAAAAATCCAATGTACATAGCAGAACAGTTAAACACAAGATACAAACTCCCTGAAAAAAGTAGCAGACATCCCACCAAACACAAACTACACACTTCCTCAAACTAACACCAGACTCAAGAACAAATTAGTGAACAAATCATCAGACCCCAACACACTAAAGCTGTGTGCACTTGAGACCATAGAATCCTACCCCAAGGACTGGATCCATGCATACACTGATGGGTCAGTATTCAAGGAAACAGACAATGCAGGATATGGGGTACTCATAATGTTTCCAGACAAGATAACAAGGCACATTTCTGCTCCTTGTGGATCTCGCTGCTCCAATTATGTTGCAGAGATGCAGGCAGTATTTGCAGCCCTGGCAGCCACCACCACCAAATACAAAAGCAGTGCCTCCCACCCAAAAAAACTTTGTTATTTTCTCAGACTCCCAGTCTGCTCTACAGGCCCTTGAAAACTGGATACCATCAGCTGATCACATTACAACTGACATACTCAGTGCAATAAACCAACTTGCCTCCTATGACATCAAGGCCACACTACAGTGGATACCTGGGTACATAGACAGATATCAGAGGAAATGAATGTGCTGACAAACTGGCAAAGAGTGGAGCCACCATGTCACAGCCCCACATCTACACCAACATGAGAACAGCTAAACACATTATACACAACTGCAAGCAGCATTGGATGGACAGCTGGGCCAGTAATCCAACTGGAAGATCCCTATATACACACCAGCCAAAGCCTAACCCCGAAGACCACATCAACAGCTTATGTCATGGAGACCAATGCACAATTTTCAGGTTGAGAACAGGACACATCACCCTCAATAAGCACTTACACAGAGTGACCACTGACCACACACCATATTGCATGCACTGCAACAGACAAGAAGAAGAAACTGTTAAACACCATCTGCTGGACTGCAGTACATTGAAGGACCTTTGGAAGAACCTGATACAACCAAACTCCTCAATCACTGACATTATGTATGGATATGTAGAACAGCTGAAGAGAACCTGTATGTTTCATTATCTGACACAAGGGAAAAAGAATGAAAACTTGTAAACCCAGGAATCGGAAAAGTCAAAGTCAAGTTAGCAAGACAGGTAACCTATTAACATCAAGTAAAGACCAAAAGCAAAAATGGGATGAATACTTCCAAGAAATACTTAATTGACCACACCCAAAAGAATTAATTAATCTTGAAACCTATTTATCAGTCCCACAACTAAATGTCAACCTAGATGAAGTTACACTGAATGAAATTGAAACAGCAGTGAATCTAATGGCTAACAATAAAGCTGCAGGTGAAGATGAAATAACAGTTGAAATGTTAAAAGCTATTAATAGTGACAACATATGAGCCAACTACAAAGAATGTTTAATAAAATTTGGAAAGAAGAAAAAGTCCCTTCCACATGGAAACAGGGAATCATTGTTAAAATATCCCCCAAAAAAGGCAACCTCAGTGATTGCAATAACTGGAGGGATGTAACCTTACATTCAGTTGTGTTAAAGGTGTTTTGTAAAGTGATTCTGAATAGAATTAAGGATGTAGTAGATACTGCAATGAGAGAAGAACAGGCAGGATTTTGAAAAGGGAGAAGCTGTCTCAACCAGATCTTTACTCTAAGAATAATACTTGAAGAACATACTGAAAAGCAAAAACCATTAATCCTGAACATCATAGACTTTAAAAAAGCATTTGATAGCATACACAGAGATTCATTGTGGAGAATTTTAAGACTATGTGGAATACCATCTAAAATTGTCAACATCTTTAGAGATCTCTACAATGGATATGTTTGTGCAGTCAAGACAGAAGAAGGAATGAGCAAATGGTTTCAGACTGAAACAGGCATGAAACAAAGATGTATATTATCTTCTTTCCTTTTTGGAATTGTCATAGACTTTATAATGAAAAGATGCTGTACGGGCATTGATTGGATACATGGGTCCCAAATAGAATATCTTGATTTTGCAGATGACATAACTCTTATCAGTGACAATGTGAAATCGATGCAGGAAAAAACAGATTCCCTGTCTTCCTTGGCTACCAAAATAGGTCTTGAAATTAACAAAGACAAAACAAAAATAATGAAACTTCTCATTAATCAAGAAGGAAAAATATACGTAGAAGGAACAGTTGTTGATGAAGTAAACCAATTTGCATACCTTGGCAGCTACACAGACCAGGATGGTGACACCAGAAAGGAAGTTAGAATTCGAATTACAAAAGCAGCATTGTCTTTCAAAAATCTTGAGAACATATTGAATTCAAAAGTTATAAGCACAAAAACCAAGTTAAGATTATTCAATTCAAATGTGATATCCACCCTCATTTATGCATGTGAAAGCTGGAAATCAAATGAAGAAATAGACAAGAAATTTGACTGAGCAAACAACAACCTGTCTCATGGGTGATCAGAAAATGAAGATGGACATAGGTAGGCAATGTGATGTGAAGAAACAATCAAAGAATACCAAAACAACTATCAAGTGGTGCACAACATGCCGAAGAAAAATAGGTCGACCATGTGAAACTCTAAAGACAACACTGTTAAGAGAAGCCAGTTTAGTGGGCATAACATCTCTTGATGAAGCTGAAAGACTCGCCGAGAACAGGAAAACTTGGCAAACATGGCAAATAATTCTACATGGCATTTTGAAATAGAAAGTATAGAACAATAACTTACCTGGCACTGAAGGTACCATGATCAACAACGTGGTCCTTCTGTCCAGGCTAAGATTTTAATCTAAAAAAACCCTCACCACCGCGAGGTGGTACAATTATCTAGCAGCATCATGCTGTGTTTATATAAAAAAAAAGAAAAAAAAAAACTATGCGAGCCTTATGTAACGTTTAACGGCACGGGAAGATGTAAGATACGATTCATTCAGTGCCCCCCCCCCCACCTCGCGATCGGAGTTGGCAACCCTTATCGTCAAAACAAAAATGAACGCTAACAGACGTTATCACATGGACTTGGTCTCAGATTGAACTGCTACTTAGACCATGAATGAGTTCAAACTCTGGTTTAAATTCTGCTTTGTGTACTTGTCAGCGACAGGGCAAGTAACAGCTGTAGCTTATACTTCAATCGAACCAGGTATCTTTTTTAAACTGTGTAATCATCTTTCCCATCGCAACATATGCCTGTGAGATCTGGACATGTAACAAAACAACTGAGAAATACTTAAATGTCTTTCAATGTAAATGCTACAGAAGAGTTCTTCAAATATGCACACAAAAAAGAACAAATATATCCATTCTACAAGAACTTAATATTGAAGAAGGCTGGCTAGTAAAGAGGATTATTAAACAAAGAAAACTTAAATATTTTGGACACATTAAACTTCTGATAATCCAGAGAAGACCATCTTGGAAGGGTACATAATGAGAAAAAGAAAGAGAGGAAGACCAAAGCGAAAATGGCTGCAAGACATCATTGATGATCTGCAAATGGATGCATCAGCAGCAGGGCATCTTCCTTTCAACCGAGTGGCCTACAGGAGTGCAGTTAGGGAGGCAAAGTTCCACAAGGAATATGCATATGAATGAATCAATCAGTCAAAAATGGGCAAATACTAGCCAGAGGTGAAGATGAAATACATAGTTGAAAATGACAGACCAAAAAAAAAAAAAAAACTGAAACAGATTAAATTTGAACATGATCCTCATATTCTAACTGTCATGAAAGACCATCATTGTGCTGGTTAGGGAATGGTTAGTACAGGCCAAAAATGCACTCAGTAAGATGTTATTGCAGACTACACTGCCATAGGGACAGTATCAAGCCATGCAGTTAGGCAATGAAAGCTCCACGCACTGGTGAGGAAGTTCTTCATAGCCTCTGATTTTTTGGTTGTGCTGTTGTATTCTATAGTTATAATTCCCTAGACATTAGAGTACCAATGGAAGAAAATAAAGAAGTATTACAAGTTTGTATCAAAATATAAAGTTTTGTTTGAACTTTGTGGAGATGGAGTAATATGAACATTGAGTATGGGAGAAAGAGAAGTATAAATACTGACTTTGGGAAATGGAGTAGTTTGAGAGATGATATAATGTAAATACTGAGTGTGAAAGATTTAGTAATATGCACATTGAGCATGAGAAATGGGGCAGTGTAAGTACAGAATGTAAGAGAGTAATGCAAACACTGATTCTGAGGTATAGCATAGGATGAACAGTGAGTGTGGATATCTCTCTCCCTCTCTGAAGAGTGCCCAAGGCACTTGGGGCTACCACAAGGGTTTTCCACAAATGCCTGTCCTTTGGCCTTTTTTCCACTCCTTCTCAGGTGAGCCCTCTATTGCTCAAGATAAAAGGGATGGCGACTGCAGTAAAACTGGTTAATATAAATAAGGTAGATAGAGGTGTATGATGCAGTTTTACAAAGTGATGGGAGGAAGTGAGCAAGGTGAGAAAAAAACGAATATAAAGTATGAGAATGTATAAATGAAAAACATACAACATCGATATTTCGACGTGAGCCTTATTCGAGGATACATACAAAACGAAATACAACATATATAACTTATCTGAAGCGTCTTGCTCTCAGTAAAGCGGAAATGTGTGTGGAAGAAGGAGGAAAAAAAAAAAAAAAACGCTGCCTACAGACAAAAGATTCCCGATATAGCCAATCATAGCGAAGAAGCGGAGAGAGAGAGAGGAGGAGAACAAGTGGGAGAAAGGGGTTGGGGGAAGGCAATAGAAACATGATAGCCGCTAGAGGTGTCGGGGGGGGGAAGGGGAGAGAAAAGAGGACGCGAGAGATAATGAATGAAGAACTTAAACACCTACAGGGAGGAAATGTAAAACTAGTGAATGGGACAAGACCAATATGTTGGCAGAGAAGGAAATAGGATGGTGGTAGGGAGGGGTAGCATAGAGAAAGAAAGTAGAGTATAAAAAAGGCCAGTGGAAAAATAAAGAAGTTACAGAAAGCTGAAGACATTGTTAATTCCAGCTGGGTGGAGACAGCCAGTCTGGAAAATAAGGTGCTGTTCTAGGACCCTCCGAGATCGTACATCTGCGGAACAAGAGCGGATTGCACCAACCAAAATGTCCTGTTTGCCCCTGTGGTTACCAAGGCAAAAATGTTTAGCCACAGGTGTCCAGGCCCTCTTAGAAATATCATTGAGATGCTGGCGAAATCGATCTCCTAACCGTAAGCCAGTTTCCCCTGTGTACCTCAAACCGCAACGTTTGCGCATGATAACATAAATGACATTTCGTGAAGTGCAGGTGAAACCCTCCTGTACTGATAACGTGGATTTAGGGAAAGAGATCTGGCTGGCCTCGACAACAAACGGATAAGTGTTGCATCTACGGCGTCCACAACGTCTGGTACCATAAAAAGTGTCATCTGTCTTAAGATGACTAAGAATTAAAAGGTCCCTGAGGTTCTTGTCCCGTCTGTAAGCCACCAATGGGGGTTCCCCAAAAAGTTCACGTGTCTCAGGCTCGGTCTGGAGGAGGTGGAGATGGCAAAACAGTATGTTTTTAACTGCCAAGCTATGAGGGTGGTACGTGAGTACTAGTTTCACTCTGTCCGAGCTACAGTGTGGTTTAGGGGTGAGGGCTTGTTGCTGCGATATGTGACTAATGCGGTTCCAAGATGACGAGAGAACGTGGTCTGGATAGCCGCGTTGACAGAAGAAATCTAGCAATTTGTGGCCTTGATCCTGGAAATCCAAATCCTCCTTACACAAACATCGCAACCTAAGAAGCTGGGAAAAAGGAATAGAGTCCTTACACGATCTGGGATGGGAGGAAGAGTACAGGAGGTAGCTGTGAGAGTCTGTAGGTTTATAGTGGACAGAAGTAGTAAGCCCTTTCTCCCACTTGTTCTCCTCCTCTCTCTCTCCGCTTCTTCGCTGTGATTGGCTATATCGGGAATCTTTTGTCTGTAGGCAGCGTTTTTTTCCTCCTCCTTCTTCCACACACATTTCCCTTTACTGAGAGCAAGACGCTTCAGATAAGTTATATATGTTGTATTTCGTTTTGTATATATCCTTGAATAAGGCTCACGCCGAAATATCGGATGTTGTATGTTTTTCATTTATACATTCTCATACTTTATATTCGTTTTTTTCTCACCTTGCTCACTTCCTCCCTCACTTTGTAAAACTGCATCATACACCTCTATCTACCTCTATTGCTCAACATCCTCTCTGTTCTTCTCCATGCCTCTTTTGGTCTCCCTTTCTTCTGTTCCCCTGTGGTGTGCGTCTATTCATACTACACTATATCCAAACTATTGAGCAATAGAGTGTGGATATAGTATAATATAAATACTGAATGTGGGATATAGCTTAATATAAACACTTAAATATGAAATACTGAATACATTAAACACTAAGGGCAAAAATCAGAGCAGTATAAACACAGAGTTTAAGAAACTGAATATGAAAAGGATTAAATGCTTTTATATTAAATGAAATCTGCAATTTGAAAAACAAAAAATATACATAAAGAAAGAAACAAAACATTATTTACACCCCATAGTAAGCATTTAATGACATTACTGCGTGTGTAGAAATTCCAACAAATTCATATTCAACAGCACTATCTTTGCAAAAGAATAAACTGACTTAATTAATTGTGACTAATTATGTTTATAAGAATTTCATCAATTATTGTAGCATTAACAGCACAGCCTTTGCTCTGTTTTCAGATTACAAGAACATAATTTATGGTAGTGTGTGGAAGCATGTGATTTTTAATCCGCTAGAGGATCTACCAGATGTTGCTCAAGCACTAAAGGTTGTCATTTTCCTCTATCACCATTGTCTGGTTTTTTTTTTCTACTTCTGTATTAAGGACTATTTCAGATTTTTTTTAGATTTTATGAGCAGTATTTTTTAACTGTATTGCTGCGCACAGATTTTTCTTTGGGATATTCCAGCAGTTTCATAATTTTAAATTTGGCCTCATGTAAAAAAAAATATTCAGGATGGAACCCGATTTTTTTTTTCACTTTCGTTAATATTAAATATTATAATTTTCTCATGACGTGTTTCATCTGCCTTCTTCATCTGATGGTAGATTTGATTAGGCACATCATTCTGATTGTAGGAAAGACCTCTATCTTCTTTCAGTTTACATACCTTATATTCCCACTCTGACATCTAAGAGGCACATTATGTGAAACAGATTTTTTTTCTTAAGTCTTGTTGCTGTCAATACAAAGCTTCTTGACTTTGGTAAAGCTGTCACTATAGCAGTTATACTATTTCAACAAACCTAGTATCTTCTTTTTCTTGACCTTCGACTCATATAAACTTTGCTGCTGTTTATAGTGGCACAGTGTCTCATGTTGCTGTTCTTGCACTGGGACTGCTTAGGCCAACTCTGTATCCTTAACTCTTCCAGCAGTTCTACAGGATATGTTCCACTGTCATTTCCAATTCATTGGACAGATGAGTTGAACTGTTTCCTATTTTAAATTTGTTATGCAGGTTGCTTTTCTCTTTGCAGCATCCTGTTCATAGTCTGAATATGATTAATTGTCCTTTTCTTTGTGGGTGTTGCTAGTTAAACATAGTGTAACAATACGTACTGCATGTTTATCTGAATTGTACATGAAAGATTAACATTTATTTACAAATTGGATAGACTTTCATCATGTAGGAGAGTTGGAATAATGACCTGCTGTAGTCATTCATTTTGCCTACAAAAACTGCGACATTTTATATTGTAATTCAGAGTGAAATAGTAATTTTTTATACAACATGCGTAGAAGAAAAATTGAAAGCTTTAGTTCATTTTCTCTATATGAAACTGTATACACAGATATTTTGTTTCCTGTGTGATGGCTTTAAAACGGAAACATGGCAGGCTTTCAGCATGCAGAATAGATAGAATATTTTACTTGCACACACTATATCTCAAGCCTGATTATTTAAAAATTTGTTGTTAAAGCTTTTGGTATGTGAGTAAACTAAATACATTTAGTGAGCCATTGTCTCTTCCATGTGCTCTCCAGTGGACCATAGTGTTAGAAGATGGTCTCCTCACTGGACCCAGTTATAAAAATAGTATGCTCTTCAGTTAACGCAGAAGTAAAAATGATGTGCTCTCCAGTGGACCCAGCAGTAAAAATAGTTACCAAACACATCAATGCTGGGGAAAAAGAGCCTCTGAGTATGGATAATATCTGTCTTCAAGGCAAGGCACACGAAATTGCTACTTCACACACAGCTGTCAGTGAATGAATTGAAAATACATTCGTAGGATAGCACATGAAGATCATTCTCAACAAATAAAGGTGCTCCACTGAGTATGTGATGAGCAGAAGAAGAAAACAAATTGGTATACTTTTATAGCATTATCTGGCATTACACAAGCTCAGAGGACGAGGGTCAGTATTTCAGGGAATTTTGTACTAATAAAGATTATTAGCTCAAAGCAGAACAGTATCTTATGCATATCAGGGTATAGCTTTATTTGTCTTGATGGAATAATTCAGATGCATGGAAAGCAAACTTTCATACATAGTTTTATAGGTGAGTTTGTCTGTGCATTTGTGCATATTTGCATACCTTAGTGTGAATTGTATTACAATAGCTGTTAAAGTAAGAGAACAAATTTTGTAGGATTAGACCTCGAGAAAGTACGCTGTTCTCTCGTGGCTAGACGGCTGCTTGTCCTACCGGAGTCCGTGTTTGAATCTCAGGTAATTCTCTTGTGATTTTTCTTTCTCTCACGTCTCACTAAAGTGCTTTGTCTATGATTTTTTCGAGGTCTAATCCAACAAAATTTGTTCTCTTACTTTACCGTACCAAAGCCTCGTAGTTTCCTATTTATAAAAAATTGTTCCTTACATTAGCTGTTGTCTTAATTAGTTGTCTAGAGAAGTATTGCCACATAAAGTCAATCATGGATCATGTGTTACAGTGCAAAAATTATGAGGAACTAATAAGAGGGAAAAAGTCACTTTTATGTATTTTCTCATCACTTTCTTATAATATTTCAGAGTTCTTAGTTTTGGCTTGAAAGAAACAAATAGCAAGCTTCAGTCTATAGTATAGTCTAATAGTTTAGTGCACTTGAATAGCACAGCACTGAAATTATGAAATCAGAACGAGAAATTTAGTATTCCACACAGATTGAAGAGCTGGAAAAAATTGTATCATTTTATTTATTTTTTTTTTTTCATTTCAGCACATACTTTCTTTCATGAAGATCCAGTTTCCGAAAGTAGTTACACAAAATCTGACAGTAACCTGTCTAAGCAGACTTGTAAGCAGTTTCTTAATTACTTGTCTTTTGATCATTGCCTGCTCTTGGTTTCACCATATTTTTTTATTTCGGTGTCTGAGTGAACAAAGAATGCACAAATCATCATTCACACATGCAGTTTAAAATTGATAATGTGCATGTGGTACATAGAGCTCAGATTTTGCTCATCTGAGATGTTTTGTTTGCTTGTTTTATTGTGGAAGGAAAAGATTGTTTGTGGCACATTATTTCTAGTCTGTCAACGGGCTTTGGGCATTTGACTTATCCATTGAAGGTTTTAGACCTGTTATAAATGGACATTCGTGGTCATAAATTGTGCCTTAATCATGCTCTGTAAACAGACATTCATGAATTGTGCCCTAATCATACACTGTAAGCTTTATTACTCATAAAGTTTGCCTTAATCATATGCTGTAAGCAGACATTCATGCTCATAAATTGCACCTTAGTCTAAAGTGACCAACATGCCATAATATATGGGACAGGCCTGCATTTTAAGGATTTGTCCTGGGAATTATAGTACCCTGTTCGGATGCCTAAGTGTCCCCTATTTTAAAACTTGTGTCCCATTTTCTCATCTTTGATTGCTGCATGTTCAGAAATAAAGGGAATTTAAGCCTTTGTGTGGTAATCAAGAGAAAAATTGTGTGTCTTTTTAGATATATTTCTGGTTGTTTCATTATTAAAAATATTTGTCAATAAAACCTATGCCAATCAAATTATACTGTTTTTTAAAATTAATTTTCATTAATTTAAAAAAATAGACACACACGCATGCTTGATTGAACTTAGAAAAGATGGTCAGGTTCCTTAATTGTATGCTATGAGCAGACATTCATTGCTCATAAATTGTGCTTTAATTATACTCTGACATATTGGGTCTCTTAAAAACTGCATTGATTTAAACTTTTATTTCAGGACCTGTGGTACTCCAAGTCTGATCAGTTTCCTCTGACCATGACAAAATTTGTGACTGCCAGAAATGGTGATCAGTTTCCAGTCTCTGTTCCGTTGTCTTTTGGCAGCACATACAACTTTCACTTAAAATTTAGTAAAAATGACTTCATAGCAAATATACACTTTATCACAGTAACCAAAACATTAGAAATGGGAGGACATCATATTTATGCACATAATTTTTACCAACTGGATGGGATGTCTCATAAACACTATTCTAGTCAGTGTAGCAAATTTTGTCTTAAGGGGCATTTGTCCATTTTGTCCAATAAGGCATCAAATAATAAGCTGGAACTGACCCCCAGTATAAAATGTGACATAGATTCAGTAGGGCACTTTTTGGAAGTCAAATTATGGGAAACCTACACTGGCAGATTTCCAGAATTCTATAAAAGGTACATCGATGATGGCATTGGAATTACAAGTATGCCACATGAAGACCTTAAAAAATTTATTGAATTCGCCAATACACTCAGTAACAACATAAAATTCACTTATGAAATCTCTGACAAGTCTGTTAATTTTTTAGACATTAAAATTTCTATTGGCACAGACAGGCTTGTCACCTCTGTATTTTACAAGCCCACCGATAACCACACCTATTTGCTTTACACCTCTTCCCATCCTGAGGCCTGTAAGAACTCCATCCCATATTCCCAACTCCTCCGTCTTCGCCGCATATGTCAGGATAATTTGGACTTTATAGATCAGTCCAACAAGTTATTAGAATTTTTCCGTCATCGCCACTACCCAGAAAGGGTCCTTCGTAAAGCCTTCAACCGTATCCAACTAGTGAGCCGCAAAGAAGTATTCAGGAAAAAGCCTGTTACTCCATCTGACAGAGTTAAGTTAGTACTGCCTTTCCACCCGCACGGTCAGATGGTTAAGAAAATTCTTTATCGTCATCTACCGATAATCCAACTTGACTCCGACACTCGTGACATTTTCTCTGATCCACCCCTATTGGCATACAAACGTGAGCCAAACCTTAAGGACATCCTCGTCCACAGCCACTTGAAGCAGAGCCTTACATATGTTGGCACCAGAAAATGTAACCGCCCCTGCTGCGTTACCTGCTCTGTAGTTTGGGAAACGAAAACAATCACCTTTCCCAAAACTATCCTCACTCTTCATGAGGGATTCACATACGAGTCCCGAAATGTGATATATGTCATCGTTTGCAAAAGATGCAGGATAACATATATCAGTGAGACTGGCCTCAGATTAGGGGACTGCATGCAAAAACATCTGTACGACATCGCCCAGCATGCTTCGAAACCAGTCCCAAATCATTTCAATGGCCCCAACCACAGAGGCAAATCTGATTTTCTGGTAACAGCCATTAAACAGTGTCACGCAGATGACACAAGCCGCCTGGCACTTGAGAACCGCTGCATTCAAAATTATGGGACGCTGGAACCACATGGGTTAAACTCACTGTTTAGTTACACGTAACATCATCTTCTTCAATCATTATAGTACCTCTCCACTAAATCCACCCCTTCTTACTTTTCAAACTTCCTCACAGCATCACTCTGCAACCCCGCTATTTTCTCTGCAACCCCTCTTCCCCAATCACCTGTTTCAATTTCTCCTAGCTAGGCCAGTAGTGTGTCACTCTCTCTCCCCTCCCCGGTTCCCCATCCACCACCCCCAGTTACAACCCACTGACCACATGTCACAGGTCTCTATTTAAACAATTTCCACGTCCTACCAGATCCATTCCTGACACACACCACCGGACAAGCCACACCTTGCAATTTACAGCTAAGTACTCCTTTAAAAAAAATTTTTTTTTTAAAATTTTTTTTTAAACAGTATTCATGTGAATCTATACTTTATCTCCTCTCTCTATTTCTTCATCCTGTAGGTTTTTGTATGATTAAGGCTCACGCCAAAACGTCACAACTTTGTAATTGTAATAAAGCTGCTCCTACTTTTTTCCGATTTTATACATTCTTGTTCTAAGATTTTACCCATTCTGTATTTCTGACATATTAATTTACTGCTGATTTCGAATAGTTGTTGAAGGAATCACAACCTGATATTGTAGCTTTTCAAGAAGTACGTTTGGAAACTCCTCTAGGTGGAAAGCTTGGACCTAGTCAAATGGACCACTTGATTTCGCTTTTGCCACAGTATCAGGTATTATTTTCTTGGCTTCACATTTACACTGTAAGAAGTTGGTTAAAAATGTACCTTAAATTATTGTTTAAAATACTGATTTCATTATAAACAAGTAGAACATAAATAAGAGGCTGTTGTAGTACAGCAGTAATTCACTGGGTTTGCTCTGAGTAGATTAATATTGACTTTTATCCACTTATGAAGTAAAACAGCAAAAACTTCTACTGTGTAATTATGTGTCTTATACAATTTTACAGACGTTGTCATCTACAGCTAGAACCATCATTAATTCTTATTTTATGATATTACCTTTGAAGACTTTTGAGTATGTAAGATTTTTCTTTCAAAATTTAATCTGGCCATTTTTTTTTAAATGTAATGTTACCTACTTTTTAGAGTCATACAAGCAGTGATTTTTGGAAGAGGTTTTGATTCAGAAAATTGAGGTCAGAAGTTAGTTTAGGCATTGTTTGTTAATGACAGTTATAAGGCTTAAACGATAATAATCTCCTGATATCCTGTTATATATGTCTTCATCCTTGCTATATAGACTTGAAGTCCAGCAAATAAAACTTGTGAACTGTAAATAAAATCATGTTTTTTCTTCTTTTCAGTTTGTATATCAGCCCGCACAGATGCAGAAGAATAGTCTGGAACAAGGCAGGACAGAGGAAGGACTGGCTATCTTCTCAAAGTTTCCCATCATTCATCATGATTATTTGCTTCTATTTAGGTATTGTTTCAAGTGGTATTGTGTGTAGCACTCTACCGTGTGGAAATGGCAAGAGATGGTAGCGAAATTGTGTTATTATTATCCATACCTCAATTACAGATGATGTTGTTGCTGAGACTTATGGAAAATATGCTGGGGATTTTAATGTTCATGCGTAATTTTGTATGTTAATTTCTTTTCATATCCCTTCTTGATACAAAAGTAGTAATAATAGAAGTTTCATTTTTTGCAGAAATCAAAGTAACTCAGCAGATCTGAACCAAAGAATTTGCCTTCATGCTGAGATATTAATCCCATCTTTTGGAAAGGTAAAAATAGATTGAAATTACCTTCAGAGTTTAGTTATCATATCAAAAAAAATTATATGTGCCATGGAGAATGAAATGAACAAATGCACAGTTTTAGAACAGCTCCAAGTACAATGTGAACTGCTCAAAGAAATAAAGATCTGGAGAATAAAATACTTTGGCCATACCAAAAGACATAATGTACTGAATACAGTACTAGAAGGACAGATGGAAGGAAAAAAGGCAAGAGGTAGACAGAGATGTAGATGGGAAGGTAACATCTTAGAATGGACAGGATACAATCTGGCTAAGTGCACCATCAAGCAAAAGAATGAAGAAATTGCAGATTCATTACTGGCGACCTTTGTTCTGAAGATGGCACATAATGATAATGATAGTGGTGATGATAAAAAAAAATAGATAGAAGAGTTCAGTTTGCCTCCATCTGTCATGGTGCAACTGCCAGTTTAGCCACAATTTATTTATAATATCAGATGTTTATGGAATACTTTTGCAACTACATTATTAAAATCTTTTTTATTTTGGGATGGTGAAGACATTCTCTGAGAAGTTGCAGAACAGTTGCAAGTATTTTAATTTCACTCACATAACACATGTGTTGTACAGTTTTTGCAAACTATGGACTGCTGCACATTATATCTGTATGTGCAGTGTGCATGAACTTTTTAACAGAGGAAGAAGTTTGAGTAAACTGTAGTTTAGCCTGTGGCCTTTCAATGGACAGCAAAAAGAATAGAAAACAGAACTAAAGTAGAAGTTTTAAAGATTTGATTTACCCAATACAGAAAACAAACGAATCAGTGAAGAATGAAATGTGAAGCACTAGATAAATCCAGATTAACTCTTTTTTTTTGTCCAAGTGGACGTTGGTCATCCTGTCCATGAAGACCAGTATTATGGGGCCCAATTTTTTGGTAGGAGTAGTTGTTAGTAGTACACTACCGAATCTCTGCAAAGAAAGATAATTTGGTAATAGCATCTTTTAGACCCTCTGTGCAGTTAGTGATTTATTGATAGCTCATTTGAAAGTGTTCGTCAGATCTTTAATGAATTTTTTTTTTTAAGTTTGTTAATGTGTGGTCAAGACTGTATATGAAATCTCCCAAAAACTATGATTGATACTATCCACTCTTACAAATACAGTCATGCACATACATACACACCAGCATGTTATAAATGTGGATATTATACTTGATTATTTTAACAGGATTTTCCTCATGTATGCATAATTGTGTATGAAAATACTGTAGTTAAAACCATAAAAACAAAAGAGTCAAAATTCTTCAAATTTGTCATTTTAAAAAAATCAAAGAATCTAGTAATTACTGAAAAAATGTAAAAAAAAAAAGAGAAGGTTATGAGAAATATACCTTAACAGGCACGAGAAAATAAACGCATTAAGACTGATCTGAAATAACAAGAACCACACAAAATAGATGGCACAGTACATAGTGAATGAATCTGAGATATTTTGTAGATATCAGTTGACAGTTGAAATTCCTCCACAGGTGCAGGTTTTCAACTCTCATTTCTCTTTGAGCCATGAGGCACGAGAGGTTGCAGTGAAACAGATCCAAGAGTACATGAGCTGCTTTGATGGCAGACTTGTCCTTCTCATGGGAGACCTTAATGCAACACCCAAGGAAACAGCAATTAGGTACCTGCTACTGTAAATTTGATCAAACTATTCTGCCTCTGAAGTTGCATGCACCTGTATACTATTGCAGTGGTCATCCTCTGTGAACTATTACTTCTTGGGTAAAAAAAAAAATATAATGTAAATGTCTTGCTTTTGATTTTTAGTGGGGTTTTTTTCATAGACTGTATTATTATGCAGTGTTATTCTCTGAATCATTAAACTTCCTTTTTTTATAAATCCAAATGTCATAAAATCATCCCTGTATATAGTCTGTGATTTGGTTGTCATAAAATAGGTCAGATCTTTTAGCTTACATGCTACTAAAGTTTTGAAGGACATTATTCTTATGTTCTGCCACTTTGTTACACAAAGTCATCTTGTTTCTTTGAAGGAATAATTGAACTTCTTTAGCAGTTTCAGTTTTCCAGACTGTTGACCTGTGATGGCATTGAGTTTCCTGCAGTGGAAACAACATTGTCATTAGGATCAGCAAACAAAGGATGATCTACTTCCACAAGGTGTTCATAGTATCAGGCTGTTTTTATACCACAGCCTTACCATCATGACAGAAGATTGATGTGCTTTCATAGTTGCTTATAGTAAAGTAATAGAGCAGTGTTTTATGGTTAGCCTTGACAAATACAAAGTGCATTAGAAAGTGACATTAAATATGAATATATTGCGAAAGTGACATTGGAAAGTGCTATGTATTTTTTTTTTAATCTAACCATTCAACAGTATGCTTTATTATCAACTGTCTCATTTCCTTTTTGCTAAATAGTGGCTGATAAGCTTGTGTTTTAAGTCCTCTCTGGGAAATAACAAATACACACTGTAATTGTTGTTTGTTATTTCCTATAGAGGACTTAAAACACAAGCTTATCAAGCACTATTTAACAAAAAGGAAATGAGACTGCACTAATATAAGGGCACTGGCTAGCATAGCGATTAGAGCCCTTGTCTAGCAACCAAATTGTCAAGGGTTCGAATCCCCAGCTGAGCAGGATTTTTTTTTTTTTTTTTCTGACCAATACAGCCCCGAGGTCGACCCAGCCTTGTAAAATGGGTACCAGAGAAAATCTGGGAAGGAAAAGCAGCGAGGATAGGAACTGGCCACCCTACCTCATACGCTGATGGCCCAGCATAATGAGGTCTCTAATGCTTCGTCCTCTACGGCATTTGCTATTGGATTATCTTTACTGTAATATACCTTCAGTCCAATATTAACACTCTGTAAATGTACTTAGTTTTTTTTTTTTTAAATGTATGTTTTAAAATTATATTGTCAGTATATCTACACACAGTATAATTATGACCATACTTTCATGGCTGGATGAATAAGCAGATCAGGCGTTTAACATATTGGCAAACAAATGGAAATTTCCTATTCTTCATATGGTCCTCAGGCTCAGAATCTGTAAATCTAACGTTCGCTCTGTTTTATTGTACGCAGCCGAAACACAGAGAACCAATTAGAGAAAGTAGACTGAGAGAATTTGAAGGAAGATGCCTCAGAAAAATTTTTTTAATGCACTGGGAATAACATGTAACAAACAAGGAAGTAACCAAGCATTAAGAACACTACTAAAGAGGTCAAAAGATGAAGATGGAAATAGCTGGGACGCATACTATGAATGGAAAGAACAAGACACCGCTATACCACCTTGACCTGGACATCTCAAGGAAAAAGAAAGAGGGAAAGGCCATTGGGGACATGGAGATGCACAATACATGAGGAACTAAAGGAAGCCAGAAAGACATGGTTTGAGGTATCCTGACTTGTTCAAGACAGGATTGGCTGGATAATCTTTGTTGATGCCTTGTGCTCCACTGGGAGTACAGAGGACCGATGATGATAACAAAAATACAGCAGTTTTGCTTTTCCAATATTCACGTGACCCTGACCGCTAAATATACTGTCATCTTGCCTAAAAGACTATGTAAATATTTTTTAAAATTAAAAATGTGTTAAAATCTAAGTATGCTAGCATCAGGCAGAAATTTTTAAAGGGTTTTATGCATGCTATCAGCAATCTGTGCTGTTTAGTGGATCATATGTTGTTGACAGGATAGTGTCATAGACCTTTGTAGCTTAACATTTGTATGCATCTGTATATTAGGAATACATATATTATTCCAGCTTTGAATGGCAATTTTTTTTGTTTCATTATTATAAACTCATAACAATCAGTACAGTTTTTCTTAGAGAATCATGTTATTCCTCAACTGTTTCATACAAAATAAATGAATACTATTCATTTTCCTTTGAACAGGTTGTTAACAAGTGACCCAGAATTTGTAGATGTTTGGGAGCATATGCATCCATCATCTGATGGATTTACCTTTAGCTGTTTAGAGGATAACCTGTCTAAGAGGGTAATATTAAAGTAACTTGTTAGTTTGCAAGCTTATTTTTTTTTTTTAATATACATATTCCTTTTATTATGTTTAATTACATTGTTATAATTTCAACACCTGCCCATAAAGTGAAATAATTGTTATCTGAAACCCATCATGCGTATCAGTCAAATTAGTGTTATTTTTTTTCTTTTCTTTTTAACTAAAATGAGATTTAAAGTAGGGTAGGGAGAAAAGATGACTTTTTGCTAGAGTGGCAGTTATCAGGCTGACCCACTAGAAGTGGCAGGGACCCTGTTCCACCTCACTGTCTTGTCTTGTCTCCTTCCTCATATACCCTTCAATGTTGAGGAGACAAATAGATGTCTTAATAGGGCTTGATGATTTGCTTCATGTAATGGGATATCTAATGCTTCTGTAATTTCCTCTCTCCATCTCCTGCATGGGCAGCCTCTTCCTCTGTTGCCAACAAATCTTAGTGTGAATGTTTTCTGTGATATACTGTCTGGTGGTAACCGTGTAATGTGGCCAAACCATTTGACCTGCTGTTTCTGAATATAGTGTAATACTGGTGTTTCTCTAACCTTTGCCCTGATGGTGTCATTTCTTATTTGGTCACTTCTTGTCACATTTAGTATTCTCCATAAACATTTCATTTCTGTTGTGATAATTTTTCTTTTGTTCTTGGCTGTTAGTGTTCATATTTGACATTGATAACATAAAGTTGGGAGGAAAATTGTGTTGTACAGTGCTCTTTTTGTTTCAGTTGTGGTGTATTTGTTTTTCAGTAAAGGGGTCATTTATCCAATGACCTGATTTGCTTTATTGCATCTGTTCTCAGTCTCAGAGAGATGGGCTCCCTTGGGTTAATTTCTGCCCCAGCAAGCTGGCGGTTGATATCATTACCGCTCATGAAAAACACAGGAAGAATAGACAGACTGATATAAATGGAAAATGACTCGGAACACTAAACAACTTAAGTAAAGAGGAAAATGTTATAATTATGGGGGCTTCAGTCCAAGACTGAGAACTAGTAGAGCTGATGTGGCAGTCCACCTGGCGGTGACCAGTGTGTTAGAAATGAAAATGGTAGCAGACTCCTAGAACTGTGCAACCAGCAAGATATTTTTATCAAACACATTCTTTAAAGAGTCCCAAATATATCTTACATCCTTCCCGTGCCATTAAATGTCACATGGGGCTCGCATAGTTGTTTGCTAAGATTTCCTGTTCTCTGCGAGTCTTTCAACTTCATCAAGGGATATTATGCCCATTAAACTGGCTTCTCTTAATAGTGTCCTCTTTAGAGTTTCACGTGGTCAACTTCTTTTCCTTCGGCCTGTTGTGCTCCACTTGATAGCTTGTTTTGGTATTCTGTGATTGTTTCTTCTCATCACATGGCCTACATATGTCCATCTTATTTTTCTGATCACCCAAATATGTACCTGGTACAAATGGAATATTTTGTAGGATTGCTTAATTTAGCGACTAATGGTGAGGGCTTTGCTGTGGTTTTCATAGCAGTGATATTTTCCTACAAGTTTTTTTCTAGAGTCCACTTCTGATCTTCAAACTTACCATAATCCACTTCCCACTCTCTATGCTGCAGCGTCATCAGTATTGTCTATATATATCTATGATACAATGGAATTTTAAAATTACATACATAAGTCATCATAATAATTAAAATAATTAACTCAAAAACAGAATAATATTATGAAAACAGACAATGTGGTAATAAACAGAGAGAAAGAGAGAGCACTTTCAAATGCAAGTGTATTGAAATTAGCTCAGTATGTATGTGTTTACCTGCTTGTTCTCTCTAAAAGCACTTTCTGTCCTTCTACTTTGTTCTTCTTGTGAAAATTGATGATGATATGCAGAAGATACAAATTCCATATAAAATGAAATGAATGATGTAGGCACTGTGATGTACTGTTAGCCATTGGCCTGATGATACGTAAGAGGGATGATATGCTTCAGGTATTCTTGGCTTCATGATGCAGCCAGGCATGCACAAAATTTGTGAATTCAAATTACAAATTTCTGGTTTTTTATTTTTTTATTTATTACATTTTTTTAAAAACTACAGTGACTGAAACCACATTTGGTGATATGGGGAGGGGGGGAGTTTGACTGTAATGTATTGTATTTTGTAGATGTTGCCCTCTGTAGATGCTTATCTTTTGTGTTCTTTTGACATGACATTTAATGATTGATGCATGTGTGCTTTTGGTTTAAGATCTGATATTGGAACATAATGTGGTGTTTGTGCATGTGACCGCTTTTTAATTTACCTGCAGATTGACTACATTTTAATGAAGAAAACAGATGCAGCTTTGGTTGAGAAGGTGAAAGTCTTACATGATCTAAAAAGGTATCCTTTATTAAACTTTCACTTACTTTAAAGTTTTCATATGATAAATTTCACTAAATTTTTATATATTTCATGAAAATAAAGTTTCGCTTTGCTGATAAAATTTTCTTATAACAGAAAATAAGCTTCACTTTATGATCGGATGTCAGCAGAAACTGACAGTGCTTCCAGATATTTAATGTAAGGTGTAAAATATTTTCCTTGCTGTTTGTGGGCACTACACAAGCAGTGCAGCTGACTCATTTCTTGATATTGTGTTGTGTGAAAGTGATGGGATGCACTTTGTTGAAGCTGAAGGTTTAAATAATTGAGATCCATTTTGGTTCCTATATCACAACATAGCCACTGTACAGCTCCTCGAATGCAGCTTGTCCAAAGCAGAGATTGCACCTTGGGTGATTGGCATGGCTGACTAGCTAATTACATGAATGTAGCAGGTTATGAAAATATCCACACTTGTGGAAAAAGCCTAGGACAGCGGGTAATATGGAAGAGTTACAGAAATGAGGTGAAACAGAATGGAAGAACTGCAGAAATGAGGTGATCAGAATGGAAGAACTGCAGAAATGAGGTGAATCAGAATGGAAGAATTGCAGAAATGAGGTGAATCAGAATGGAAGAATTGCAGAAATGAGGTGAATCAGAATGGAAGAATTGCAGAAATGAGGTGAATCAGAATGGAAGAATTGCAGAAATGAGGTGAATCAGAATGGAAGAATTGCAGAAATGAGGTGAATCAGAATGGAAGAATTGCAGAAATGAGGTGAATCAGAATGGAAGAATTGCAGAAATTATGTGAAACATAACAGTGAGTGGAATATGAGTAGAATTATGCCACCACTGGAGAAACTGGAAATTTATCACACATTTTTTCTCCAAAAATATTTTTAAAAATGAAGAGAAAAATAACTGGAACAGTTACAGTATATTGGACAAGTATTGCTGGTACGTTACCAGAGAAGTGTAACAACATTTGGTACCACTTTTGCTGACTTGAGGCAGCTTCTAATAAGTTCTTGAGGTTCCTGTCCCACCGTGTGTCACCACTGGGGATTCTGCAAAGAGTTCTTGTGTATTAGACTCAGTCTGAAGGAGATGGACGTGACAGAAACAATATGTCCTTTACTGTCAAACTGTTGGGATGGCAACATAAGTACCAGTTTTATTCTGTCCAAGCTGCAAGATGGTTTAGGAGTGAGCGCTTGTTGTCATGAGTTATGTCTAATATGGTTCCAGGATGAAGTGAGAACATATTCTGGATATCCACATTGGTGAATCTCTCTCTGCTTCTTATTGCTAACCTTCCTTCCTCTCCCTACCCATTTTCCTAAAACTGCACCATGCACCTCTGTCAAACTCTGGTCAGTTGTATTAAAGAACAACTTCCAATACCTATGGAACATGAAAGACTAGGATTCCAGTTGTCTAATTAATCATGTGTAATATGCCTGTTTTTTTGTTTGTTTTTTTTTTTTTTTTGTTTCTGTTGCATTATATACCCAGATAGTTGAGAGCAGGTATGAAAGATATGTAGACTTAGCAAAAATTTCTGAACATATTCTTGTTATTATGATGCAAGAATCTTATAAAAAATATATTGTTTTGTTTCAGAAATGATGCTGCCTCAGATCACAGAGCACTGATGGCAACCTTCAGCTTAAAGAGCATGAACACTTGACTCATCAAGCTCAGAATTAACAATAACTTTTGGCTCCTTGTCATTCTGTGTTGCCCCAATGTCTAGATTATGCACAGTAATTCTTTTGGCCACTTGAATTTACAAAACTGCACAACACGAAACTGTAATGGCATGAGACATGGCTTATGGATGTTGCACACAGATTTTGAGTGTTTCTCCTTTTCAAGGGCTTCATCAAGTATAGCAGCAAAGGAAGGAGGTGTATCCTGACTTGGAAGGCAGTAAAAACTAACAAACCCATGGAAATCATGACCCATGTGTTCCACAGACTGTCAGAAAATTAAAGGGCCAAAGCAGATACCAGGAGAGAGAAGGACTTGTCTCTGATATCTCAGGGGCTGTGTAGTTGTAGAACAACTTCATATCAAATAACGCACCAGGGAAATATTAGTAGAACTGTCAGTGAGGAACTTCATAAATTAACTCTTCCCGTGTCACAAGAAGAAATGCGGACGTTCAGTTGGGTGCCGGAATAAAAGCGCGGGTCTTTGTACAGGGAGCATATTTGTAAAATGGAATGGAAAACAGTATTTCCATGTACTTCCGTATACTTATTATGTTTCAAAATATAACTAAGTGTATGAAAATTTCATAAATGCAGAGTTTTTTTAGGAAAAAAGAAGTAATGTGATGTTTTTAGACAATGATTGTGCCCAGCTCGCCATCGGCTAGGTCTAGATCTACACCACTTACCATCTGAGATGTCTAGATCTACTTGTCGATCTCATATTGTGATTCTGTGTTGCATTCTCGCTAAATTAATGTCTGAAATAACCTCCTAACTACTTCTCCAGTTGTCTAATATGTCTAGATCTACTTGGGATACATTCAAGAGCAGTGAGGTGGTCACAAGCCATGTCCATACCCCTGTCTACATCATCAAAAATTGAAAATTTTCCATGTTTCTTGTCCTTTTTCTCGCTCAGCATCGCTCGTAACTAAGGACTCTTTCACCATTTTGAAAAGTGTCACCGGAAATGCGGCCGAAATATGTACAATCTAAATGTTACACCGGTTGTTTTAATAAAACAAACCAAGAGTCACTATATTGACTTTGGCACGCAACTCAGTAACCGGAAATTCTCACTATGGCGACAATGGCACGGGAGGAGTTAATGTTTGTGCCAATGAAACTTTCAAACAGGAAACACTCTGACACAGAAAGCAACAGTAAAAATTACCAGGTCAAATTACTTCTTCTCATATCTAATCATTCAGGCATTTAAATACATTCTTAGTAAAATGAGCATCTGACACACAACAACTAGGAGTCCATAGGTTGTTTGTGTGATTAGCCGGCTTGGAACCTCTAAGTTCATTGTATGTTCATGTCAAGTGTTTCTGTGAGAAATATTGGCAGTGCTGATGTTTTGTATAAAGTGCCTTGTGCTTTTTTTCCTTTAACTTTGTCTCTTCATTTCCAGCACATGTTATCTTGGACACATACTGATTCTGTGTTGGTCTTGAGTTCGAAGCATTTCTCTTCTGGTTTTGCTTGCACAGTCCAAAAATATAGATCACATGTTCTCCCAAGACCGAAATGCAACTAAACAGAAAAGTTAATTAGGTAACATTCACTAGTGACTGGCAGACCAGAATTCTGTGGCTGGTTTCACTGGCTTGTGGGGACAGATTTGCTTTGATAATGGCAGTTTAAATAAATAAAGTTTCAAAATAAAATAAATTTATATTTGAGACATCAAAAAGTGTTGAGTTTTATTTCACTGTGTGAAATGATTGACTGATATTTATAGACCATTTAACTGACAGGAGATAGAAGAATTGAAGTCAGTACTGAACTGTCTTGTCATGTGGAGGCTGAGTGTTTAAGATGCACAAACAAAAAAAAGGGTTATTGATTTAAATAAAATACAGCCTCTCAAATGCATCAACTAGAAGTGTGATATGAAAGGAGATGTTTACATGTTCTCATGTTTTCATTAAATTGGTAAAAACTTGGATGGATATATATATATAATTTATTTATTTAATCATATATATATTTGATTAAAAAAAGAAAACTTAAATATTTTGGACACATTAAATGTCATGATAATCTAGAGAAGACCGTTTTGGAAGGGTACATAATGGGAAAAAGAAAGAGAGAAAGACCAAGGTGAAGTTGGCTGCAAGACATCGTTGATGATCTGCAAATGAATGCATCAGCAGCAGGCCATCTTGCTCACAACCGGGAGGCCATAAGGAGTGCTGTTAGGGAGGCAAAGTTCCACAAGGGACAATCAAATGAATGATATAGTACAGTAAAACTCTTCCTTTCATGGACACTGTCTTATATGTTGGTATCTTCTTCATGTCATAAAAAAACAGCCTTCACCTTACCTATTCATGATTTTATTTCATTTTTGCACTTGCCATCAGCTGTTGTTGTTCCAAGGTAACTGAATTTATTTACTTGGACAGTGTAAGTATGTCACACTGTGGTATGCTTATTCTTTTCAATATTACCATTACTTCTGTCTTGTTGCTGTTTAGGCTCATTTCTCTTTTATTGTTATCTTCAATATCTCATTTATTCACAGGTTTCTGCAAATTATATACATTATAGATGTATAAGATGAGGTGAAAGGAATAGCCTAGCTTTGAAGTATCTACAGTTGACCCGGAGTGTTAAAATAGTAACACCACGCACTCATATGGGGAAGCAGCCTCTAAAAATATACATTATCTGCCTACAGGCCCAAGCATACACGATATATAGTAAATGATGAGAAAATAGGCTACAAATGAGAAAGAAAAGATTGTTCATTATAAATCCCGTTACCTGCAATTTGACAACAAAAGGACGCTAACCCTCAAAGTACAACATTAATACGATAGTTTCCCTTTTCATTTGTAAACAACATTTTATATACACACTCGCAGAAATGTTCACCAATCGTTTTTCGTTTATTAATAGATGGTGGCAGTTTTAGCCAATCAGTGAGCTCAGTGCAAGAACCCGTGTAGTTAGTAGTAAATTTCTATAAATAGAGATCAGCCGGAATGGTTTCCGTTTGTTTTACACGTCTGAAGAAATGAGGCGTAACAATCCTTGTACTTTATGTTATATTTCAACTATGGCCTGTGTGTAAACAAGCCGTAAACTCCCAAAATGTCCGGTCAGATTTCTAGAGGCCGGAGAAAGTATAAAATCGTCATTTTGGGTGACGGAGGTGTGGGTAAAAGTGGTAAGATGATTGTTTCGTTTGTCGTATCTAATGTAGAGCCGGATTACGAAGGTGGTATAATATGTTGCCTGGCCCATTTTTGTCGGGGTAAGCACTGTCCAAATTTCTTGTTAAACACAGGAAAAGGTTTAGAGCATGTTGAAATTTAAGAGAAAAGTAAAGAATATCAGTTAGGAGGATATCGTCTATAAAGCCAGAATCCCAGACTAGCTAATCTAGTATGCATGTAGTAGTCGTCACACGTATATACATCTTTGGGTCTAAGATTGACACACTGAAATTCAAGATGCTTGCTTGAAGTTATGAATTGTAAGACGGAAAATACGGGCTGTGAATCTATGTAAAATCATACAAATTTTTGCACAGATTATCGTATGTAAAATAAATCAGCTGAGATGGTCATTTATTGGAAGAAATAAAAAGTTGTTGATGTCCGTATAGGAGATAATGGACGATAGGTAGTTTAAAAAAAAGATTGTAATGATAATGATTAAATATAACAAAACTGGGTTAACAAAAAAAAAAAAAAAAGAAACAAAAACAAAAAAAAAAGAAAAGAGAATCGGCCAGAAAATGACAGACCAAATAATAATAATCCATTGTGATATAGAGCAAGCCCAAACAATTCTATTTCTCTGTATGTATGTATTTATGCTGAAATGCTTCAGAATGTATTCTTCTGGGAAACAAGTATTGCCAGCTGAAGCTTACACAGCTTGTTTTAATTTCTTTTTCCCACACAGCCTGTATTAAGATAAATAATAATCAGGTACTTACTTTTTTGGTTTTTTTTTTAACAATTGTGCATTTTCATCCTTGGCATTTCTTGTCATGGCCAAAAAAAAATATTGACCATTTCTTTTTAACAGCACTGGTTATTCAGTTTGTATACCACAGATTCTTGGAGTATCATGATCCAACAATTGGTGAGTCAGTATTGTATGAAATACATATAATTAAGTGAAAACTTGTACCATTTATAGGGCCAGAGTTGTATGAAATACATATAATTCAGTGAAAGCTTGTACTATTTATGGGGCCAGAGTTGTATGAAATACATATATTTCAGTGAAAACTTGTACCATTTATTGGGCCAGATTTATATGAAATACATATAATTCAGAGAAGACTTGTACTATTTATGGCTCAGAGTCATATCATAGAAAATAGAGTAGCTAGAGTTGGAAGAAATTATTTTGACAGAGTCAGCAGAAAAGTGTCATTTATTAACTCTTTCCACCCGCGTTACTTCCAAAATGTTCCTTAGTTTCTTACGGCGCGGACATTTTGGAGAAAGGCGCGGACATTTTGGAGAAGGGGTCCCTGTGTAAAAGTTATTGTACCAAATTAATTCCATGATCACCACGTGCGTATCACACATTAAAATAAGTGGAAATGAATGAAGATTCCATAAATGAAGTTTATTTGTCATAAAAAAACAAAGAAAAGAAAAAAACTGGTGTGAAACGATGGAACGATTTTTGGCGCTAAAAAAATTTTAGGGCTGAACAATAAAATCTACTTTATACTTACCTTAGCTGTGTAATAATCCAATATAGAATACATAGTCATTCAAATTTAAACACGGAAAAATCAATATTTATGGATTTTTGTGACATCCAATAAATCTAACAGATCTACAGCTACTAGAAACGCATATAGTAAGCTAGATCTAGTCGGTCGGTGTGACCATTCTACCACTCAATCTCGAAATAAACTTGAATTTTACCCCCTATCTGTATCTCAAAAATGGCGTCTTTTTTCCCCCATGCTTAAAACACTAGTTTATCTTTTAATCCAGAAGAGTTCTAACTGGTTAAATGAAAGAAACTCCAATGCCGCATAGGGCTCTCAAGGGTGCCATTGCTAAACCGCAAAGGTCCTTATGGGGTCCGCGCGAGTGGAAAGAGTTAAGAAATCAGACAGTAGAAAAATGGAGTAGTCAAAGGTTTGGCATACCACTTCATCGGCCTTCATCGTGGTTCTGAATGCTGGCATTCTCTTGAAGTTAATAGAAATTATTCCAACATCTAAGTCCTTTAATGAATCAAGATGGTGTTCCTCTTCCAGTTATTAGAAGTAGTGCTTAAGTTACACTTGTCTATGAGGGGAAAAAGTAATTTGTAGTTTTCCATTTTTTGGGGGGATTACAGAAAATAAAACTGATATTCTACCTCAGAAAAATAATTTACGGTTTACTTTATGACTGACATTTTACCTTGTTAAAAGTATTTCTGTACATTTTAATATTTTGTTTCCAAGTTGGGGTTTTTTTTTCACTTTTTTTTTTTTTTTCAACAGAGGACTCCTTTGAGCAGCAGTGTCGAATCGATGATGAGCCTGCACACCTTGATATACTAGATACGGCTGGACAGGTTAGCAGCTTGTTTTTCTGATACTAATGCATACACAAGCATACAAATATGCAGAAAGTACATATCCAGTTTATGTTTTTGAGAACTCAGTTCTGTAGAATGCAGTAAAGCACATCAGCTTATTGGACAAGTGGCACTTTTTTTGAAAAACAAATACATCACATTGAAACAAAAAGAGCAACTGTTAAACATGGACACCAACAGCCAAAACAGTTGGAAGCAGTTTTGGTTTGAGTTGGAGTCTTGAGAAGTCAGTAGAAACATACTATTTATGAAAAAGACAGAATAAGTGTTAGACAGTAGAAAAATGGATGACTGAGAGTCAGAAGCAGTTTTGAGTGAAATTAGAGTTAGTTGAAACAAACTTTATGGAGTAGTCTGGTTTGGGTCAGGCAGTATAAAAATTCAGGACTTTGGCATCAAAGGTCTGCTGTACAGACACCTTGCACATAATCATGTCACTACCTTACCACTCAGTGGAAACTCACTTTTACTAAGCACCATTATAAAATAGCTAGTCAATCAAAATGTGGTTCATGCTAAACATTGTAAAATGCTTGGTTCAGTGGTTGTTTTTTTGTTTTGTTTTTTTTTTTGGGGGGGGGGGGTCCATCACTCTTGCAATTCTGAATCTAAAATATTCATTGAGAAAAACTATTTTAAAATGCATGTACTCGGCACTTAAAATGAAATTGATTAATATTTGAATATTACCCTAAGAATTGTATTTATCTGCTATACTTGTGAGTTGCATTGATAAAAGTTATCAAGTAACAAGCATGAATGATCATGCCATCACTACATTTCTTTAATTTTCCTGGAACAGTTTTCAAACAGACTCGGATAAAAAAAAATTTAGGTACAGTTTAACAGAATAGAGGGGATGCATTGTGGCAGAGTGCTTGATGCATTTTCTTGTCATGTCCAGGCAGTTGTGCAGCCTAGTGCAGATCTCGAGGATTTCTTTCCAGTTATTCTCCTGTTGTGTAGCTTTGTCTCACATCTAAAGCATTTGTTAATTTTCAAGGCTGATCCTGCCTATTCTGCTCCCTAACTTTCATATGCACAAGTAAAACTGCATACTTTGTTTGTCATAGTCTGATCACCCAAATATATACCTGTTGTAGTTATATGGTAAATAGGTTATGATCAGTTTGGGTATGGAATAATGACACTCGCTCACATATACTGATTCACATGAAGGTGAGACTTACTAACTTTGCAGCCTCAGTGGCTTGTAGCCTTTGTCATCTCAGCTAGTCCAGCAGTCTTCTTCTTCATGGTCGTCATCATTGTTAATGTCCTTGTCAGTGATCAGCTAAACAGTCACCCTTATGGTGTCTTGCAAGACAGCTGTATCTCATGGTCTGCAACCAGTTTTTGTATGATGCTCCAGCTGTGCTGTATACTTTTATTTCTGCTTTTGCAACTCCTCCCCAGATTGTCTTTTCTCAGCTTCTCTTTCAGTTGTCCATACTATGGCTTTTTTCAGCAGTGTTGCTGGGGTCCTTCAGTACACATAGCCAATCCATTTCCAGCCTTTTTTTTTTTGCCATAATTACATGCATATCTTATTCGCAATGAGCAAGTAAGTGTCTATTATTTATTATTTATTTCTGTTGCCAGTAAATATTCAAATTCTTTCTGAGGCAGGTTGTGTGGAATGAAGATAATTTGATTGTTTCTTTCTCACTTGTTCTCCAACATTTTGCTGTATAGAGAAATATGGATAGCATACAGCTTTTGTACAGTTTTAACTCCCAGCCTTTGAATAAGATCTAATCTTGCAATTTTTAAGATAGGACACAAAGCACAAAGAGGCTTGATATTGTAACATAGCCATAGTTTGTTGTTGCTGTGGCTATTTATCCCATCAAATGTTGATAAAATCAGGTGTGAGATGCTGCTCTGAAAAATGTAGCTCAGCAGCCTCCATTCATTAACAGCTGACATCTGCCTGCTTCAGAATTTGAGATGAAAAGAGCCATTATTGTATATAATGAGCATATATGTGTGTATGAATATAAGTATAAAAGATGTTTTGTTTAAAATTTAGTGTTTAAGAATGTATTTTCTGTTTACTGGCATTTGTTTATGCCTCATTTATTTCACCATGTGGAGGAAAACTGTCTAATTTAAAATGAGCTTACTGGTTTTTTGGCATTGTCTACCAAAGCTTGCCAGACAGCCCACAGTCACTGTAACATGCTTCCTCATATCAACATTAGACTTAACAAGTTAGTGAGCAAGTCATCAGACCTGTCACCTTCAAAGTGTATACACCAGAGACCATAGAATCCAGATCTGTGATCAGCCTTCAAGAAAATGCACAGTGCTGGATATGGAATACTCATTCTTCTGAACCACATCAAGCCACTTTTTTGCCCCCTTCAGATCTTACTAAAAAGAGGTTGACCACATGAAACTCTAAAGAGGACATTTGTTAAGAGAGGGCGGTTTAACAGGAGTAACATTCCTTGATGAGGTTGAAAAGCATGCTGAAAACAGGAAATCTTGGAGGGCTACCATGTGACCCTATGTGGCGTTTAGCGGCACAGGAAGGATTTAAGATAAGATCTTGCTATTCTGATTATTATAGAGAGATGCTATAAGCAGCATTGCCAAGTATCACCACCAAATACAAAAACAGCATGATGCACAAAAGAAAAAAAACCTTGCTAGCTTATGTATCCCAATCACCTCTTCAGGCTTTTGGTAATTATATCCTAACAGTTAAGCATATCACAACTATAGTATTCAGTGCAGTAAATCAGCTTGGTTCCTATAAAATCACGACCGCCCTGCAATGACATTAGAGGCAGTGAGGAAAACTGACAGAATAGCAAAGAAAGGAGCCACCATGACACCTCACATCCTTGCAAATATGAGAGTGGTTAAACATGTTACACACAACAACTTCAGACTGCTTGACCAGTGGAAGATCAGTTTGCTAGGACCTAACCCTAGAGACTACATCAGCACCATAGGTCATAAAAATCAGTTCCCATTCTTTAGGCTGCATGCATGACACACCATTCAGAATAAACATGAATTCTCTACAGTGCTGCAGAAGACAAAAAAAATAAGCTTTAACAACACTACTGGACTACTCTGCACTGAAAACCCTCTGGAAACACCTGCTCCTGCAAGACCATTCCATCACCAACATATTATACAGAGATACATAATGATTGAAAAGGACCTGTATATTCCACTGTCTGTCACAAGTGGAAAAAAAGGGTTAAAAACTCTTAAATCTAAGGATTAGAAAAGTCAGTGTCATCCCTTAAAGCTTGAAATCCAGGAGCGGTTCTAATTAAAACCTAAATATATGGCATAGTTTTTATTTTGCTTCTTCTTCTTCTTCGTTCGAGGTTGTTGGTCACTTCAGATCCTGATCCCTGTTGACATGGTAAAGCCTGCAGTCCTTTCCAGATCCTAATAGGAGCCCCCAAGCTTGTGTTCTCTGGCCATGTCTCACACCTCAGGTCTGCATGGTTTGGGCACTCTTGTAGGATATGTTCTGGAGTCTGGACTCCACTGCCACATGGACACTCGTTTGTGTGAGACATTTTGAGTCGATGCAGGTGGCTCAGTAGTCTGCAGTGGCCTGTCCTTAGGTGAAAGAGGATGGTTTGCTGATGTCCTTGTAGTTGGTGTATTGGATCTGGTTCATTGTTGCATTTCAGTTTCTTTTTCCATTCAGATCTGCACTGGTTACGGATTATGGTTTTTGCCTCTTGGTAGTTTACTGGATGACTGGTTTGATCTTGATTGTTGCCAGCTTTGGATAGGCTGTCACTTATTTCATTGCCAGCTATTCCACAGTGGGATGGTACCCATTGTAGAGCCACGGCTGTTGACAGTATAAGGTGCTTCAGTTCTGTTGTGATTTCCTGTATGTTTGCCTGTGGGTTCTTTGTTGTTTTTAGAGATTCCAGAAGTGCCCTGCAACCTGTGAAGAAGGCTATTTTGTATGTGATTGCTGGTTTTCTGTTTTAAGTGTTCTGAGGGCTTCAAGGAGGGCTGTTGTTTCTGCCTTGAAGTTGGAGGAAATCTTTCCCCCTCTCTGAGGCCTTTTTGGTTTGTCTCTCATCTGTGTATCTTATGTAAATCCCCCTACCTCCATTTTTTACTGCTTTTTCTGCAGACCCATCTATGTACTCATGTGTCCATTCAGCTGTCAATCAGGTCCTGAGTCAGTGTCTTCATCTGAAGTGTTGTTAGGTAGACCTTTTTGTGTATGCCTGGTACCTCTGTTTTATTTTGCTGAGTTCTAATAATCATTTTTGAGTTTTTTTTTTGTTTTTTGTTTGTTTATCCGGCAGACTGAGTTTACAGCAATGAGGGAACAGTACATGAGAAATGGGGAAGGCTTTGTCCTCTGTTTCTCTATAACAGACAGAAGAAGTTTTGATGAACTGATAACATACAAGAACCTCATCAACAGGGTTCGGGCTGGGGATGAAATACCAATTATCATCGCAGGGAACAAATGTGATTTAGAACAGAAGAGAAAGGTGAAAACATATTTTTTTACTGTTCCATTCACAGATATCATGGTTCATTTCAGCATGTAGGGTTATATTTTAACATAGTTCAGTGATTCTAAATACATTTTAACTTTTACATTAATTTAACAGAATACCAGTGCATAGTTCTGCCTAATGCCTTAAATACTGAAATTACTGCATAAAGTAAAGTTTAATGAAAATTTTTTCACGGCACAACTAAGATAAGATGTAATGTTCATTAAGCTGTGAAAAAGTAGGAAAAATAAAATCCAAAAAAGGCACACAAAAACAATGAGTAAGAAACCTTTTGCTTCAGTTAGTGGTTAGCTTGCTAAGAAGACTCTTTTAGCATTTTGAAAGCAGACACTTATCTCACAGATTTGTTTAGCATTTTGAAGGCAGACACTATCTCACAGACTCATTAGCATTTTGAAAGCAGGCGCTAGCTCACAATCGCCATTGGCCTGAGTGGATTTTTTTTCAAAATGCATAATTCCATGTTTTTCATGCTTTGACTTGCCAAATTGAACATAAGAGCTAGCAAGTCATTGGTCTTTGTACATTGATATAAATGACAGAGGCTAGGCATAAGAGCTGATCCTTTATCCCAGTGCAAAACACAGAAGGGATGAAAGCAGTCTTTTCAAAACAAGCAAGAGAAAAATATTTTATTTAATTGTGTTTAAACTTAATTCTTTCATTCCTCAAGGATTCATTAACTCTTTCGAGACCGCGTTACTTCCAAATCGATCCTTAGTTTTTGACAACGCAGAAGTTGGAGAAGGGCGTGGACATTTTGGAGAACGGGGGTCCCTGTGTAAAAGTTATTGTACCGACTTAATTCCATGATCACCACGTGTGTATCAGACATTAAAATAAGTGGAAATGAATGAAGATTCCATAAATGAAGTTATTTGTCATTTAAAAAAAAACAAGGAAAAGAAAAAAAACTGGTGTGAAATGATGGATCGATTTTTTGCACTAAAAAAATGTTAGGGCTGAGCAATAAAATCTACTTTATACTTACCTTAACTGTGTCATAATCCAATATAGAATACATAGTCATTCAAATTTCAACACAGAAAAATCAATATTTATGGATGTTTGTGACATCCAATAAATCTAACGTGATGGTTGATCTACAGCTACGAGAAACACATATAATAAGATAGGTCTAGTCAGTCGGTGTGACCATTCTACCACTCAGCCTCAAAATAAAATTGAATTTTACCCCTCTATCTATGCATCCAAAATGGCTTCTTTATCCCCTATGCTTAAAACACTAGTTTAACTTTGTATTCAGAAGAGTTCTAACTGGTTAAATGAAAAGTAACATCATGTTTTCAACAAAAGAAAATCCAAAACCTTATAAGGTTCTTGGTTGAGAACGGCCCTGCACACAAAGATCCTTATAGGGATCGCTGATTGTCTAAGAATACATTACTTTGAAACAGCATAGCAGTATTGAGATCCATGTTGATGACTTTTCTTCTTTAGTAAAATAATAAATTAAGCTCTTTTAGTTCAGCAGTTTCTAAGAGTTTTATTTACTTCAGAGATTTTTGTCATTGTAAATAATGGTATATTGTTAATTTTTAATCTTGGCAAGCTACCATGTGAGCCCTATGTGATGTTTAGTGGCATGGGAAGGATGTAAGATGTTAGTTTTTATTTTTTTAACATGTCGTTTTTATTTTATTTAGTACATTCTTTTGAATAGCGTCAGTTAACTTGCTGCATTTTTAAATATTTCAGGTGAAGTATGAGGAGGGACAGTCATTGGCACGGCAGTTAGGCTGCCGTTATTATGAAACATCAGCATATCTGAGAAAGTGTGTAGATGATGTTTTTCATGGTATTGTGCGAGAAATACGTGAAAAAGAAAAGGAGAAACTTGAACAGGACAGAACCCTAGGAGGAAACAAGGACGAGTTCGGAAACTTCTTACTTCTCTTCAACCTGGTCATTTGTTTCGAAGAGGGTCTATTTCTAAACATCCGAAAGAGACAAATGACAAATAGTGGTACAGTATACATTTTTTGAAGCATTCACAGGAAACTATGTGACATTTAGAAACTAATAGAGTGCAGCCACTTCTTTTCACTAATTTTTTTTTAAATTTGATTAATTGATGATCTCCTTGTAACTGTGAGTTTGATTCTTTGCGGCCAAACCATGTTTCTTGGCAGTTTGCACTACCATGTTTTACCCAACTATATGTCAGTGTATTAATATTCTGCTACAATAAATCTACATCAGACATGAGCTGGTGAGGAATTTCTTTAAACACTGATGTCATGAACCAGAATGGCAGTCTTCAAAGACTCCTGGAAATATACTTCAACATAGAATATACAGAGATAAATGGAAATATTTTTATTGTATCCCAAATCCCTAAGAGTGACGAATAACAGTGCAACAGTCCATGAAATGAGTGGAGTAAAACTCTCCTATGCTCTTTCATAATTGTTTCTAAAATCTTTTTCAATACTATTATTGAGTAGAATTTAAGCACATATCATTTATAGCATATCATGGTATGGGATATTGTATGCTTCTTTAGCTGCTTTTCTTTCATTTTCTTATTTAAACTTTCACTAGTAAACTTGAGGGTTTTGTTTGTATTTACAACAGCTGTCAGATATCGGGAATAATTCTTGTGAGGTTCTGTGATAGTGAATAAATGTTAAGGTAATTGGACTTCATAGGAACAAAACTTGATAGCTGAACTCATCAAGACTTTATACTACATCCGAACTGTGTTATGATGATATGCTGTTATCGCAGCCAGTTTGGTGAAGTGGGAATCAGCTTACATGTCTAGGCTGTGAGGATTGCTTCTTATGGCACAACAAAAACACTAAAAATCTCCTGCTCCCTGCCTGCTATGACCAGCAGAAAGAGTAATTCTTAAATAGTTTTCACCAAAAGTGACTTGTAACATTATAAACTGGACTCCATTCATCACAACCAATTATTGCAGATGTTTAATAAACATGTTCCGCAGTATAAATATTGGGGGGGGGAGTACAGTTGTCAACAATTATTTATTCTCACATTCTCCTTGCGCAGACATTTATAAAATGTGAGGGAAAAAAAAAAAAGAAACAAAATTTCTGAACGGCCAGAAATGCTCAGCATTCTTCTTTATTATTTATAGCCTCAGCACAACAAACTCATTCAGAAACAATAATTTTCACCAAAGTTGCAGTTCAGAATTGAAATATTCTGCACATTTTATACATATTTTTAAAAATAAATTTGAAGTAGCATTGAGTTGTTATTAAATATTTCTTTCAAGCTGTTTTCTTGTTTCTTTCATAACTTATATTTGCACTTTTAAAAAAAAAGCTGTTATATATATTAAAAATTATGTGATGAACTGTTATCATTTAATCTCAGAAGTAAAAAGCTATGTGTGTGTGTGTGTGTGTGCGCCTATCTTTATCTATCTTTCTCATTTATTTATGTAATATTACACCATTCATGACTTTGTAACAGAAATATCTCTAAATTTAAAATAATTTTTGTTTATGTTTTTGAAGTTCTTTAATATTTATTTTAACCCAGTGGAGCAATGACTGAAATACTGCTGTTGTTTGTTATGCAGGAGTAGTTGATGGTTTTACCTTATTGGTTATAGACAGGGTAACAATTGTTCTCCTTATATGTTGATTCACTGTTGTGGGTTTTTTTTACATATGTTATTAATTTGTATCTTTGAGCCTTAAGTGTAGCAATTTCATAACAATATCATGTTTAATGTGCAGACATTGAGTGGTGATTATTCAGTGCATTAACTGAAGGAGGATTGTTCACCAAATATCATTTACATTAGATTTGTTGTGGATACAATTAGGTGATGCATTGGCAAAAGGTTAAAACAGAGTCAGCAGACTATAGGTGGTGGAGAATCGAGATTGTTGACGCATCCATCAGATTCTTACATCTTACATCCTTCCCATGCCATTAAATGTCACATAAGGCTCACATGGTAGTTCGCCAAGTTTACCCATCAGATTCCTCATTCCAAAATCAGAGTGTCTCTGTGGAACTGCCTCAAAGCCGTCTGGTGGGGAGGAATTGCACACAGAGTCTGATCTCAGGTTCTCACTGGAAAGGCTCTCTGGGTATGAAAGAAAGGCTAGGACAAAAACCCCAATATGAAATGTCAAGTCAAAAGTGGCAGAAGACTCTAAGACATGAGGTCTGTCACATCTGTAGAAAGATTGTAAAAAGTATTTTAAGGTTGTTTCAGTATTCTCTCAGAGCTTCACTGATAGTTGTTTTCTGAGATTGTTCCAGGGTGTAGGTTGTATCCTTTAGTTTGTTCTGTGAGTTGAAACTGAAGAGTTACAGCTTCACTGATAGCTGTTTTCTCAGATTTTCCAGGGTACAGGTTGTATCATTTAGTTTGTTCAGCAAGTAGAAACTGAAGACTGAGTTTCATTGATGATTGTTTTCTCAGATTGCTCCAGGGTATAGATTGTATCATTTAGTTTGTTCAGCAAGTAGAAACTGAAGACTGAGTTTCATTGATGATTGTTTTCTCAGATTGTTCCAGGGTATAGATTGTATCATTTAGTTTGTCAGCAAGTAAAGGCTCAGAGCTTCACTGTTAGTTATTTTCTCAAATTGTTCCAAGTTGCATTATCTAGTTGTTCAGTGAGAAACCAAATGTTTTTTTTTAAACAGTAACATATTACCAGTACCAAGCTTATGTTGTGTTAGAAGATTATAATCTTTTGCAATTAAAATTCCATGTCATATTTCATATAATGCAAAAAATGGTCAATATTTCATTATTATTTCAAGATTTTGTATTTCATACGGCATCATCTAGTCATTCTTTGAAATTTACTTAGAGAAAGTAATTGGCACAGATATATAACGGAACAAAGCACATTACTGTGTCTTTTATCATGTTTCTTTAACATTTTATGGAAAGAATTAGCTCTTGTTTACTGAGGAAAAAAAATTTTCTCAATCACTGTTAGAAAGGTCTTTTTTTAAAAATGTTTTTGTACTCCATTGTGACATGACAGAGAATTCTAGTGTTTCAGGTGATTCTGTAAAAAATCCCTATCATTTTGTTAAAAGACAGTAATGAAAGCTATAGTTTTTGTTTGATTTTTTTTGTCAGATTATCATCCATGTTTTTTTAATGTCCCTACTGTTGCTGATAAGTTGCCCCTTTCCTTTGTGTATTGCATATTAAAATTCTAATAATTAATGAATATTATGATGTGTCTGGAATATGCTGTACATTTAATTTTTAAAAACACAAGTGTGATTCACATTATTGAATGATTAGTTTTAAAAAATAATGCAAAAAAAAAGGGACACCCACCCCCTTTCCCTCATATATAATTCTCTTAAAAATTGAAATTCTGGTGCATATATTTGAAACACAGAGATAAGTATGTGTCGGTTTAATTACATGACATGAGTTTAGTCTTCATGTTCGGAGTACAGCAGTATCATGCCTGATAATAGTTTCTTATGGAGATTTAAGTTTACTGGGAGCAAAAGTTACCAGTTGAAGGGTTATCACTTACTCATGCCTGATAATAGTTTCTTATGGAGATTTAAGTTTACTGGGAGCAAAAGTTACCAGTTGAAGGGTTATCACTTACTCATGCCTGATAATAGTTTCTTATGGAGATTTTAAGTTTACTGGGAGCAAAAGTTACCAGTTAAAAGGTTATCACTTACTCATGCCTGATAATAGTTTCTTATGGAGATTTAAATTTACTGGGAGCAAAAGTTACCAGTTGAAAGGTTATCACTTACTCATGCCTGATAATAGTTTCTTATGGAGATTTAAGTTTACTGGGAGCAAAAGTTACCAGTTGAAAGGTTATCACTTACCCATGCCTGATAATAGTTTCTTATGGCGATTTAAATTTACTGGGAGCAAAAGTTACCAGTTAAAAGGTTATCACTTACTCATGCCTGATAATAGTTTCTTATGGAGATTTAAGTTTACTGGGAGCAAAAGTTACCAGTTGAAAGGTTATCACTTACCCATGCCTGATAATAGTTTCTTATGGAGATTTAAGTTTACTGGGAGCAAAAGTTACCAATTGAAAGGTTTTCACATACTCTTCCCTGATGGTGGCAGCTTCAGTAATAGACTGATCTTGCTGTTCCACATTGCTGAACAGAGCTGCTAGTTTTTGGTAAGGTCGAGGGTCATGTATTAAAAATTAACAGAAATTAGAATGGCAGAAATATATATAAACATATGTATATTATTTATGGTTATAATAAAATCAAAGTCACTGTCTTTTTATTTATTCCATTTTTTTTCTTCCTGTCCTGTACATTGCTGCCCTCAGCATACTCTTACTATTATCAGTAACTCCTATATGTTCATATCATCCTCATATGTATAGTCATATTGGAAAATGTTCTGTAGTTAATCATTTTTCTGCAGCTGTGGAACCATATCATCATTTTTGTTTAAGATCGTCAGTTTCATTTTTATTACAGTCATTAACAACATTGTCTTGCTTGTCACCGTGGCTATTTGTAAGAATGACTGATCATCATAGAACGCTGTTCCTAAAATCATTGCAACAATTTTTTTGTGTTTAAACACAAAGAGAACTTCAGCTGAAAGAACTACAGCCTGACTTTTTAAACTTTAAAAAAAATAAATCTTGTTTAAATTATTGAAGATTATCTTCATGAAAGAAAAGGAAATGTGAAGTATTTAAAATTAGTCTTTCATATTATGGTCTCAATATATTTTTTAAAAATATTTTTCTGTGAAATTTTGTGTTTATATGTGAATACATGAAAAATTTTGATAATGAGCTCTAGTTTTGGTAAAAAGCAATAACTGTTATCCTCTTTCAGTCATGTGCTTCCATTTTGAGAATGTGGATTTCGCATTGCTTGATATGCCTTTCTTATTGTTCACCAAAAGCAGAGATTGTATGGCTCATTGTTTTGTTTCATTTTGTGCACATATTGAGACCTTACACTCCAGAGTTTATATTTAAAATTTGTATATTTCAAAGTAGTGATAGAGTTTCACATGTTTTCCTGTGCCTCATGGCCATACTGGAGTTTCATAAGTTTTCCTGTGCCTCATGGCCATACTGGAGTTTCATAAGTTTTCCTGTGCCTCATGGCCATACTGGAGTTTCATAAGTCTTCCTGTACCTCATGGCCATACTGGAGTTTCATAAGTCTTCCTATGCTTCATGGCCATACTGGAGTTTCATAAGTTTTCCTGTGCCTCATGGCCATACTGGAGTTTCATAAGTTTTCCTGTGCCTCATGGCCATGCTGAAGTTTCATAAGTTTCCTGTACCTCATGGCCATGCTGAAGTTTCATAAGTTTTCCTGTACCTCATGGCCATGCTGAAGTTTCATAAGTTTTCCTGTACCTCATGGCCATGGTGGAATTTCTTGAGTCTTCCTGTACCTCATGGCCATGGTGGAATTTCTTGAGTCTTCCTATGCTTCATGGCCATTCTGGAGTTTCATAAGTCTTCCTATGCTTCATGGCCATTCTGGAGTTTCATAAGTCTTCCAATGCTTCATGGCCATGCTGGAGTTTCATAAGTCTTCCTATGGTTCATGGCCATGCTGGAGTTTCGTAAGTCTTCCTATGCTTCATGGCCATGCTGGAGTTTCATAAGTCTTCCTATGCTTCATGGACATGCAGGAGTTTCATAAGTCTTTCTATGCTTCATGGCCATGCTAGAGTTTCATAAGTCTTCCTGTGATTGGAATTTGTTTAATTTTTGTTGTTTCATAATTATAAGAGTATCTTGAAATAAAAAAAAAAATACAAGAGCTATATACATAAGCCTACTCATCTGTGATTGCCAAGGTTAAGCATTCGTTTTCTTTATATTCAGTACACAGAGAAGCTAACACAAATATGACTTTAAAATGGTTTGACCAGATTTGGTGAGAACATTCATTATCATCCTTAGCTGTTTGACCAGATTTGGTGAGAATGTGCTTTATCATTTGCTACCAGTACCTTGTTAATGTCATTTATTTATACAGCTTACATTTTTTACTTTTTTTTTTTCTTAAATAGAAATTACTGTTCAGTTTTAAAATTTGTATTCCTTTCTCCCTGTTTATTCAATCCCAGATTATTTATATTGTTGACTGTATTGTAATTGCTGTGCTATTTTTTGTGTGTGTTGTAATTGAGAATATTGTCCAACCAAGACTTCTGTATGGAGCAGAGTGTTGGAGAAAGCTGAAAAGGAAATGACCAAATTATCCTCATTCCACACAACCTGACTCAGAAAGATGTTTAATATTTTCTAGCCACAGACACTAAATAATAAAAACTTATGTGCCTAGTGCAGACAAGAAGACAGGCACATAATTATATAAAAAAAAATACTTAAAACAGATTGGTCATGTTCTGCACAGGACCCCAGCAGAAACACTAAAACAGCCATGCAATAGATGCCTGAAGGTAAGAGAAAGAGAGCTGCCAAAGACAACCTGGCAGAAAAACTATACAAGAGGAGAGAAACAGCATGCATCACACAAGGCTGACTGCAGACCATCACAGGTGGTGAGAGTTTGTTGCTGCTTTGCAAGATGCCACAAGGCAAGCTGAATGTCATCTTGGTCAACTGCTGTCAAGTCATGATGGTGATGATGATGATGACGACAGTGATGATGATATAAGAGATAAAAGCTTAATGGAAGGAAACTTATCAGCACTGTGATGATGATCTAAGAGATAAAAGCCTAATGAAAGGAAACTTATCAGCATTGTGAGGTTGATCTAAGAGATAAAAGCTTAATGGAAGGAAACTTATCAGCAACTGTGTTTTTCACAGAAAATATTCAGCACAAAGGATTTGAATATATGGCAATAACTTTTGGTGTTAAAATGGTGATGGATTGGCCACATAATAACAGTGACAAAAGAATTCTTACCGTAAACAGCTTTGAAGTTGACTCCATTTGGTAAAATAAACATGGAACAAGCCAAAAAAGACATGGAGATGTAAAGCAGAGAAAATGCTGGTAATCAAAAGTCTGATGTGATAGAAAGGTAGCAGAGGACTGACGAAAGTGGAAATATGTTGTTATAGGGCAGCTTCCATATGTCTTGAGCATTGAAAGGACAAGAAAGATAGATTGGTGTTAAAGACAAAAAAGCTAAACCCATTTAGAGTAAAACATGTGAATAATGATGAACTCTTGACTATCAAATATCAAACACATTGCCATGATAATACACAAAAGTAGGCATTATGTTTGATGTCTCTAGAAATTTTAACAGAGTGAAAAAAATAGTTATCTGGTAGATTCTGACAGAGAAGACCAGAGCTTGTCAGATTGTGTTATATCAAGCTGCTTACTTGGGGAGTCAGAGCTTTGTACATTTGTTCTGAACCTAAGAAAGCAAGTTTAATGAATTAAAGATTGTATCAGCTGTTTTTACAAGAGGCTTGTGGAATAGCATCTGAAAGACATTCTCTAGAAGAGAAAAAGTTGAAGGATGTTTGAGATGACATGCTTCTGATTTATAAAATAGTAGAGAATATCAGACATTTCAGAAAGTTAAGAGGAGAAAAAAATTGTTTTTGACTTCATATGGATAAAGATAAAATATATGATGGTGGCTAAAGCAAGAGATAATAACTGAGAAATAAATGCATATGCAGATGGTACAACATGCAAGTAGACTGGCTGCATCATGGACCAACAGAATATAATTTAACAAATTTTTAAACCATCCAGTGCTAAGCTGACATGCATTGGTAGTCCTTCTTTTCCACAATTCTCTATTCTGGGTGTTAATTACAAGATGGTGTTCTTTCTCCATGCCACTTTGTCAGTCCATCTATCATCTTCTTTCTTTGTCTCTTTTGCCTTCTATCATCACTGCTGTTATCAAATATTCTGATCCACTTGCTCTAATGAAGTGTCCTATGAATTTGTATTGTCTCTTCCTGAGTTTTGTTATTGCTTGTCTCTCTTCTTCTGCCTCTTTCAGGACCTCTTCATTTGATCTCTTCACCGTCTAGGCTGTCTTTAGCATTCTTCTAAGGAGGCATATTTTTAAGGACTCTAGGTGGTGCTGTACTTCTCTGGTGACTGTCTGTGTTTCATATTCATAGAACCATAGAAATGTATTATTAATGTTGTAATTGTTATCATACTTATTTTGTATTATTCAGTGTTATTAAAAATAAAAGCTGTTTTCATTTTATTTTAATAAGATCAGTTTACCTTTTTTTTTTTAGTACATTCTGTTATAGAAATATAAGTTGTTTTTTTTTTAAATTTGATTCAAGCCTAATGGTTTTTAAAAATAGGTTTATCTACAAAAAAATTTTTTTACTTAGCCACTAGTAACAGATTCTTTTTTTTTTCATTGATCGCAACTGATGGGTGCTTTTTTTTTTCTCCATGGTGGCTAACTAATATGTTGTATTTTTGCTGTCAACTGGTAACAAGTATTGTATTTTTTATGTCCACTGATAAAAAGTGTTGTGTTTTAGTGTTCACTGACTAGTGTTAATATTGCTGCTGATAAAATTATTCCTCTTTGTGTTTAAAAAAAAAAAAAAGGTAAATGCAGGGTGACAGAAATGTGCTTCCTGGTCATGTTGGAGTTTCACAAGTCTTCCTGTGTTTTGTGGCCATGTTGGAACTTCACAAGTTTTCATGTGTTTCATGGCATTGTTGGAGTTTCACAAGTCTTCCTGTATTTTGTGGTCGTGTTGGAACTTCACAGGTTTTCATGTGTTTCATGGCATTGTTGGAGTTTCACAGGTCTTCCTGTGTTTTGTGGCCATGTTGGAACTTCACAAGTCTTCCTGTGTTTTGTGGCCATATTGGAACTTCACAAGTTTTCACGTGTTTCATGGCATTGTTGGAGTTTCACAAGTTTTCATGTGTTTCATGCCATTGTTGGAGTTTCACAAGTTTTCATGTGTTTCATGGCATTGTTGGAGTTTCACAAGTCTTCCTGTGTTTCATGGCCATGTTGGAGTTGTATAAGTCTTCCTTTGTTTCATTTTTATTGTTTCATAAACATATGTTCTGAATTCACAGTTTTCACTCCTTTGGATTATTTATTTAAAAAATGAGTTACCATTTCATGCATTAGAGGCGCCATTGTATTTTATAACTTGTTTAGTTTCTTTCTGCGTACTTCACATTTCATAAATCAGTTGCCAATCAGCAACTTCATATATTAGATTTATTTATTGCAAGCCATTGTAAATCACTATAATGGTGAAAAAGAAAAAGTTGAGATCAAGATTTATAGATTTATAGTTTAATGTCATTTCTAATACAATCTCTGCCATTTACTTCACAGTGTGATTTGGTGTGTGTGTGTGTGTATGCAATTTTTTTTTTTCAGTGAATAAATTTTGCTGGTCTAATATGAGAAAATAGTATTGTTTGAACACAGATTTTCCATCTGGAAGACATGGGTTTGAATAACAGTTAGGTTCCCTCATTTGTGTGTCCTTTTTGTTGTGTAGGTGAAAGAATGATTGATTTTCATTTCCATAGGGGTAACAACTGGGCACACAGGCACTTTATGGTGTGCGTGTGTGTGTGTGAGAGAGAGAGAGAGAGAGGGGGGGGAGGGGTGGAATGCCAAAGCCTGCCTGCACACTTCATAGTAACAGCTCTAGGTAAGCTGCCATTAATTCCTCTTCCCACCCCTCCCCCCACCCCCAAAAAAATTAGACCTCCAAATCTTAATGAATGAGTGACAGTGATATTTAGCAGCGAGCAGACAAATCTACATGGAATCATTACTGTAAAAGTTGTGGGGATGTAACATGTAGAAAGTGGTGGAAACTTGTCTGGTAAGCATAAGTTGCTTACAACTTACAAGAAATTGATGTGAGTTAAAATATGTTGTTACAAAGTAAAACTTATCATAATGGTACCTCAAAGTACCACACTGTGCCAGAAATGATGACTCCAGAAATTTTTATCCTTTTCATGCAAATGTTAATATGTAGATGATTAGGAATTGCTGTGTTAAGTATTTGCCATTGTTTTAGCAAATGACCACCAGCAGTTCTTATATTGTAGTGAACATTTGTGTTTTATAAATCTGCTGTTCTCTCCCCCCACCTTTCCATCATATAGCTGAGTTATAGTGCTACCCGTATAGGTTTAGTTGTTTCAGATACAGCTTAGTTGAAATTTATTAAACTCTCTATGGTCAGGTACAGTCCTGGAAACAGTACATTTGTAAGAAACATTGAAATTTGTAGCAAACGATTTCAGCTTGTTTTCCAGGTGACAGTTTAATGATTTGTACACTCTGGGGCTATATTTTGTGTTTAAATGTGTACAACACACAGTGTACTCTCATTATAACATCTTCAGCTCTATAAAGGTTGTACGTGACCATCAGGATTGGAAAATAAAATGTTATAAAAATCGAGTAACGAGTTTTGGTTGTTGTATCCGAAGTTTAAAAAACAAGCTAACATAAAAAATAAATAAATAAAACACGAATATGTGGGAATTTTTTAAAAAACCCAAATCAAGGAATATAACCATTGAAAATACAGTGTATGAAATACTTTTTCTTTGGTTGCGTCCCTTGATTTGCAGGTTTTTTTTTTTAGGAGGGAGGGTGGGTTTGAAAGTGTTTCTGTGTTCATGCTTTCGTGAATGATAATGACTTGTCGTCTTAGTCATACAAGACTGTTTTTAATGTGATAGAATGAGAAACACAGGCAGAGCAGTTCTCCAGTACATGCCCCCCCACCCCCAAATGCGAAAGATACCATAAACACACTAAATAAATGAGAGCAAGCCATCATTTTTTAACTAAGAACAAAGCACACACCTATAGCAGTATGTTGAATGTTTGGATGTAAGATAGATAACTCATCTGAGAATTGGAATGTTTGTATGAAATGAGTTATCTTCTAAAGTAATCAGCTGTTTGTGAGTAGAGTCCATCTGCTTTGTCTCGGATTGCACGAGGGTCACGGATGGGGAATGACAGGAAAAAGGTCAGGTGAGAGAGAAATCATGTGACTGAGGGACAGTTGTGTTTTGTGTATCGTCTGAGACAGACGTAGATTAGGCTGTTAGAAGTGTTGTTGTTTAGTGAAATAGATGTAGAGTGTATTAGGTTGTTCTGATGGCGACAGTAGTCTGCCGGGAACATATATCGTGGAGATGTCCAGTCTTGTGTCCATGGATTTTATTGGTGCCTTTGTCGTTCTCGTCATATCGCTCATCGTTACCCCGTGCATTATTAAAGTCATTTCAGCTGTAAAGTTGCTGCTTCTGTATTACTATTTCCACTGAGAGAGAATGAACCTGGGAGCAAGTAAGTCTGTGAAATGAGTAACAAAACAGACGCAAAACAACGTAGAATAATAATGTAAGAAAGAACATTATTCCAGTGGACAATAGTGGAAATATACACAGAAATGAATAGCAATACATCTACAGTTTACATTCTACACTGCAGAAGATTGAATCCACCCCGAGTATCCTGCTTTACACCCATGAACGCACAAATACACCGATTAAAGCCCGATGAGGCACCCAAATGTCCATTGTGTGATAATAACCAAGGAACAGTCACACGCTATCTCTTAGATGTATAAACTAGGAAAAAAAGTAGGAGCAGCTTTATTACTTAACTATTACAAAGTTGTGACGTTTCGGCGTGAGCCTTAATCGTACAAAAACATACTGGACGAAGAAATAGAGAGAGGCGATAAAGTATAGATTCACATGAGTACTATTTAAAAGGAAATACATTTTAAAAATTAATAATGAATAGAGCACTCAGCTGTAACTGTAAGATGTGGCTTGTTCGAAGCTGTGTTTCAGAAATGAGCATGGTAGGGAACAGAGACTGTTTAAATGGAGACCTGTGATGTATGGTCGGTGAGTCGTAATTGGGGGTGGTGGGTGGGGAAACCGTGGAGGGGAGAGAGAGTGGTACAGTGTTAACCTAGACAGGAGAAGGTGAAATAGATGATTATAGTTAGGGTAGAGGGGTTGTAATATGATGCTGCGAGGAGATTCTGAACTATGTGTAACAAGTGAGAAGGGAGTGGAGTTTAGTAGAGAGGGATTATAATTGTTTAAGAGGAGAATGTTAGGTGTAGCTGAATAGAGAGTTTAACCCGTGTGGTTCCAGCGTCCCATAATACTGAATGTAGCGGTTCTCAAGCGCTAGGCGGCTTGTGTCATCTGAGTGACATTGTTTGATGGCTGTTACCAGAAAATCAGATTTGCCTCTGTGGTTGGGGCCATTGAAATGATTTGGGACTGGTTTCGAAGCATGCTAGGTGATGTCGTACAGATGTTTCTGCATGCGACCGCATGACCCTAACCTGTGGCCAGTCTCACCAATATACGTTATCCTGCATCTTTTGCAATCGATGACAGATATATCACATTACGGGACTGGCGTATGAATCCCTCATGAAGAGTGAGGATAGTTTTGGGAAAGGTGATCGTTTTTGTTTCACAGACTACAAGCCAGGTAACGCAGCGGGGGCGGTTACATTTTATGGTACCAACATAATTAAAGCTTGGCTTCAAGTGGCTGTGGACGCAGGTGTCCTTAAGGTTTGGTTCACGTTTGTATGCCAACAGGGGTGGACGAAAGAAAATGTCGCGAGTGTCGGGGTCGAGCTGAATTATTGGCAGATGACGATAAAGAATTTTCTTAACATGCGGGTGGAAAGGCAGTACTAACTTAACTCTGTCAGACTGAGTAACAGGCTTTTTTCTGAATTCTTCTTTGCGGCTCACTAGTTGGATACAGTTGAAGACTTCACAAAGCACCTTTTCTGTATAGTGGCGATGCCGGAAAAATTCTAATAACTTGTTGGACTGATCTATAAAGTCCAAATTATCCTGACATACGGCGAAGACGGAGGAGTTGGGAGTATGGGATGAAGTTCTTACAGGCTTCAGGATGGGAGGAGGTGTAAAGTAAATAGGTGTGGCTGTCGGTGGGCTTATAAAATACAGAGGTGACAAGCGAGTCCCGTAATGTGATATATGCCATCGTATGCAAAAGATGCAAGATAACGTATATTGGTGAGACTGGCCTCAGGTTAGGGTCATGCGGTCGCATGCAGAAACATCTGTACGACATCACCTAGCATGCTTCGAAACCAGTCCCAAATCATTTCAATGGCCCCAACCACAGAGGCAAATCTGATTTTCTGGTAACAGCCATCAAACAATGTCACACAGATGACACAAGCCGCCTAGCGTTTGAGAACCGTTACATTCAGTATTATGGGACGCTGGAACCACACGGGTTAAACTCTCTATTCAGCTACACCTAACATTCTCCTCTTCAACAATTATAATCCCTCTCTACTAAGCTCCACTCCCTTCTCACTTGTTACACATAGTTCAGAATCTCCTCGCAGCATCATATTACAACCCCTCTACCCTAACTATAATCATCTATTTCACCTTCTCCTGTCTAGGTTAACATTGTACCACTCTCTCTCCCCTCCACGGTTTCCCCACCCACCACCCCCAATTACGACTCACCGACCACACATCACAGGTCTCCATTTAAACATTCTCTGCGCCCTACCATGCTCATTTCTGAAACACAGCGTCCAACAAGCCACATCTTACAGTTACAGCTGAGTGCTCTATTCATTATTAATTTTTAAAGAATGTTATAGAATTTAAATGTTTCTCAATTTGTCGGGTAGCTTCTCTTATGACTGGTTATCGTTTGACCTTCATAATCTGCCATACTAACAAGAAGATCAGGTTTGTGTTCCAAGATTCAGTTTCATTGTGCTTACGTCTTCATTTTTTGGTTTTTATTCACAATTCAGTGATACAGCACCCCTACAATGTAATTTAACACGGTTTCTTGCCAGTTCTTTCTCGGTCCCAGCAGTTGACGGGACAAATCCCTCGTACGGTCAGTCAGTCATTTGCATGTCCCTTGCGGAACTTTGCCTCCCTAACAGCTCTCACGTAGGCCTCTCGGTTGTAAGCAATATGCCCTGCTGCTGATGCATCCATTTGCAGAATATCAAAGATATCCGTAGTACATCCTTTGAAAATATCCTTAGTCTAAGTTGTAGTACCCCTTGAGGCCTCGTTCTCACTAGAGCTGGCATGATTATACGAAATCCTGTCCCAGTTACAGGCACATTCAGACGTGAATGACAAAACTATTGGTGAACGAACGAACGAACATACTTTATTTTCAACTCAGATATAGCAAAAATTATGAACAATTATTAAGTATCTTGAACTAACTGCCTCCCACCTCATCAAAACTCTCTGGGACTTTCTGGTAGCACTAGTGCCACGCCCTTTGAGTGTGTCGCATCTGGGTTGAAAACAGGATTGTCTCCCCTGTTGCTAGTCTAAGCTTACCCGTTCATGCCCAGTGTGTTTCACCAAGCCCCAGTATCTTTATATTATATGTGGTGTTCCTTTCTCTCGCTATCATGGCAGCCTTTCTACTTTCATGCATTGCTCTAACGTTCCAATACGCAATGGTAAAAGGTGCCCTGGTATGACAGGACAAGATCAGGGACGAGGTGGTCTGGAAAAGGGCAGGACAAGAACCTATGAATCTAAAAATCGTGTCTAGGAAATGTAGGTGGACTGGCCATACACCGAGGAAATCTGACACCAGCATAGCAAGACAGGCACTGATATGGAATCCTCAAGAAACAGAAATCAGCATCAGGCCATCTTGCTTACAACCGAGAAGCCTATAGGAGTGCTGTTAGGGACGCAAAGTTCCACAAGGGACACGCAAATGAATGAATGGATGAATGCTGCCATGGGAATGAAAGGCGATGATGATGATGATGATGATGATATGTTGGTTATAAAGGATAATGTCGCTGTGAACGTTCTTCTTTTTTTTCCCCCTCTTCTTCTTTGAAATCTAAAAATCGCTTATAAAAATATGGATATATCATCGATGCTTGTTCTACAAAATTTTAGAAGTATTCGCCAATTAGGAAATTATGAAAGAAGTCCATATCCTCATTTATGATATATATATATATATATATACATATATATTAGCAATGTATTATACTGTAGTGCACTTCACTGTATATGAAGTTACATTTCCTTCTCGTGTTCAAGTATTGTGATCAATTTAGCCAAAAATGCATCGGAAATGTTACCTTGAAGAAGAAGAATCATGCCGCCCATTATTATTAATATTCCAGCCCATTATTATTATTATTATTCCATATGACAGAATACAATATATCTTAGATTCAAGTGTCAATAACCATGGATATGAAAATCACACTTCTAAGTTATTCTGTTCCAGCAGATACACAGATTAGCTAGCACCCCACCCCCTTTTCATATTTCCCTGCATGCTGATTTGCTCGCCCGGTGCGCTGTCAGTTCACCATCCAACCAAAACTGTCACGTGGTCATTATTAATTTATTGCAAAAGACAATGAGTCAATAAGTCAATAAGTCAGGACATGGGACATAGAACAAGAAGATAAAACAGCTCTCACCGTCCAAGTCGTTAAAAACTGTTAGTTCATAAAGTGGCGCAGAGCATTTGAGAGTAGTTGTGTAAGGCGCAGAAATCTATTCTTCCAGCCCTTTACTCTTTTGATTATCCATTCTTTTTTTTTTTTTTTTCATCCATTACGGGCGCTCTTTAAAATAAGGGCATCTTCTGGGCCCTCTTACGTGGGAAGTCACTTGGGCTCTGGAGCGGTATATCATCGTGGCTATCATTTCACCAGGCATGTGGTATTTAAAAAATGAGTTTAAATTTACATAATTATGTTTCAAAGTAGAACTATGATCTTTTAAAAGAAAAGGAACGAAACATAATTTTTTTAAGGCAGTCATAATCACACATATTGACTGAAGTTGAAAGTCGTATGTTATGAATTCATCCTCCTGTAGGAAACAAAATGGGCGTGTTTACTTTATGATACTACAAAAAAATTTTGGCCTAGATTCACGATCTCAAAATTTCTTATCCACTTTTGTGATTATTATTCCCCCCCCCCCCTTGTAATAGACACAAGTTGAATATATAGAGCTTATCATGACCTAGGAGTTGTGTATCACGTGCTAGATAACAGAACACCGAGTCACCTTGTGACGTATCACACAGATCACCACACGTCACACTCGTCCTAAACTCGCGAAGGTCGAGACACGAGGGTGTGTAACGAAGCCTACCGTGTGCCGCTGCCGGTGTGGACGTCTCGCCATGGCCCTGACTGCTAGTGCATTTCGAAACATTTCATCAAGATTATTGGCACTGAATCAGGTATGATGAACTAAATAGCAATAGCTAGGTGGCAAATGAACTGACTAAAATGAGAAATGCCGCGAATATTGTGTGAAAAAAACCACCATCGCGTGATCCAGCACCTGACAGATCAGAAATGATATACAAGGTTACTATATAACTACTAGTTAAGTACCAGGCCTGGTTTTTAGTACACTCATTGGTAACAGAAAGAAGGCCAAGGGCCACATCCATTCATATTACAAAACTATGTCTATTTCATCATCCAGAATATTGCAAGTTATAGACCGGTCAAGCTGAGTTTTTTTAAATTTATAATTCTCATTTTATATCACAGCACCTTTACAAACAGTGAACAGTTTTGCTGAATAAAAAAATATAATAATAATAGAGTCATATATATATATATATATATATATGAGAGGCGTTCAGAAAGTAATGCACCACATCATTTTTTAAAGCAAATAATGAAGATAGAAGCATGACATTTTGCACACTTTAAATATGGCATGTGCCGATTGTGTGAACCAAATTTCACCACAAACTGCCAAAGAATATGGCTGCCCCAACTGTTGAAATGGAGCACGTTAGCAGCTTGCAGAATAAGCAGCGAATTGTGATACAATTTCTCGTTGCAGAGAAGGAAACTTGTGAACATTCACAAGCATCTATGTGATGTTATGGAAGTTTTGCAGTCGACAGGAGTACAGTCAGTCACTGGGTTCAGAGAATCAAAGAATCAATAAGTGGAGATAAGGAGTTGCATGATCGGCAGTGCTGTGGACGTCCTGCCACAGCCACCAAGGCAGAAATGTTGAAATGCGCTGAGGGCATTATTCTTACTGATAAGCATATCACTACTCAACAGTTAGCCTTAAAGCTGTCAATCAGCAATGGTAGTGCAAATGCAGTTATAAAAGCTCTTGGATTTTCTAAGATTTGCTCAAGATGGGTTCCTCGAAGTCTTACAAATGAACATTGATTGCAAATTAAAGCAGTTTCTTCTGAATTGTTGGAGCATTTCAGTGCTGAGGGAGAGAAATTTTTGGCTAAGATCGTAACAGGTGACAAAACCTGGGCACATCATTTTGAACCTGAGACAAAAAGACAGTCATTGGAGTGACATCATCCACAATCACCACAAAGGAAGAAATTCAAGACAACTCCTTCAGCTGGAAAGGTCATGATCACTGTCTTTGGGACATTGAAGGTATGATTCTTGTGGATGTTATGCCAAGAGGAGAGATAATCAATTTGCAAGCTTACATTAAGACACTGAAAAAACTCAATTAGCGTTTTCGCAGAGTTTGGCCGCACAAGAATCCAGCAGACCTGCTTCTCTTTCATGACAGTGCATGCCCTCACACAATCTGGTAACACAGGAACCAAACTGGGTTGGACTGTACTACCCCATCCACCCTATAGTCCCGATTTGGCACCCTCTGATTTCTATCTGTTTTGTCAACTTAAAGATGCACTCCGAGGGGTAAGATTTGAAGATGACGAAGGATGATTCATGCAGTGAAGAAATGGCCACATAATCAAAAGAAAATCTGGTACGGGCTAGGAATATATGCACATGTTTCATGCTGGCGTAAAGCCGTACAAGTTGATGGGGATTATGTTGAATAATACTGATGTTTACATGACATATCCATGTATATTGTTTATAAATTTCATTCTGTTTGATTAAACAGCTCCTGAGAAAAAATGATTTGGTGCATTACTTTCTGAATGCTCCTCGTATATATACTGTCCAAAAAATGAAACGCGTAACTACTGATGATCCAATTTTAGCCATAACTTTGATATTCTATAGCTTTTTAAATTGAATGGATAAAATTTTCAAATTGCACACAATAATACCTGACAGTTTCTTGCATCTGTGTGATGAGAATTTGTTAGTCCCAGGGGTTCTCAATTTAGTATGGTGTGTGGTCTCCGCTTGCATCGATCAGCGACTGGCATCTACTGGGCATAGATGCGATCAGATGTCTGATGTGTGCCTGTGGGGTGGCTGCCCACTCTTCCTGGAGTGCCTGCCACAGATCACGACTATTGGCTGGAGAAACATTTTAGCGACAAACACGTCTTTGCAGCTCATCCCATGGTGCTTGATCGGATTCATGTCTGGATTTAGGGATGGCCAGGGAAGGGTGATAATATTGTTGGAAGCTGTTGTAAACCTGTTTCTGGAGTGATGAATCAGAAAAAAAGCGATCATCAGCTGCTGTTGTCACCTTGGGTTGTCCACTGTGGTGCCGGTCTTCAGCTGAGCCAGTGGTTTGGAAACAGTGCCAAAGTGGACTGATAGTACTCTAGTGCACATTTAAATGCCTGGCAACCTGACTTTGACTTTTGCCTGCTTGCAGGCAATCAACAGCAATATTTCATAAATTTTGCGATAGACGTGGCATAATTGTCTGCTTGAAAATTAACTGAATTTGTGTAACCTCATCCTTTCATAGGGTTTAATTTGCGTGGGAAGTGAGTTGTGCTCATCACAAAAATCACAACTTTTCCATAAGCGCAACATGAGTTATAGTAAAAAAGTGCGTGATTAGCAAGGGCAGCTACTGCGTTCTGACTATACACAAGAATATGAAAGTTAACACAAAATCATGGACCTGATATCCTGGTGACAATTTTTGGTTTGGTTTGAGATACTTGGAGAAAAAAATTGTTTGTCATTAACATAAAAAATGAAGCTTACATAGGCTGTGTTTCTGTTTTTTTGGACAGGATATATATATATATATATACATTCATTTGCAAGTCCCTTGCGGAACTTTGCCTCCCAAACAGCACTCCTGTAGGCCTCTCGGTTGTGAGCAAGATGCCCTGCTGCTGATGCATCTATTTGCAGATCCTCAGTGATGTCTTGCAGCCATCTTCGCCTTGATCTTCCTCTCTTTCTTTTTCCCATTATGTACCCTTCCAAGATGGTCTTCTCTAGATTATCATGACGTTTAATGTGTCCAAAATATTTAAGTTTTCTCTGTTAAATCCTCTTTACTAGCCAGCCTTCCTCAGTATTAAGCTCTTGTAGTATAGATATATTTGTTCTTTTTTGTGTCCACGATATTTCAAGAACTCTTCTGTAGCATTTACATTCATAGGCATTTATGTGTTTCTTAGCTGTTTTGTTAAGTGTCCAGGTCTCACAGGCATATGTTGCGATGGGAAAGATGCAAGCCCTTAAAAATCTTATTTTTGTGGTTCTGTCTGCTCCTCTCCACAGATTCTTTAGTTGTTTTACTTTCTGAAGAGCAGTAGATGTCCTCCTTTTAATTTCCCTCATTGTATTTCCATTATTAGTTAGTAGTGATCCAAGATATTAAAAACTTTCCACTTCTTCCAGTTTTTCCTCATTGATACATATTGCCTTGTTTGTTTTGTCAGTTGTCATCAATTTAGTTTTCTTTGCATTAAGATAGAGGTTTTGCTCTTTGCTGTTCTTGCGGACTGATATAATTAGTTTTTCCATTCCTTTTTGTGTTGTGGACAGTAATACTGTGTCATCAGCATATCTAATGTCTGGTATTTCATAACCTCCAATTGTTATGGCATCATAATATTCTTTGTCTACATCTTCTCTAACATTCCTCATTATATTTTCAGTATACAAGTTAAATAAGTAAGGTGACAATATGCACCCCTGACGGACCCCTTGTTTTATGTCAAACCAAGTTGTTGTTTCACCATTTATTCTTACCGCTGTCTGTTGGTCTAGATACAGCAGTGATGTTAATTGTATCAAATGTGTTGGAAATCCTATTTTTTCCATTATTTCCAAAAGTTTCTGGTGTTATACACAATCAAATGCCTTTGAGTAGTCTATAAAGGATAAATATAGATTCACATTAAACTCTCTGAATTTCTCTGTTATTAATCTTATATTGAATATATGATCTCTTGATCCTCTTCCTTGCCTGAAACCAGCTTGGACCATATTGACTTCTTCTTGTATAATCTTGCTTCTCTCAGAAACTGCGAGCTGGTGTTTTTTGCAGTTAATATGAAGATGTTGAGGCACAGCATCATGTTGACGTGCGGTCAGGTTACGGCAGCTATTTTTTTTAGTGGAGATAAAAAACAGGGAGTATCCAGTTCTTCTTAGCAGGCTCCACCACTGTGGGGAACTATGGAATCCATGACCTGTTACCCATGCTAGGCCTGTTACTGAGTGTACCAACAGAGAGGTGGGACAAGGTCTTGGTCAGTTAAGGTTTGCCAACCCTGACGCAAGCATATCAGCTATGGGTCACTGATTGCCAAAATGGACAGCGTCTTCATCTCCAGAGTTATAGAAATACAGAGAGTGAGGAATAGTTAATGAAAAGAAAGACAAATATTGGAACATTAGAAAGGTTAAGGTGCCCAACTGACGGTTGATTCTTATTGATCTAAATAAAGAATGGAGAAAGATTTTTATTATATATATATATATTGTGTCTGTGTCTTTTCTATTTCTTTCTTTCTCCCCCCCCCCCCCCCCCCCCCCCAGGAAATATCCATAGATTTCAGTGCTTATTACTGTCACTTGTGTACTGTATCACACAATTCATTTTATAACTGTTCCTCAGAACTCCCTGTTGCCTGCAGTCACTGTAAGCAGCAGACAAGTGAGCAGTACAGTAAGTATCTACATAACTTGGATAAGTTGTGTTTTTGCTGATAGTTTTAAACAATGTGCATTTATAGTTAGTTTTCTTCTCTTACATGATCTCTCATTCATTTTACACCCCACAGCTGTCATTTTGTGCACACTCATATCTGCCCTGGGCTAATTTTTGTGCAAACATTAGGTTTCCCATTATACACATACACTTTAACAGTTGTGTGAACAACATATTCTGATGTGCTTTGTTTTACACCTGTAGGGGGGAACCCTGTCCTTCCACCAGGTGCTTCTGTTGAGTAGCAGATGATGAAAATGCCTCTAGATATAGAGGTCATCTGTGAATATCTGAATAAACATTTCTAAACAGATACCCAGCTGCCTTGCAGGTCAGTCTCATTAGACAAAGGCTAGCGGAGAAAACCATACTCAAACCAAGCGGAAGGCAAAGGGAACCATTTATGAACCATCATTTCCTTGTCAAATCATACTTAACATATCTGTAAATAAGAGCAGTGGTGTAAAGAAGTGCTCCAGTGAAGCAGTCTTGGATAGAAGGTTTATCATGTGTGTCTTGTATAAAAATGGCGTAAGACAGGAATGCTGCATACTGTCACTAGATCTCATTAAACAGTGAAAACATCATGAGAGGCATTAAAAATGTGAAAGGAATTAAAATAAGAGGCCATAATATCAGTATCGTCAGATTTATGGATGACACCATTCTAATAGCAGAAAATGAAAACACCTTGCAGAAACTTGTGAATAAGATTATTGAAGAAAGCAACAAAAGAGGCACAGAGCTAAATAGCAACAAGACAGAAACAGTGGTAATATCAAAATGATTAAACATACTAAAGTGTAACATCTTTTCAAATGAGAAGACCCTGACATGAATAAATAAATTCACTTACCCCAGAACAGCAGAATAGCAACAAAAACTAGTCAGAATAATAAGAAAAACACAGTCAAAATTTTGTGGACATGTCATGAGAAGGCAGAAGTTGGAGAACCTAGTAATGACTGAAAAATTCAGAGTAAGAGAGGAAAACCAAGAGAAAAATATCTCAGTGGACTGAACAATGGCATGGAAAAAGAAAAGAATATGAACTAATTGGAAACTCCAAGGACCACACGAGATGAAGAAACATGATTGCCAATGCTGTCAGGCACGACACGCAACAATAATAATTAATTTTACAGGCAGATATCCTGTTTTCATATATTCTGGCACCTGATCCAGTTGCCCAGGAGATCAGAAGAGAATGTAATATCACATAGGGAGTTATCATATTGTGAAAAAATCCCCATATTTGATCAAGTCATGCTGCCAGAGGTCATTAAGCAGACATCTCAACCACTGAGTACTCTAGGCACCTCTTAGTTTTCTTAGAAAAAATGAAAATGGAACCGGATGTTGTAATTATACATAATTCAATTCAGGCATTTAAGATTTGAATCTGATAAATTTCAACCATTTCGAGCAGTGTAGGCTACTCCAATCATCTTTCATGTTGCTACTGTTTATATATTTCAAAATATATAGTAATGAATTTAATTTTCTTCTCACAGAACTTGAAAGATGTCTTGGCATCCATCATTCCAGAAAAACAGAAAGAGATTGCAGAGTTTAGAAAACAGTATGGTAGTTCCAAAGTTGGTGAAGTTACAGTTGATATGGTAAGAATCATGACAAATGAACTGTTGATTGCTCATTTAAGTGAATTTTGTAGTACTTTTGTTGTGCTAAATCACAGTTAGCTTTGCTATCACATAATCAAGGATTTAAAGCCACGTCTGATTCATGCTGGATATATTTAATGGTGTGTAGACATTAAACAAGAAGTAAACCGATTTGCACACTTCAGCAGCTACATAGACCAGGATAATGACACCAGAAATGAAGTTAGAATAGCAAAAACAGTATTGACTTTCAAGAATCTTAAGAACGTATGGCACTCAAAAACCAAGCTAAGATTATTCGATTCAAATGTAATGCCTACCCTCATTTATGCATGCATGTGGAAGCTGGAAAACAACTAAAGAAATAAGCAACAAATTGGACTCTTTTGAAAACAAATGCCTAAGGAAAGTACTCTGTATAAAGTGGAACGAATTCAACAACAAAACAGAAATAAGGCAGATAAGTAAACAACAACCTGTCTCATCAGTCACGTGATGAGAAAGAAAAGTCAGAGAATCTCAAAACAAGCTATCAAGTGAAACACAACAGGCCAAAGAAGATGAGGTCAACCACATGAAGCTCTAAAGAGGACATTGTTAAGAGAGGCCAAATTAATAGGCATAAAATCCCTTGATGAGATTGAAAAACTCTCCAAAGGAACAGGAAAACTTGGTGAATTACCATGCGAGCCATAAATGATTTTTACCAGCACAGGAAGGATGTAAGATATTAAAAATGTCAATTTTTATAAATGTACTTCCTTTTTAACATCTTGGTTTGTAATCTTCTAAGTCCACTGTACTGTTTACCTGAACCAGGATAAGTTGGCATTTCTAAAATGATTCCTTTTTCACTTGTTTGTTTTTGTCTGTAAAAATAAATGCTGTTTTTTTTAAATGAGTGATTTATATTTTCCATAACATTTTACATCAGGTTGTTTCAAAACTAGTTACTTATTTATAAATAAGATGCAGCATACCAGGTTATTTTAAAGTAAAATAAAACCTGTGAACCAGAAAGGTCCATATTTTTTATGTATGAATTTCTTCGGTGTATGACAAACTATTTATGTTGTAAACCAGTCTCTAATGAAATGTCATCTCTGTTTACAAGTTTTCTACTTATATTTGATGACCAGAGTAGAATTAGTAGAACTGACAGCCCAGTCAGTCTTGGAGTGACTCTTGTCATTATAACCTTCAAGATCACCTGACCTGACCTGTCAAGGATTCTTGTGAATCTGAGTTGAGGTCATATTGCCTCAGAAAACAGAATATCTGCCTGTACATAGCTCACACTGGATTATACTAAGCAGTGATGAAGGACTAAATAGGATACTCATAAATTTTCTATGTTTTTAAAACACAAAATCTGGCCAAATCACAGATAATTAAAAAAAAATTGACCTTCACTGGTTTCAGAGCTAATATCAAGACTTAACTTTTAATTGTGCTTTGTCATCAGATGTATGGTGGGATGAGAGGCATACGAGCGCTGGTGACGGAGACCTCAGTTCTAGATCCAGAGGAAGGCATCAGGTTTAGGGGATATAGCATTCCTGAGTGCCAGAAATTGCTTCCCAAAGCCTCAGGTGGCGAAGAGCCTCTACCAGAAGGTTTATTTTGGTTACTGGTAACTGGTCAGATTCCAAGTCAGGAGCAGACTGCAGCCATTACCAAGGTTGTGTTCTTATTTTTTTTCACTTTTATCAAAAGTAAAGTGTCAAAAATAGTTCAAAGCATAGTCTGATGGAACAAGTGGATAGGATTAACTTATCTTGACTAACTCAAACTTCTGCCATTAAATATTAATTTAGGGTTTTACTTACATTGTACCAATAAATTTTCATTTGCTGAATCCATAAGAAAATGATGATCAACATTCATTAGATGAATGAGAGGACTTGAGAAAACATAATAATAATGGGGAAAAATAAAGTCACATAAAGAGAATAATAGAAAGGTCAGGAGAGAAGATCATGGACAGTCTAGTGCAGTTTCATGCTAGAAAGTCATAAATTGAGCTTATGGAAATTATCAAGGATCAAGATCTGTGGAGAAGCAGGACTATCAGTGCCTGTATAATGATGAAATATTTTAAATTCTTACATTTTTGTGTATTCTGAGTGACCATATTTTTGTGGCGTTTGAAGATATTCTGTGTGTCTGTTAATCAGGAATGGAATGATCGTGCAGAGATCCCCAACCATGTGATCACTTTGTTGAACAACTTCCCTACCAAGCTTCATCCTATGTCTCAGTTCAGTGCTGCCATCACAGCCTTGAACTCTGAGAGCAAATTTGCCAAAGCCTACTCAGAAGGAGTGCACAAATCCAAATATTGGGAGGTAGAATAATATTTGTTTTGTTATATCAAAGTTCATTTCTTGAAAATAATTTCAGTTTTTCCGCCCATTAGTACAGAAAATTTTAATCAGTGGTGAACACCTTTTATGTGCTTTCTGTGCTAAATTTAGTGCGTTAAATAGCTTCCTGAAACATTTTGATTTATACAAGAATTTGAGAACATCATAGATGAGCTGTAATTTTTTTTTAAATGTACATAACTGATACATTTCTAACTTTTGAGTCATTACGCAAGTGAATGGTTAAGAGAGGAAAGATTTTGGCAGAGTAAGTGAAATTACAATTATGGCCAAAGTTTCATATAGGCTCTGTAGGTAAGCAATTAGTTTGTTTTGATGGGTGTGTACTTATTAACTTAATATATCCTTTAAAGCTGTGCTATGAGGATTCAATGGATCTAATTGCCAAGCTTCCCACAGTGGCAGCAATAATATATCGCAACTTATACCGAGAAGGCAGTCCTCCTGATCCAATAGATGAAAAGAAAGACTGGAGCTGGAACTACACTTCAATGCTGGGTTTCACAGAACCAGAATTTGTGGAACTCATGAGGCTCTATCTTACAATTCATACGTAAGTAGATCAGTGTGATGTATACATGAGTAGATAAGTATGATTCATTTATAATTTGGTAAATCTGATTCATGCATGAATAAAGATAGTTTAGCAAGAATGTAGGTGTGGTTTATCAAGACCAGCAAATCAGAACTGGTCAAGATTCTGTCCCACTTTTCAATTGGTGCTTGGAGCCTGAGTAGGGTTTGCTGTAGTTCCCATTGTGGATCCAGTCTTGATCTTCAAGATAGCAACCATACACCCACCCCTCCCATTTTGATGGTAAGTTGTTTCAGTATCTCTATGGGATTGGCTGCTAAGAGCATCCTTCTAACAGTTCCAGGGAGAAACAATAACTTTGTGCATAAGATATATGGTTTTCATGTCATTTGTATATGCTGCTTTCTCTGCTGTTTCTGCTAAGTTGTCATAATATTGACGTTTATCTTGACGGCATGATTCCTTCACTTCTTTGTCTTTTTGTGCATAATTACTTAAAACTCGTTCTTTAAGCCGTTGTGATTTGGTGTTCAGTAATTTTTTCTTGATTTCTTTTCTTTGTTCTATCTTTTCCCATGTGGTCTCACTTATCCATTCCTCTTTTCTCCTTTTCCGATATCCCAGCACCTCTTTTGCTGTTTCCTGTAGTGTTTTATTGAACTCTAATATGGACATTTCTGCTTCATCTTGTAGGACACTGAAGCGGTTCTTAAGTATTATTGAGAATTCATTTCTTGTTTGCTGGTCTATCAGTTTTCTTGTATCAAAATATATCTTTCTGTGTTCTCCGATTCTGGCTTTCCTTAATTTTAGTTTTATTTTTGCTACCAGAAGGTTGTGATCACTTCCTATATCTGCTCCTTTCCTTGCTCGCACATCTTGTAGTGACCGTTTCCACTTGTTGTTTATTAGTATGTGATCGATTTGGTTTTCTGTGGTTTTATCTGGTGACCTCCAAGTCACCTTATGGATGTTTTTGTGTTGGAAAATTGTCCCTCCGATGGTCATCATGTTTTCTTCACAGAAACTGCACAGTCTTTCTCCATTTTCATTTATTTCTCCGATTCCTTCTCTTCCCATGATTCTTCTTCTATCTTCATTTCCTTCACCTACTTTTGCATTGAAGTCGCCCAAGATGAGTAGCATATCATGCTTGGGTATTGTTTCTACTGTGGCTTGGAGGCTGTTGTAAAAATCTTCTTTTAATTCCTCTTCAGCTGCTTCTGTTGGTGCATAACAAACTATAATAGACAGCTTCGTGAATCTTGAGTTGAACCGTGCATATAATAATCTCTCATTTATTGGGGTCCATTTCAGCAATGCTCTTGATGCTTCTTTTGTTATAATCAATGCTACTCCTCCTTCATGAAGATCTTCTTTACCTGACCATATTATTGTATCTTCTGTGTGCTGTGTTGTTAATTTCCTTCTGCCTTGTCCTGTCCATCTTGCTTCTTGTATTCCTAGTATGTCTAGTTTGTATCTGTGCATTTCCTTGATGGTTTGTGCTAGTTTTCCAGTCTGGTTTAGTGTTCTTACATTCCAGCTGCCTATTTGCATCTTTTGTTTAGGTTCCAGGAGGTCTGCAGTCGGGCTGGGGACTTCCAGTGGCTGGCTTTCATCCACAACCTTCATGGGCTCAGTTTCCTGATAAGCATTTCTCCTTCCACCTGCATTTGCTTTTTCCCTTGCTTCTGTTTCTGTAGCAGTCTGATAGTTTTTTACCAGATAGGGTTGCTGGCCCTATGCTGAACCCTCCTTAGTCGCCTTTTACGATCATGCATGGTAGGGTACAGTGGTCCTATTCTTTGCAGATCCCGGGTACCACACAGGGGCAGTGGTACATAGACTGTGTCTAATGCTAACCCTCTGCTAGGCTTAAGCGCACATCAGGAGTAACACCATTCTGATTTGCTGTCTCTAGAAACTATGTAGTTCCTCTCGCTGTCAGTTTTACTCACTGGTTGTGAGAATACAACAAACATAATGGTGAATCAATGTATAATACTGTATAATTTAAATGTCATACCACTGTCTATTGTTAAGAATTGAACAAAAATATATTTGTAGTTTATTTGTTTGGTGATACTTTCTTTTGCATATGAAGTGATCATGAAGGAGGCAATGTCAGTGCTCACACATGCCATCTGGTTGGTAGTGCACTCTCTGACCCATATCTGTCCTTTGCAGCTGCCATGAATGGGCTTGCTGGGCCATTGCATGGCTTGGCTAACCAGGTAACAGATGTCTTTGTGGTTCTTACAGAATTATGTCTTCTTTTTCATTCGCTGACAGAATTATGTAACTTTGAAAAGTTAAATGGGAAACTAAAAAGGGGTTTGCTAAAAATGTTCATTTCTCTTTGTAAATTATTAAAATAAATAATATATCTTATGAAATATTATATAATATATTGTGAAAATATGCTTTTGAGGAAAAACAGTTTTCAAAACTTTCTTATAGATGCATATGAGTGAATTTTTTTTTTTTTAACAATAATGAATACCATAGCATTGTATATTTTTGAATGATTATATCACTGTGTATGAGCATTTCTCTTTCTAGGAAGTGCTTGTGTGGACAACAAAACTCCAGGAAGCTTTGGGTGGTGAAGTTACAGATGATCAGTTGAGGGAGTTTATATGGAAAACTCTGAAATCTGGACAGGTATGATCTTTGTGAGAAGCTGTATCTAGTAATGTATCTGATGCTGATGTTTACACCATGTTGTTTACTGTTTGTGTTGGGTATTAGCTGATAGTTGCATTGTATTTTTGCTTAGTTTTATTTTTTTCCATATTACAGTGATTTTCAGAAGTTAAAAACACCATTTCTGTTAATTGTGAAATCTTGCACTTATCTGGTATTTTTGCCTGGTACCTGAAAGAACAAATAAAATCTCACAGTGGCCATTGGAATGTTAACTGATAATTGATATCAAAAGGATTTACTAGTTATGTTGCTGCTGGAAAATTGTTTAGTGATTTGTCATCTGTTTTGTTAAAATCTTATAGATCTAACCCAATGAGTATATTATGTGCGGAACATTTTGGCTAGACAGTTTTCCCACATTTCATTTCCAGGCCGTTAATGTATATAGTTTCTGTAACGTATGTTTTTTTTTTTTTTTTTGCTTTTATATGTGTTGGCACTGTTTTTTCCATGACTTATAATTTGCCAGGAAATTATGCTGGATCTTGATAAATCATTTAGGGGTAATGGCAGGTCACTTTGCTGGCAGTTGTAGACGTCCCTCTTAGAGTGAGGTAATAATGCTCATGGCACCAGATGTCATAAAAAAACCTTGTCTCAGTCTTGAATAACTTGTATTGTATTGCTAAAGGGTAATGTAGCAGAACACATTGAATAAGCACACTTAATTCATCTTGGGGACCATCAGTTTACACAGCTGCCCAGACTGTAGTAGCAGCATTGTAGTTTCTAGCAGCACCTGTTAATACTTGGTGGAATCTTGAGTATTTTTGGTGTATTGTTTGTGATGACTTGAGTCATTCAGATTTTAAAAAATTATTTTTTAGAAAAAAAGTTTGGATAACTCATTCACCAGAATCAGCATTGCCAGAGTTAACAGTTCTATATAATCCTGTCATTTTTCATTGCCCTTGACTGATGTGACATTCTGAGCGCACTATATTTTCTGCAGGTTGTTCCAGGCTATGGACATGCAGTTCTCAGAAAAACAGACCCTCGCTATACATGCCAGCGGGAATTTGCATTGAAACATCTTCCAAATGACCCTTTGTTCAAGTTAGTCTCACAAATCTACAAAGTTGTCCCAGATATTCTCATTGAACAGGGCAAGGCCAAAAACCCTTGGCCTAATGTGGATGCACATAGTGGAGTCTTGCTGCAGGTATATTGCAGAAAATTATGAGATGAATATTTTTATTTGTATATTTGTTTATATGTGAGGGATGATCAAAAAGTATCTGGACTAGACTTATTACAAAATAAACTACAAAAGTTAGTGATCTGTAATTTAGTCACCTTCAAAACATTCCTCTTCTGAAGCAATACATCTAACCCAGCGCTGTTTCCACTGCTGGAAGCATTTTTTTAAAGTCATCTGATATGGAGTACAGATGCCACGTCTCTTGTATCTCCTCAGCATCCTGAAATCTTTTTCCTTTCAAGTAGTTTTTTTATTTTTGAGTCACAGGGAATGATATCAGGTGAACATGGTGGTTGTTGGACCTGTGGAATTAAGAAGTGCTTAGCAAGAAACTGCTCAACAAGTTGCTATGCCTTGGCAGGCACATTGTTATGGTGGAGTTCCCACTCACCACTCTAATGCAGTGTTGGTCTTTTGCAGTGATATTTGATATAAATTGCATCCCTCAAATGCAGAAAAACTTCACAGTAGTATACCTTGTTGACTATCTGACTTGATGGAGCATAGTCACAATGCACACTTTCACTGTGATGTAAAAAAAAAACAGTCAGCATTGTTTTGAAAATGCTGTGGCTATGTCATGCTTTTTTGGGTCTGGGAGACATCAGTCTTCCACTGTGAAGATGGCCTTAATTTCGGGGTCATACCCATAAATCCATGATTCATCACCAGTTATGATTGTTTTTAAGTTTTTGGCACATTCAGGGAGGTCAAGAACAGCCAAAACACAGGCCTGTTTGTGGTCAGTTGAGAGCACTTTTAACTCAAGTTTAACTGAGAGATGCCTCATGCCTGAATCATCCATAAGATTTGACTGAATTGAACCAGAACTAATGTGTAAGTCTTCAGATAACTCACAAATGGTGATTCGGTGATTTTGTAGCACATGTGTGCGGGCAAGTTCCATATTTTCTTGAGTTTTTTCCTGATTGTGGGCCTCCCAGACCGTTCATCACTCTCAGTACTTTCATGGTATCTTTAGCTCTTTCCATGCCTCAGGAAGAAACATGAACGTTTGGTTGGGTGCCGGATTAAAAATGCGGGTCTTGATATGTATAGGGCGTATAGTTGAATAATTGAATGAAACACAGTATTTCCATGTACCTCCATGTACTCATTATGTTTCAGAATGTAAGATTTCATAAATGCAGAGTTTTTTAGGAAAAAAGAAGTAATGTCATGTTTTTAGAAAATGATTGTGTCCACTTACAACCGGAAAGGTCTAGAGGTACAATACATACCATCTGAGATGTGTAGATCTATCTGTTGATGTCGTATTGTGACTCAGTGTTGCATTATCAGTAGAATGTCTGAAATAACCTACTACTACTCCAGTCGTCTAATATGTCTAGGTCTACTTGGGATACATTCAGGAACAGTGATCTGGTCACAGGGCATGTCCATACCCCTATCTACATCACTAAAAATTGAAATTTCTCACAGAAAACTTCAATTTTCTCCCTCGGAACTAAACCCTCTTTGGCCATTTTGAAAAAGGTCACAGGCCATGCACACTAAATGTTTACAATCTAAACGTTACACTAGGTTTTTAATGAAACAAACCAAATGCCGCTAGAGTGATTAAAGGCACCACGTGAGAAACTGTAACTGTCGTCTAGGCGATGAAATGCCAGGGATGAGTTAAAACGTGTATACCACTCATGAACGCGTACAATTCATACACTCCTCCCCATAGACTACCTATAACTTTAACTCTTCCCAGGCGTCGGTCACTATACTGACGCTTCCGGTTTTCCCGATGCGTGCGGGAATGGGCAGTATACTGACGATTTGTTTCATTTAAAACAACTCTGCATTTATGAAATTTTCATTCATTTAGCTACACTTTGATACATATTACGTATACGGAAGTACATGGAAACACTGTTTTTCATTCCATTTTACACCTAGACCCCTTACTGACAAGGACCCGCGTTTTTACTCCCGCACTCCAGAAAACGTCCGTGTTTCTTCCTCCAGCACGGGAAGAGTTAAGTATGTGCATTTGCACATTTTGCCAAGTTTTTTTTTACAAAATCTGATGCAAATTCACTGATCCAGTTTATTCTGACATGACAGTTGCAATGAACAGATTCAGATACATCAGAACAAAACACTACCGTAAATAAAGCAGACAAGCTGGGGAGATGTGACTTATGCCATGTGTGAGGTATATGCCAAGGTCAGCCTGTTTATGTCTACTTCCGGTTATGTCAGTCGATTCCGGAGTTATGCCCTCAGTCTTGATACAATTTGATCACACCACACTGTCTTCATGATGAAAAAGGGAGGGAGAGAGAGAAAGATACTATATTATTAAGTTATCAAGCCAGGCTATTGTAATTCTACAATGTAAATTCAATATTTTTAATGTTTTCAACGAATTTATAATGTTTTTGAAGATAATATCTAGATTGGCAGCAGATTGCAAAAAATTTTGGCATGGGCCAGAGTGATCCACGGACCAAGAGTTGCCCATATGTGACATAAACTGATCATAGATTACTTTGTAAAGTTGTGTTGCTTCTTACTAAGTGATGCAGTGACATAAGAATAGAACATGTCCTTTATTGTGATATTCACTTACCTGCATATGTTTATCTGCATAGGTGGTAGAATGGAGAATATGTACTGCAACAAGCAGAATAGGAGTGAATATGTCTGATAGATTCTTATTAGAGCAGTTATTGACTGGTCTAGCGAGATGATCCATGAGGCCAAGCTTTGTCATCCTATATGCTAAATAGGAACTAAAAAAAAAAATGTCAGTTTTATCCAAGAGACAGAACTGCAGATATAAACCATAAATGTAAACAAATAAGACATTATCAAGGCTTGTAAACAGGCTATAGTCATCTTGGTTGGGATCATGGTGTTCCCCCCATGCTAGTAGAGCTAATAAGAAGCCTGTAACTTGGATACATTCTTGAAATTAAATAAGATTACCAGTGCACACTCTCCATGTGATGTGAGATGTATCACAGTACCAGCTTTGAGTTTGTTATGACAGGAGTTATCACCATCTTTACACAAAAATTCTGGATTTTTAAAATTATGTAGGAATGTCACCATCATCCAAGATAATGAAAACAACTTGTATGTTTATATATTCACAGTATTATGGACTCAAGGAGATGAACTACTACACAGTGATGTTTGGAGTGTCCCGTGCCCTGGGTGTGCTGGCATCTCTTATATGGGATCGTGCTTTGGGCCTGCCAATTGAGCGACCAAAGTCCTATGATACTCCGCATCTTAAAAAGCTGGTGGGAGCCAAATAATACAGAAACTGTGATATCATCTTTCTGCATACATTATTCCTATAAGATATTTCAGTTTTGCTCGCTGTTTTGTTAAAATTTATTTTAAAGAAATAATGGTTTTTCATTATTAGTTTACTGCTGTGTCAGCAGGAATTTCATCAGATTGTGTGCTCCAGAGGATAGAGTGGAGTTTGTTTTATATTTTTATGCTTGTGTATATCTTTTTTTTTTTTTGGAGACATCTTCTATTTTATATCTGTGAAGTTTTAAATTAGAAAAAATATACATTAGCTCTTGGCCTGATTTTGTCTAGTTTTATGCCACATAGAAGGATGTATAAGCTAATTAAGGAAGAATATTTGAGTAAGTCAGTGAAAATGAAATGAGTTGCAGTGAAGTATGGTAATCGTTGATTTGCCACCTAGTGTTATTTTTAGCACAACATTAATAAGAAACATTTTAACGAAACCGGTGTGCAGTTTTTAATTTTAAAAGGTAACATTTCTGAATGTGTCCATTAGAATTTCATTACGTAAATTGTATTTATGAGCTAAGTTTATTATTATTACTAAAGTTATAAATACAGTGTGGTCTAATGCTGATAATACCAAAACCACACTTTTATTCGATAAAGTTTATTAAGAGGCAGCAATGCCAGTTTCGCAATAATTATACGCTGTACAGTGTGTTTTATATAATTATTCTGCCTTGAATGATTGGTTGCTGTGAAACAAATGTGCTCATGACATCTTTTGTATGGAGGATATGCTGGAGGACATTTTGCACTTACATGAAGTTTTATTGTTCAGGACACAAAGACAATTATCAAATATGGATTCGAATGATTTTACCTAAGAAACTCAGTTGTTTCAGTCATCATAAAGAATAAAATAGGTTCACAAATTGGTTTTTTTTTTTTTTTTTTTTTCCCATTTTGTTTTTATATATGTAAAAAAAAGTTTGAGATGAGCAAGTGGTGGTTAATTTACTTGTTTCTTTACTTTTACAGAAGTAATTCGTTTCATGGATTAAGTAGTGAGATTAAGGTACCTACCACATTTTTAAAGAAAATGTTGGTGTTGATTCACTCACTGTAAAACAACAACCTTCGTCTCGGAAGAGGATTCACCAGTAAAAACCTTTAAAAACAGAATTCCACAACAGAATCACCAAGATCACAGAAATCATGGAGAAGTTCAAAGAACATGATCCAGATTATGAGTAGAGCTTTAGAGTATGGCAAGGTGTTTTTGAAATTTCTTGCTATAAAGAAATTCTTAGAGAGAGAGAGAGAGAAAAGAAAGGACAGCATGTCACATTTACATCACCGAGAAACCTAGAACTGAATAGCCAAAATGTGGGCCCTTCATCTTAGATTGCAAACAATAAAGCAAACATCTTTTAAAAATTTAGAAAAGAAAAATGAATTCTTATTTACATTTTAACCTAGATACCATCCAGACAAATGTAATGACCCCATTTACCACTGATTTGCTTAATTCTTTGTTTTTGGGGCACATTCTGAGTGTTATTAGGGTATGAGTGTACATACTATATATCACATAATTATTTAATATACATGATTCTATGAATTACAAAATAATCAAAATAAATGTGCATTTAGATACTGCGGTATTGTTCTAGTGCTGTATTTCCCTAGCATTAAGGAGGTTTTTTCATGTTGATAGAGGAGGTGAAAATTATAGTGTAGTGTTCTCATATAAATTAACAGCCACACACATCATGAAGCAAGGATGTTAGGCCCAAGCACAAAAAATCAGAATTTTCAGAAACATAAGGTTCAAAATTCAGACTTCAGCTTCATTGCATTCAGGACAGCCCCATACATGCTCCACAGCAACCATTCAAGTGTATGTTTACTAACAGTTCCCATCAAGTGTTGGATGATGCATTTTCTGCCACATAGTTCAGATTTCCTGCCAGTACCTTTAATTTGTCCTAACTCCAGTAATCTCTTCACAGCTACATTGTTCTTCCATTTTCCTGCAGTCTTTTTACTACAGCTTTAACAATGTCATCCATCCTTGGCCATTATCAGCCTGCCATTTATTTTAGCCAGTCCAGCAAGTCTATCTGCCACATCATTGCCATGTACTCCCGCATGCCCTGGACAGTAAAGCCACGTTAGGCTTGTCACAGTTGACTGGCTTAACAAATGAACTCATTTTTTTCAAAACAATTTCTTATAAATTTTATGAAGCATACTATATGAATCCGTCACAATGACACTATGAACCACATCATGGGCAACTAGCCATTCCATTGCCACCAGGACTTGCATGCTTAATGTGGTGACTTCAGAGGCTCCCAAACTCTGTGCCACTACTATTCTATTTTGGTAGACAACAAAACCCTAACCACTTCTGCTAATCTGAGTCACTGAGCCATCTGCATATATTAACTGTGTCAGAAGACCCACAGTGATGCTGTATGAAATCTTGAACCCAAAGTTCAGCTACTTCCTGTGCCGAATCTTGACATTCATGGCCCTTCTGTATAATAACCTTTGTTAGCTGAGGTCGGTCATGTACCTATAAATCATTGCCTGTAGGCACATCGTCTTGATTGCAAAGTGACTTTATTGTGTCCTCAGCCATCCAAAATCTGCCTCGTTTGATGTGTTTTCCCATAATTTGGCATTTAAAAACCGACACTAACATTTTTCTTAATGTATTAACATGCCGGGTATTAAAAACAAAGAAGTAGAACAGGAAATATAATTTCTGCACAAATATAGGTGCATATTTTATGAATCAACTTCCAGAAATTAGGTAGTAACAGTAGCAGATTAACATCACCCAGGCCTGTAGATTAAACTTAGTAATGACCCTGCCCTCTGACCTAAGCCTCCCATCTCCTGATATAAAATTCATACAAAAATCTGTATTTGCAGTTTCAGACCCCTAGGCTTAATCCTGTTCAGTATTTGTACGAACTCCCTGTAACTGCGAGCTGTTGTTCTTTTCAGCCGATGTTGTAGAGGTGTTGAGACACATCATCGTATTGTAGTGGGTTATGGCAGCTACCTTTTCAGTCCCGGAGTACAGCTAAAAAGCAGGGAGTGTGCAATACTTCTTTAGCAGACTCCACCACCGTGGGGACTATGGCGATCCCTACCCCTTTAGCCAGACTAGGCCTGTTATTGGGGGTACCACGGAGAGGTGGGACAGGGTCTTGGTCAGCTATAGTTTACTAACCCTGACGTTGACATATCAGCTATGGGTCGCTGATTGCCTCATTGGACAAGCATTTCACCCCCAGCCTGTTCAGTCTAATGGATAATCCAGCCTTGGGTAATAAATAAGAGAATGAGCAGATGTTTCGTATATATTAGGAGCTACTAAGAAACAAATTTGGCAGAGAAAATGTCCACAAGATTAGACAATATCATTCATTGTGATAAGGAGATGACAATGAAAGATGGGTACTAAGGATTTTTTTTACATGGGGAAACAAATACAGACTCAGGTGGCTTGGGCATTTAGAGAGATTGGAGAGAGGATAGACAAACAAAGATGGCCTATACAAAAGTGATGAAAGGGGATAGATCAAGAGGTAGACCTAGACAATGATGGCAAGACAACCTCAAAGAAGATAGACTTGCTCTTGGAATCAACAGTTGGCAAGAAAAGGTCAAGAACAGAGGTAAATGGAGATGTGTCTTGTCTGTGGCACTGAGGCTCAAAGAAGAAGACAAACACAGCATTAAGGAAGATCATCACCTAGTCTTCAGTGTAACGAAGATGATGAACACAGAAGTGAACAACTCAGGTAAATGTTGCTTTGTAATTTTTATTTGTAAAATTCACATGAGATTTGTCTGCCTTGATATGAGAAACAATTATAATTAGTTATCATGTAGTCATAAATATGTAGTTTCCTTTCTGTTTATACTGAATTAAAGGAAAAAAAACCTTCAGAATAAATAGTTTTTGATAAAAATTATAGAAAGACCCTACTGTTTCATACAGCCTGGTTAGCTGAGTGGTTAGGTGCTCGGTTTACTAATCCGGTAGTACCAGATTCAAAGCCAGCAGTGGAGTTTTTTTCTGGTACACACCAAAAAAAAAAAAAAAAGGCCCCAGGGTTGACCCAGCCTCTAAAAATGGTACAGAGAAATCTGGGAAGGTAAATGTGGCCAGGTGTATCACTGTTTCATGGGCTGAAGGTCATGAAAATACAAGCCTAACACCATTTCCCCAATATGCCTAAATGGCATGGAAGTGGGAATTTACCTTTACCTAATGTTTTATATTAACTGTCTGCATCCTTCTGAAGTGAAGGGGGGTTACCAGTCTTTTTTTTCCTATTATGGTTGCACATAATTAAGCTTTACAAAAAGGTGGAAAGCGCACCTAATAGCAACAGGGAAGATCGAAGGTAGAAGAGACGGAGAGAAAAGATGTCTGACGGTTTGGCATGCTGATACTGGAAATGGTCAGTGAGAAGCCTGCTGAGAATGCATGGGGGATGAAGGGCTACAGGAGGACATGATATCCTACAGCTGTCAACAGAGACCTCAAGAGAGAAAACAATGAAATCATGGCTTTGAAACATACATTTATGTATTCATACTGGGATATACACACATATACCAGTTGTGCTGTTTTAACATACCCTGTCTCTTTCTGAATTTGCTCTTTTGGTGGCACTCAGTGGCTGGTTCATGTAAGTGAAAAAGTGCCTGTTGTAGTTTCAGGTTAACTTTCACTTTGTATGTGAAATTTGTTTTAGAGAAGTCTCAAGATATAATGCTACAGCAGCAATCTTTATTCATTCATTCATTTGCTATGTGTTGTGCCTGTAGGTGCTAATAATCACGTGTCTTCAGTTAGTGCAGTCTTTGTTATCTAATCTGATTAGCTGCCATTTTTTAAAACCATGCCCATGGGTCAAACAATTCAGAACATTTTCTGACTTTTTAATTTTTTTTTCTGAGTTTTGCAGCTATTGTGAAGTCAGTAACTTCTGTCTTCCAAAGACTTGTGCAATGATTGTCAAGTTCTATAATTTCTGTCTTCTCATGGCATGTGCAGTAATTGTCAAGTTCTATAATTTCTTTATTATCATGACATGTTAAGTGATTGTGAAGTTCTGTAGTTTCTGTCTTGTCACAACATTTCCAGTGATTGTCAAATTCTGTAACTTCTGTCTTCTCATGACATGTTAAATGATTGTCAAGTTCTGTAACTTCTGTCTTCTCATGACATGTTAAGTGATTGTCAAGTTCTATAAATTCTGTCTACTCATGGCATGTCCAGTGATTGTCAAGTTCTATGTCTTTAATTTCTGTCTTCTCATGACATGTCCAGTGGTTGTCAAGTTCTATAACCTCTGTCTTATCATGACATGTCCAAAGACTTTTTAAAAATTGTAATTGATCATGATTTAATTTAGATTGTGTTCTGCAACTTCTCTGAATTTCTAAAGTTGTTTTCTGGTTATATATTCTATTAGTTTTCAACCTCAGATTGATTATACCAGGCAGTAAATTATTGCTTATGTTTCTGAAATGGAAGTAGATTACAGCTTTTCAAGTGGATCTAACAGACTTTGTTACTCTTCTCAAATTAAATTAGTGACTATAAGTAGATTACTTTGTTTGAGAAAAATGTAACCATGCTAAAAAAAAAAACTTTAATAATATTGGAATTGATACTTTACATGTCACTAGTATTTGTTATTTGTATAACTTTTAATCAGCTGTATCTCGAGATAGATTTTCTGATTTATTCATTGTTTAAATTAAAGCCCTATCCAAAGCTGGCAACAATCAAGATCAAACAAATCATCCAGTAAACTTTCAAGAGGAGAAAACTATAATCCGTAATCATTATAATAGTATCCTGACAACTGCTGAGTACTCTACTATTACAAATTTCAATAAATTACTCTCTCAGAATTCTAATTGTACAGGTTACCACAGACAGTACAACAGTATGAGAATCACTGACACCTGATTTTAAGTGAGATCAAATAAACCACAAGTTTATTATGAAAAGAATGGGTGGTGATCAGTGAGGATGTTGGAACTAAAGATTGTAATAGATGATCAAGCCACTCCTAACCTTGACGAGAACTCGTTCGGCATATAAGGAAAGGAGTGAGCAACACTCACACTCAGATAAACTGTCAGACATACAGCGTGATGGAAAAAAAATATAACAATCAACTTACATTCTCAATGAATGCCTTTCCATCACAAAAATGATGCTAACAAAACTTCAGTGAGCACAGTTCTATCACATTCCTAGAATGCTTCCTAAGCCATTACACAATGATGTTAAATCACTCAAAATCTTCAAGACATAATCTGATAATCATCTGAACAGAATCATCCTAACGTATTCACAACTCATAATGAATCCAATCATAACACTTGAAAAAAAAAATCAAAATCTCACAAAAAGTCTAATAATAATAATAATCTTACAAAAAATCCCAGTCATTAAATATCCCCCTACAATTTCTATTTCTAAATCTTTCAGAAGTTTCTATCCCGTGGAACACAAAAATCGCGGGTCAACATTCTACCTTTTTGTTCACCAAAAAGTCTAAACTCCGTGCAAAATTGCCTGTTTATAATCTTGGACAAATTCTTAAAACAACAATTTCGTTTTTAGCTTTACTGTAGCTAAATTTAACTAATTGTACAAACATGCCCTGAATGACTTTGTTACCTGTACAATATCTCGTGACCGGACATGTCAAAAAAGTAACCTTCAACGTGTAGAGACTGACCTCTCGTTGATCTGCAGTATAACAAATATTACAAGGGCGTTAACCATAATGTCAAACTACTAAATTAATCCTTATACCGTAAAAAGTGCAGAATTTAAAAAATTTTCTTACACCAGTGAAGATCTGAATGGAAACAACAACTGAAATTCAACAGCGAACCAGATCCAATACACCAATTACAAAGACATCAGCAAATCATCCCCTGTCGCCTAAGGACAGGCCACTGCAGACTACTAGGCCATCCACATCGACTTAAAATGTCTCACACAGACGAGTGTCCACGCGGCAGTTGGAGCCCAGACTCCAGGATATATCCTTCAAGAGTTCCCAAACATTGCGGATCTGATGTGTGAGACATGGCCGAGGAAACGAGCACGGGGCAAAAAAAACTTTGGGGCTCTTATCAGGATCTGGAACGGACTGCAGGATATGCTCTGTCGACAGGAATCATGATCTGATGCGACCAAAAACCTCGAACGCAGAAGAAAAAGAAGGCCGAAAAATTTTAGCGATCACAGTGTTCTTTTTTTTAAAATAGTGAAGTACTGGATATATATATATATATATATATGGGAAATTTTCTCCCCTCTTACTTCCTTAAGTTGGCGTGGTCTATTCGGTGAAACAACTCGAGGAACAGTTGCAAACTATTTCCTCCAAAAGCACCTACCATGCATGACTCACTGCTTTACATGTAGCCAAGGGCAATGGATGCAGATCTGAACTAAAGGCTAAATCACATGCAATACACGGCCAATACAACATTGGAATCATTTATCTAAAAAACCACCGAAGGACATTCTGATGTTAAAGATCGAACACCTTACGGGCATGCCCCGAGTGTAATGAGCCTGCTTCCCAGGACTAGGAACAAAACTAGGTCCAGTCCTCTCCCCCCCCCCCTTTTTTTTTGGACAGTTACGGTTACAAAATACCTAGTGTACAACAGTATATTTATAATAAATTTCCAATGCATTTTTGTTAGTGTCACTGACAAGCAAGTGCTGTAATAGGGTTTGGATAAGCTTTAATATGTTTAATGTGTTTAAATACAGACAAACTGACTAATAATGTTGTAAGAAAACCTTTCTGGTGCAGTTCATGTCTAATGACTGCTGGCATAGTTTCCACGACAAGGTCAGGAGTGCTACACAGATAACAAAAGTCACAAATCTAGCCACCAAGTGCAACTGTGAATTCCTTGTAGAACAGGTCAGGACAAAGCCTTGACTGTTATCGCAAGGAAGTGTTATCTTTGTAGGTCCTAGGTACAGCTCTTCAAAGCTTCCAAATCTATGCCTAAAAATATACAATGTCTAATTGAATTGTTTTCTACATTTCATTTTTAATGTCATTTAGAAAGCATGTTAGAGTGGAAGCGTCGTTCCAGCCTATTATAGTTTCAGTGTATCCGTAAACAAAGGCCCCTTAGGAGCTAATAGGTCGGAAATTATCTCCGTATACATGCAGCAGGGAATGGGTGTGAGGGGTGACGGATTTGGGGAACAAGTCCATTTCTAGCTATTGGACAAATGACGGTATAAAGATAATTTGTTACAAGAGCCACACGGTTGTGATCGTATGGCTTCTTGTAGTTCTGTTTCATTGGTTGTAACTCTAATGAGTTGTCCATGCTCCCACTGTCTTTTACATGACAATACACGATTTAATTTTGTTTAAAAATCTCCTTACACGGGAAACTGATAACAAAAATACTTTATTCACAAAACATGCCTTACATGATTTTTTTTTACACTGAACAAATGGATGTCCTTTTACTTTGACAAGAGCAGGGGATTGGTGGGTGGTGGAGATTAGTCCTACATATACGACTTATAGATCAGCATATGAACTGTATCCGTGGCCTTCCTATATTAGGTTCTGACACATGGTTTTGTTTTGTGACGGATTCATGAAGTATGATTGGTAAGACTGAGAAGAAATTGCTTCGAAAAGAATGGGTTCATCTGTTAAGCCAGTCAACTGTAACAAGCCTAACGTGGCTTTATTGTCCAAGGCGTACGGGAGTACATGGCAATGATGTGGCAGACAGATTTGCTGGACAGGCAAAAATAAATGGCGGACTGACAGTGGACAAGGGGGACTTTGCTAAAGCTGTGTGGAGAGGCTGCGGGAAAATGAATTGCAAGAATGGAAGAACTGTGTAGATCTGAAGAGATTTCTGGGGCTAGGACAAGTTAAAGTTGCTGGCAAGAAATCCGAGCAGTGTGTTTAATGGTTTTTTTTTTTTTTTTGCTATTTATAATTTGGCAACCCTGAAATAGTATTGGCGCCAACTAAGATGGTTTTCTACTCATTTGATCATTGTCTACTTGTGGAGTACAGTTTGAACTTATACATTTTCTTCTTGTTGTTGGTGTTCTAACAATCACCTAATTTTCTATATTATACACTGAGAAAATACAACAAGACACCCAGGCTTCCAACTCCACAAAATAATACAAATACAACAGCTTAACATAACTTGGCAGTCTTCCAACCAAAACAAACTGGTCAACAATGAGAATTCCAACAAAGCCAATTGGTGTAGTTATATCTTCAGACAACACACATTTATTAATGGACAAAATGAGGGGTGAAATCGTGATGATGGGAATGTAGCCATCAGGCTGAACAAAATTCACAGTAACAAATGCCCGGCGTGAGAGAACTCTACGCCATATGGGCAGAAACCTTACAATGTCCTATACACATAAAATCATACTCACAACATTCCACTTAAAACCTCAGCCATCAAGAAACCTAATTCCTTCAACTAACTACCAACAAATTGCCACTGCTAGAAACTCTTCCTAAACGAGATTTCATCTACATCAAAACTACTAAGATTCTTCCTACCACACAAACAAGTAAGGCTCCTGCTACAACAAACAAGTCAGGCTCTTCTACCACATTGTAGAGTCAATCACACAACCTTTCTCTGACACATTCTGACCAAGACTAACTTTCTCAGCCCATGCATACCTCCCGCTCAACTCAACCACGTGACTTCGAATTTTCTCGAACCACGTGCTTGGCACACGGTGATGAGTTGTGGTCTAGCAGACCAACTACAGGGCTATACACAATACACTCTGTACAGAATTGTTATTCTGTTACATGTGGCTGAAAACGCATCGTAAACAACCAACATTTGACAGGAACCATTTATTAGCAAACTTACTGTTGGATAGATGCTGAGGCATGCGGGGGAGCATATATGGGGTTGTCCCGAATGCAGTGAAATTGGAGTCTGAAATTTTGAACATAATTTTACGACACATAAATTATAACGGACAAATAAAGGAGTACCTTCTTCTTGTAGCCAGGTTCCGCTTTTGTTAGACCATCGTAAACCAATTTCAGATTGGCTACTGCTACCAGTAAGATAGTCACTAGTCTTGAGCTGAATCATTCGGACGTTACTGTATGATCTCATGTGACATTATGTTACATTCAGCCAGAAATGACATTAAATTCCTGTTCTCATTAAATTAGAAATTCTGAGATACAACTTTTTAAAGCAGCTATTTACAACTTGTAACTTGTAGATCTACCCCCCCCCCCCCGCCCCCAATGGGGACTATGGTGATCCCTGTTCCATTAGCCAGGCTAGGCCTGTTACTGGAAGTATCAACGAGGGGTGGGGCAGGGTCTTAGTCAGCTATGGTTCGCCAGCCCTGACGCTAGCGTGTCAGCTATGGGTGGCTGACTGCCGGATAGGATAGAGCTTTACCCCCCCCCCCCCAACCTCTTTTATGATGCTGTAAATCTAAATTTAACTCCTATAGTTTATATATCGTTTGTTTTCAGCTGGGAACATATCTCATTGCGTTACTGTACTCCGAATCTTGCGTCCAAAGCTACATTGTTTCTCAGCAAAAAAAAAAAAAATTTTTTTCCATGACATTATTATTATGATTATTATTTCGTATTGGGGTAGGGAGGAGAAGAAAAGGAATGCTGTCAACACTGAACCATGATGATAATTAGCGACTGGAAACTCCATTCGTGTGTAAAAACAAGTACCTGTATTCACGGAAACTATCACCTAGCAACTATAGTATCTGCCTGCGAAATCAAGCACACTGGGCTACGTTATATGCACAGTCAATGCATGAAGGGAAAAATCCAGTCCTGTAAGTTTGGGACCAGGCTGCTAAATCCGTACCAGGTAAAAACACTATTTAACACCGACGCCGAAAACAGCATACAAACACTGAAAACAGCACGCCAAAGATGAAGTTGGGGGGGGGGGAGGAACTCTTCAGTATCAGAATAGTTGAAGACACGATTAAGTGTCTTACTTTAAGTATGAATTTTCCTTCCTTTATTTAATTTATGTAATTAAGTTCTTCCATTTTTATGCACATGACAACACGAGGGTTAAAATCTAAGTGAATAAAATATGATAGATAACACTATAGTTTATTTTATGGTAGTCTGACGTAGGGTGGCTTTATGTTGTGCACACGTAGTCACAGCAAGCTATAACTGACTGATAGCTTGGGAATTCCGCACCGCGCACTATCAGTGAACCCGTGGGTGTTGTTTGGTGCGTTATTCTCCTTGAAAACAGTTGAAGCTTCATGAGCACAAACCAGCTCAAAACAAAAAACTTTTGGGTATTGAATTTTCTTATATATCTAAATGGTTATATATAAGATTGTAGCTTGCAGTAACAGTATGTGTATAATATCTTATCGCCACCATTTGAAACAGTATGTGTTGTATTGGGTACTGGTGCTAAACACATACGTTGACTGTGTCACGCTGTGGCTTGACTATGTTGCAGACATGCAGTAACAACATGACGAGCATTCACTGTAATGATTCACTCTTCACATGACAACCCCAGGACGTTAACAAACTGGCACATAGGATTATTAATCAAGACTGTTTTATCTTAGCACTCACAACCGTTTATTACATGGAACACGATGATGATGAAGATGAATCGAGCGAGACAAAATATATCAAGTGACGTCTCCAACGTTACAGAATTCAACCACGAGTAAGATTCTGGGCTGCTAGCTTAGCTAATACTAAGTTAACGCCATGAGACTCAAGTAACGTTCATCTATCCCCACACTTCATACTACACTAACTTGCGCAATAACATTTCTAGGAAGACGACACTGACACATCCACGTTTCACAGTCAAACTCCGAATGATCTGAATTGAAACTTACGTCTCACCCCCAGACCACAAAACATACTTTTAACGAGCAAAGAATAAACTTGAAGTCATGGACAAAACACTCTAGGAGATCCAACAAAACATACAACCATCATAGGCCTAACTCTGAGATACTAATTCAGAGTTATATCAAGGGTTAATTAGTGTCACACGTTGTCACGAATTTTCTCCTTAGGGTGGGCCTAGGTTTGACAAATCTCCAGTTATTAGTAGTTTTGTTAGTCTGATAAGATTGTTAGTCTGATAAGAGTTTAATCTGATATAATCACTGCTATTTTAAAATACGTCACAAAAATCTTTGGTTAAACTCTTTCATTCTGTTTTCTATTTCATGCCGGAAGTTCAAGCCATAGACAAATTTTTTTTTTACTCCAATGTCCTATTTTCTTTTAATGCACTAACAACACTATATATGTGATACTTGTGCGTGTGCCTCGCCCTACAGATATTCTCCTTTTTCCAGGGACAGGTTCATGCCAGTTACAGTATAAATGTTTATATTTAGGGCGACTGAAGTGTGGTGATATGTTGGTGTTTCCAACCCATAAAATTTACTTGATAAGATATCACTGCTGAAAGCATTACCCGAACTTCAGGTTAAATCATGTTCTGACTTTGTTGATAGTTTAATCTGAATCATACAAGTATGATTGTTTCATTTGTAACCAGCTTTGCTATAACGCTGTTTTAGTCATTCCACTATAGGACACAGCTTTATTTTGTTATTCGGTCCTGATTTTGGTGAAGACAGAAGGACTTCCCATTCCCTCTCCCTATCCTATATGGTCTGTTTTGATGTCTGAGCAGATGAACGATAAAAGTATCAATTACTTCGTGAAAGTTACTGGTTCTAAGGACTATTATTGGCGGAGGTGGGGTGGAGGATACATCGTTCTCCACTCCAATTGCGTTCGTCTCAAATAGCCTCTGACAGTCAAATCCAGCTCCTGGCCTTCTCGTGGCAGAATTGTTTAAATTGATAGGAGAGGGGGCGAAGGCGAATATCTGGCGCATGAAAACCAGACATTTCGGGTAGATGAGAGTCATGTTTGGTAGCTCATCTACCGCTGCTGACGAGACACTTCACCTGCCGTGCGTGGATTGGGGCTCCTCCCGGCCAGTGAAGAGAGGTGCGATTATGGGTTGCCGTGCGGCACTGTGGAAAAGGTGACAGAAAGGAGTAAGTGATCAGTAGCCTCGAGGTCAGGACTGCTCAAATCACGGCACCTCTGGTCTGGAGGTCGGCCACCTCCCACGTAAACTCATACCGGGCGAATTGCCTGAACCGATTTAACCCAGGGGTTAAGAAGCTGCTGGAGAGACTCTTCGAATGCTGCGCGTGGAGTGAAACTCCTCCCAGCCAATGAAGAAAATGAGGAAAAGCAATCAGGGTTGCCGTGGGGCGGCGATGTGAAAAGGTGATGGACAGGATAAAGTGAAGCTCAATCGGTATGTCCAGTATAGTCTCGCGACGAGAGCTACTCATATTACGGCACATCTGCTCTAGAGGCCGGCCACGTCCGTTCTACACACATACTGGTGAAATATACCTAAACCGGCTTAAACCAGGGGTGAAACTTGATGGCAACTCAAGTCACGGTACCTCTGCTCTAGAGGTCAGTCATGTCTCAAACTCGCCAATACTGGGATAATATGCCTAAGCAGGCTCAATCCAGGGGTGGAACTCACTAATGGCGAGGATCGTCCTCCTGGACAAAAGCCCCGTCCTGGTCACAACTAAGAAGTGTAGCGACCACGATCACAAAATGCTGAAGTCGGAGACACTGGACCAGTGCAGTCTAGATAGGCAACCATCTCTCACCCGGCGGGGATGTATGCGTATCCTAATCACGCTGAGGTTTTCCGGTGGGAAAGTCCAACGCTGGACTGGTTGGGCAACCACCTCTCACCCGGCGGGGTTACACGGGTATCCCAAAACACGTCGAGGTCTTCTGGTGAGAAAGTCTAACTTTAGGTTAGATGGCCAACCACCTCTCACCCAGCGGGGATCTGTCTCTCTGAACCTTAAGTGCCCAGGGCACATGGGGCTTCCGCAAGGGTTTTCCACAAATGCCTGTCCTTTGCCTTTTTTTCTGCTCTTGTCCAGGTGAGCCCTTTATTGCTCAGCATCCTTTCTGTTGTTCTTCTCCATGTCTCTTCTGGTCTACCCTTATTTCTTTTCCCCTGTGGTGTCCATCTTAGTGTTATTTTTGGTAGTGAGTTGTCAGTCATTCGGAACACATGTCCCAACCATCGCCAGCGTCTTTCCTCAATAATTGCTGTCAGTGGCTTCATCTGCATCTCTGCCAACAAGATGTTATTTCTTATAGCGTTTGGCCAAAATATTTTTCTAATTCTTCGTAAACATTTAGTCTGGAAAGAATTCAACTTGTTTTCTATGGTTTTGGCGATTTTCCAGCATTCACTTCCATAGCGTAGTACACTTAGAACATTACTCTTAAATATCCTGATTTTCGTTTTTATGCTTAGTGTTTTTTTTTTAGATTTCCATATAGTCTGCAGCACTGCAAAAGCCTGGTTTGCTCTAGTAAGTCTGCTGCTGATGTCCTCTGTGCTGTCTCCATTTTCTACTACTCTACTGCCAAGGTGTACAAATTCATTGACCTCCTCCACTAACTCTGAGTACATTTCTGTTGTTCACATTTTGCTTCATTAACTTTGTCTTTCCTACGTTGATCTTTAGTCCTATGTTGTTTGCATTCCGAGTTAGTTGTTTATTTTATCTTGCATATCTTTGTGGCTTTTTGATAGTAAACAAATGTCGTCCGCAAAGTCAGGGTCCTCCAGCACTGTGTCAAGGGTCCATTGTAATCCTCTGCGTTTGTCTGATGTTGCCTCCTTCATTAACCAGTCTATTGCCAAGATAAATAATGTTGGTGATAGTACACATCCCTGCTTCACTCCTGTTTGTATACTAAAGCTGCTGGAGGTATGTTCTCCACAACTCACTTTGCACTGAAAACCCTCATATAGAGCTTTGATTACGTTTACTATCTTATGGGGGAGGCCATGCCATCTTAGGATTTTCCACAGTGTATCTCTGTTGACACTGTCAAAGGCTTTCTCAAAATCTATAAACAATGCATATGTTGTGCTATGCCACTCATTTGCCTGTTCTAATATTTGTCTAAGTACAAATATGTGGTCTATGCATGATCTTCCTTTCCTAAATCCTGCCTGCTCTTTCTGAAGTTTTCCCTCAAGTGCTGATACAGTTCTGTTGATGATTATTCTGCAAAATACTTTACTGGTGAGAAGCAGTAGGGTAATGCCTCTCCAGTTCCCGCAATCTCTGAGGTCACCCTTCTTTGGTAGTCTTACTATAACCCCAGTTTTCCACTCCTCTGGAGCTTTTTGTAGATCCCAAATTTGTTGTAATATCCGGCAAAGTTGTTTTAGTGTTTCTATTTCTTCTGCTTTCAACATCTCAGCAGTCACTTCATCTTCACCTGGTGCCCTGTCTAATTTTAGCTTCTTTATGCTTCCTTTACTTCACTTATTGTTATTGGTCCTGTATTGATGTTTAGTTCCGTGTTTGCTTCAGGTATGTCTATTGTTCGTGCTGCTTGTGTTCTGTTTAGGAGGGTGTTAAAGTGTTCCCTCCATCTTTCAATTTTTTCTCTTTCTCCACTGACCAGTTGTCCCTTATGTATTCTTACTGCACTCTCACATCTTGTGCTGAAGTTACCTGTCATGTGCTTTCATTCATTCATTCATTCATTTGCATGTCCCTTGCGGAACTTTGCCTCCCAAACAGCACTCCTGTAGGCCTCTCGGTTGTGAGCAAGATGGCCTGCTGCTGTTGCATCCATTTCCAGATCGTCAACGATGTCTTGCAGCCATCTTCGTCTTGGTCTTCCTCTTTTTCTTTTTCCCATTATGTATCCTTCCAATACGGTCTTCTCTAAATTATCATGACGTTTAATGTGTCCAAAATATTTCAGTTTTCTCTCTTTAATCCTCTTCACTAGCCAGCCTTCTTCAATATTAAGCTCTTGTAGTATAGATATATTTGTTCTTTTTTGTGTCCACGATATTTGGAGAACTCTTCTGTAGCATTTACATTCAAAGGCATTTATGTATTTCTCAGCTGTTTTGTTAAGTGTCCAGGTCTCACAGGCATATGTTGCTATGGGAAAGATGCATGCCCTTAAAAATCTTATTTTTGTGGTTCTGTCTGCTCCTCTCCACAGATTCTTTATTTGTTTTACTTTCTGAAGAGCGATAGATGTCCTCCTTTTTATTTCCCTCATTGTATCTCCATTATTAGCTAGTAGTGATCCAAGATATTCAAAACTCTCCACTTCTTCCAGTTTTTCCTCATTGATACATATTTCAGTTGCCTTGTTTGTTTTGTCAGTTGTCATCAATTTAGTTTTCTTTGCATTAAGATAGAGGTTCTGCTCTTCGCTGTTCTTGCGGACTGACATAATTAGTTTTTCCATTCCTTTTTGTGTTGTGGACAGCAATACTGTGTCATCAGCATATCTAATCTCTGGTATTTCATAACCTCCAACTGTTATGGCATCGTAATATTCTTTGTCTACATCTTCTCTAACATTCCTCATTATATTTTCAGTATACAAGTTAAATAAGTAGGGTGACAATATGCACCCCTGACGAACCCCTTGTTTTATGTCAAACCAACTTGTTGTTTCACCATTTATTCTTACTGCTGCTTGTTGGTCTAGATACAGCAGTGATGTTAATTGTATCAAATGTGTTGGAAATCCTATTTTTTCCATTATTTCCCAAAGTTTCTGGTGTTATACACAATCAAATGCCTTTGAGTAGTCTATAAAGGATAAATATAGATTCACATTAAACTCTCTGCATTTCTCTATTATTAATCTTAGATTGAATATATGATCTCTTGATCCTCTTCCTTGCCTGAAACCAGCTTGGACCATATTGACTTCTTCTTCTATTTTCTTTCGAAGTCTACCCATTATGATTTTTAACAGAATTTTACTGGCATGACTAATCAGGGCAACAGTTCTGTAGTTGGTGCATAATTTCAGGTTACCCTTTTTGGGCAGTGGTATGAATACAGTTCTTTTCCATTCTTTTGGCCAAACACCTGAATGCCATATCTTTTTACATAGTGCATGATAGATTGTTGCACACTCCTTTCTTCCTGCTTTAATAAATTCATTTGTTATCTCATCACATCCTGGTGATTTACCATTTTTCAGATTCTTTATTGCCCATAAAACTTCTTCCATTGTCGGTTCGGGTTCTTTCTCCTCCAATAATAATTCACACTGTTGATTTCTGCTTTCACAGTCGGTTGTTTCATACATTCTTTTGCAATATTCCTTCCATCTTTCTAGAATTTCCTCTGTCTCTGTCAGGGTATTAACCATCTCATCACAAATTACATTTAGCTTAGGTGTGACATTTCTCGTCAATGTCTTCATTTCTTTAAACATTTCACTATCTCTTCCACACTTCTGATGTTCTTCTATTCTTTCACAACAATCTTGTATGTATTGTTTTTTGTCTTTTCTTATGTTTCTTCGTACTTCTTTTGTTAAAGTTTTATATTTATCTTTGTTATTGTTTGTCACTTTCCATTGCGTCTTCATTTCTCTACATTGTTTTATCAGTTCTAGTGTACCTGCTGTGATCCATCTATTCTTTTGTGTTTTCTTTACTGGAACCATGTCTTTAGCTGTTGTTACTAAGATATCTTTGGCCTGCATAGCCAATTCATCTGGTGTCATCTCCTCCTGTACAGCCATCAGGATTTCGAAACGGTTCTTCACTTCTATACCGTATTGCTCTGGTATATTTGTAAGGTCAAAGCGGAGTGGTCTTGATTCCGTAACTATCTTTTTCATCTTTATCTTCATGTCTGCTATTAATAACTCATGGTCCGTGTCACAATCAGCACCTGGTAAAGTTTTTGCTGATGTTATGCTTGACCTCCACCTTCTCTGCACTAAAATGTAATCTATTTGATTCCTGGTTTTCCCGTCAGGTGATGTCCATGTGTAAAGTCTTCTTGGATGTTGTTTAAAAAGTGTGTTAGCGATCATTAGCTCATTTTCCATGCAAAACGCCATTAGATTGTCACCTGCCTCATTTCTATGTCCTATGCTAAATTTCCCTACAACATGTCCTTCATCTTCTGCTCTTTCTGTACCAATTTTTGCATTAAAATCACCCATTATTAATACAATATCATTTTTCCGTACCTGGTCTATTGTCGTTTGCAGTGTGTTATAAAAGTTTTCTACTTCCTCTTCTTCTGCTGCTGATGTAGGTGCATATATCTGGATGATTGTTACATTTCTAGGAATGCCCTTAAGTCTGATTGTTAGGATTCTATCACTTACTGGATTGTAGCCTAGTAATGCTTTTGATGTTGATTTGTCCAAATAAAAAGCCACTCCTTTCTTTCCTCCTACTTCTCCGCCAGAATATATAAATATATTATCATTAACGCTCTTAAAGTGTCCTGATCCTTTCCATCGATGTTCGCAGATTCCCAAAATGTGTATCCCCGTTCTTATCATCTCGTCACTTATTACTTGATATTTTCCCTCATACATGCTTCTTACATTCCATGTTCCTACTCTTATTTTTCTTTTTAGTTTGATGCAGGGGTTTTCCTTGGTAACACGGTCAGGATTTTGTCCGTCATCACAATTACTTGTACCGACCTCTGCCTCACACTCTTCCCCAGTGTTAAAATTAGATTTATCTGGCCTGGAGGCGTCACCACCAGATCTTTTTCCTAACTGACTTTCCATGATTGCTGCTTGGGTTTCTTGGTATGTTTCCAGAAGATAGTTTACCATTGCTTTCCTTCCGGGCAGTGACTGTACTAGTCAGTGATCGTAGCCATTGTCCCTACATTGAGATCATCTGCCTACCATCATAAAATGGTGACCATAACCAACATTATCTGTCGGCTGCTCTCCCATTCCATCCACCACCTGCTCCCATGGCTTCACGTCACCCTGATCGGGGGGCTATACGGGTACTCCACCTTGCCCAAGGGTGTCCCGTAGACTGACGGAGGTAAGGAGGCGTCTTACTTCTCCTTTGATAGGGGATACCCCTACCCCGCTAACCATTGCTTTGCAATTTTGTATATGGTTTTCATGTCATTTGCATATGCTGCTTTCTCTCCAGCGGGGATATACTGATATCCAAAACACGCTGAGGTTTTCCGGTGAGAAAGTCCAACTTTAGATTAAACTGGTGCAACGAAAACCACGGTGTCACGCAGTCCCGCTTCCGAGACCCACCAAGAATATAGGCTCAAGCCCTGCGATACTCTGAACCTCTTGTGATCTTCTCGGGGATCTCGTCTAGTCCTTTCGGGGACCACACGGGGACCATGGGATCTATTGAGGACCACGGGAGTAAATTCAGTAGGATCACGAGGCGGTCTTGGTGGTAGAAGCGAACGAAGAAGAAGTGAAAGGTATTATATTTTTACCCTACAAGATGGCCAGGCCTGAAGAAGGTGGAGGATACTTGGGTTTAGGCTGTTGAAGGGACCCAACGACCCTGTTTTTCTCATTATAGACATTCGTAATTCAGCGTACTGGGTTTTCTGAGGGCCCGGTAGTAACTGATATCTGCCACTACCTGGCTCTTCATGCTCAGAAGATGGAAGGAAACACTTGACACACTTCCATAAACCTATAGTAACTGTAATAGCGTACCGCATTCCCTGGTATGCTGTGCCGTGATAGGCCTCTATGTTTGCATTCTTTCTTCAGAATCTTACTACGACCTCTATGTTTGCATTCTTTCTTCAGAATCTTACTACAACCTCTATGTTTGCATACTTTCTTCAGAATCTTACCACAACCTCTATGTTTGCATTCTTTCTTCAGAATCTTAATACAACCTCTATGTTAGCATACTTTCTTCAGAATCTTACTACAACCTCTATGTTTGCATACTTTCTTCAGAATCTTACTACAACCTCTATGTTTGCATACTTTCTTCAGAATCTTACTACGACCTCTATGTTTGCATTCTTTCTTCAGAATCTTACTACAACCTCTATGTTAGCATACTTTCTTCAGAATCTTACTACAACCTCTATGTTTGCATACTTTCTTCAGAATCTTACTACAACCTCTATGTTTGCATACTTTCTTCAGAATCTTACTACAACCTCTATGTTTGCATACTTTCTTCAGAATCTTACTACAACCTCTATGTTTGCATACTTTCTTCAGAATCTTACTACGACCTCTGTGTTAGCATACTTTCTTCAGAATCTTACTACAACCTCTATGTTTGCATACTTTCTTCAGAATCTTACTACAACCTCTATGTTTGCATACTTTCTTCAGAATCTTACTACAACCTCTATGTTTGCATACTTTCTTCAGAATCTTACTACAACCTCTATGTTTGCATAATTTCTTCAGAATCTTACTACAACCTCTATGTTTGCATACTTTCTTCAGAATCTTACTACAACCTCTATGTTTGCATACTTTCTTCAGAATCTTACTACAACCTCTATGTTTGCATACTTTCTTCAGAATCTTACTACGACCTCTGTGTTAGCATACTTTCTTCAGAATCTTACTGCAACACAGCTTCATAGGCAGGAAAAAAAAAGCACACCAGTGTCTCTGAAAAAGGATCCAGTAACAATGCAATGAAGATCCAGAGATTACATTTCATAGAGCAGCGCTGAACAGGGAAAACGTGGAAAAAAATCGTTTCAGAACATAGAAATGATGTGACTGGCGAATACAAATAGTGTGCGAGAATTCTATCCCCCATCCCTTTGACCTTTTCTATAGGCGCAGCTCACCTATGCCGTGTTTATGCCGTATTGAATGAAAACTGTTACAAATATCTGGCATTTTCCATGTAGTTTCTTGACGTAGTGTTTAAAAATTTATGTTAATGAAATTTATCAAACTCATATTTTTCTTTATGTTAATGACATTTACCAAACCCATATTGTATCTGTGGTTCTGAGCAGTGAAAAAAATTAGTAAACATCGAGAAATAATGGATCATAGCTGGGATATCTTCAGAACGTACCCGCTGCGTTTTGCTGGTGAGTGTAACAGTAAAATATGTCTTGAGTCTTGCATCTAGAAATTAGCGTAATCCAACTAGGATCACACTTATACATGTTCTTCTGTCTGTTTCGGTAGCCACCGAAGAGTATGGACGCTAATTGTGCCAGTCAGCTGTTGGTTCTGGCAACTCAAACTGTAACAACCAGCCGTCCGGCCCTTCTCTCCCCGCTCCTCACACCTTTATCCGTCATCTTCTGTAGATATACATTAACAACACATGTTCTTTCCTCCTTCTGCACCAGTTCCTCGGCCAACGACTTTAGTATATGTGTATCCGCCATGTACATAGGAATAATACACGTTGACATACGTCAGATAGGAAAATATGTCTGCCACGTTGGTATACATCAGATTATAAAAGTGAAAGTAATGGTCAATTTCGTCAATTTTGATTCATGCGCTCACCCTTTTTCGTGCTTCACGTCTTCCTGTTTTTAAGACTCTTTCTCTCTCTCCCTCCTCTCTCTCTCTCTCTCTGTATCTCTCCCCCAACCCCCCCCCCCCTATTCCGTCGCACTTCCCTTCTCTTCTTGACATTATGAAGAGTTGAGAATCTGGGATTAAGAAATCAGATCACTTCTAATAAAGGGATGGAGAGGGTCTGATAAGAGAACAATAAGATCAAGAGAAACAGAGCTTGCTGGGGGAAAAAATGACTAATTCTATGAGATATTATGACACCACAGTGAGCAATATCAGTCAGAATTTTATTTTCAAAATGAAGATGCAAAATACGACATAAAGGTTTGGATATTTTCTCCAGTCCAGAGATCCTCTTATCCCAGATAGTAAGAATTTTGCTTGAATTATCAGAGACTTATTTCAGTCAGGTCAAGTACACCTACACTGCTACACAGTTTCTTTCATTTTATTCGTTCCCTACGATCCCTTTTCATCAATAATCTAAAAATATAGAACTGTTATTTGGACAGACTGGCACGTTTCCTGCTACTTATGTAAAGGACAGTAGAGTCTGGTTCTCAAGATTAATTGGCACGTGCATATACCTTGGTGTGTCTAATGTTTAGACTGCTGGAAGACACACGAATAGTTTTTAGGTATTTGTAAAAGTAATTTTAAAAAATACACACAAAGTCACTGTAGTTAAAGTGTGATAATAAGATGTTAAGATTATTTAAAATAAAAGTAGTAACAGTTTTATTTGAGCATACAGTTGTAACGTTTCTGTTCACATACAGCATAAATGCCAAGGAGATAAGGAAAGAAAAAATATAAATACTGGAGGATGTGCTCCATTATATCAGACGGATTTTTACGTGAACAACTATTTCGAAAGCTAGTTTTAAAGGTTTCAGCTACAGGTCCACGTAGTCGCTCTTGTTCAGATATGAAGAAGAAGAAAAAAGAACATATATCTATTTATTTTCGGCGTCACAGATGATACCATTTTATGGAGTGTATGTACATTTTTTGTTCGGGATACCGATCAGAAAACTAGGCTGTGCCATTCTAGAACCTTTTCCTATTGGATTTTATCTTATATTGTGATTAAACCCACCACATAACTCTACGCTGGCAACAAATTTGTGCAGGCAGTCTTTCATTCCTGATCAGTCATTTGCATGTCCCGCGAGGAACTTTGCCTCCCTAACAGCACTCCTGTAGGCCTCTCGGTTGTGAGCAAGATGGCCTGCTGCTGATGCATCCATTTGCAGATCATCAACGATGTTTTGCAGCCATCTTCGCCTTGATCTTCCTCTCTTTCATTTTCCAATTATTTACCCTTCCAAGACGATCTTCTCTAAATTCTCATGACGTCCAAAATATTTATGTTTTCTCTGTTTAATCTTCTTTACTAGCCTGATAGTTTTCTTTACAAAAAACAAAAGCTTGTATTACTAAGAATAAATAAATAAATAATAACGTTATCGATATTGAACATCCACTACAAAAACGAGTTCATGCTGGTTAACAGCTCATTTAAGAATCATGTCGATTGTAAACTGTAACTGTCTGGGTAGCAGCCTCATTACACTCAGGGCACGCCAATAACGTGTCCGTCCTTTGACATCAGGACGTCCCCCAGTGTTTTAAGAGAAATGATGCCAATGTTGCATTGGCTGTGTATTGCACATGATCTAGCATTTAGGTGGGGTTTGAATCCACTGCCCATGGCTACATGTAACGCACTGAGTCGTTCGCTATGGGTGCTTCGAAGGAAATTACTCCGGGACTGTTCCTCGAGCTGTTGTTTGAACGGATATGTGTAAGTCTGATTTGCTCATTTTGTAGATTAAACCATTTTTAAAAATTCAGGCTACGGGTTTGGATTGTCCGAAGCTTTACGAGGGCCCGCGCTGCCGACACTGGTTCGTGGACTTCAAACTATGGGTTCATGTTTCATCTTTGCACATACCCTGTACAAGCCGTTTCAAGTTAGCAAGGTTTGTACAACGAAGTATAACCCTCATATAATTTCATTTTCACAGATCTGGATGTGTAAAGGTGAGAAATGGAATTTAATCTTTCTTATCTTTTGTTTAAAAAATCTCTTTGACAAAATACTTTAAAAAAACTTTCCAGTATAAAGTGGTTAGTTGCAGATATTCGACTCAGGTGAAATAAAAATACTGTTAATTATGTACATTAAAAGATAATCCAATGAAATGTGTTATCAGTTCATGCATTAATGTATCTTTTATACATTTTACATAATGGTAAGAAAGACAATAGAGATACAAAATAGCAAATAGATAAGTAAATATTGAAATCTTGAAGCTATGAATATACTGGACCCCATAGAATGTCTTTGATTTTTAAAAAATGACAATAGAAAATCATTGTTGTTTTCAGTTCTGTTCATCTCAGTTACAAAACGATAATCAATTATCTCAGTTACAAAACAATAAACAATTCATCTCAGTTACAAAGCGATAAACAATCCATCTCAGTTACAAAAAGATAAACAATTCATCTCAGTTACAAAACGATTAACAGTTCATTTCAGTTACAAAACTATAATAATTCGTCTCAGCTGGGAAAATGTTTAATATTTCAAATTGATCGCAAAGAAAGCCTAGCTTGCCATAAAATCACCAAGGGAATATGTTGTCATCGCCGTTACTTTCTCTCTTGACTTAACCTGAACACTACAGAGTGGTGTGGTCAGCAACACGACCTGAGCGCCTTTTAACTTCTCCAACTCCAAGAGGAACCTGGTACCCATTTCTACAGCTGTGAGAGACCAGTGTACCAACCACGTCGCTACTAAAGCTCCATCTGTTAATGGGTCGCCTTATTTGGCTTTCATGAATAGTTCCCCCACCCCACACGGTCAGATACAGACAAGCCACATCATAAGGTACACGGAAATTTAAAACAAAAGGGGGAGTGGGAAATAGATGTAAAATGGTATTAAGAAAATAGTTCTCAGAGACGTAGCACAGGGAATGTAATGACCATGTATCTTGGGCATGGCCGTCCAGATTTCTCGAAGACAGGCAGGTCAGAAAAAAAGTGCACACAAGAACATGAAACTTTAAAGGCTACCATCGTTGAGATCTTGGCCACTGACGGGGAAAAATATTACACACTCTGGCAAGAACTCGGTTTCAGAGTAACCTCGACTTAGATCTTATTTCACTGTTATAGATAATTTCGTATTTGTTAGTACCTTATGTGTTCGTAAAAAGCCATTTATGCCTTTCCCGTTTGACCTGATCACAGCTATGCGTGTCCAGTCTGCTTTTATCCCTGTTTCAAGTGTACTGTTAAACTTTCATATTATGACATCAATGATTATTGATGCAGAAAATCGAAATGATGTGATATGAAAGTGAAAGGATTTCACGAACACGTATCAACAATTTTTAAAAAAAATGGGAATAGAGATCAATGTAGAGGGAAAACGTTCGATAAAATGGTAACATGCATTGTAAAAGAGTTAAATGTAGGCATAAACCAATGTAAGGTTATATGACAAGCCATGAACTTACTGTGTAAACGGGCAAGAAGATTATTGCGGATGTAGTGGTTGTAACAAATAAAGGAAGATCTTTAGTACAGAGCCTGTAATTCCGCAGTGATCTTTTCCCCGCTTCATCCAACAAAGACTGCGAGGTTGTTCCATATTTTTTTATGTTGAGCTTTGTTTTCGAAAATCCAGCCTCTTTTTATGAGCTCACGACAATATGGACATTGTTTTTCAGTATGCCTCGTCGGTGCAGGCAAATATATTCTTTCTTTTTTTCATTTGTAGGTTGGTTTTACATATCAAAAGTTTGTTAAGTAAACATGTAGGTCGACTGTACGGTAACAAAAACGAGTCCACAGCCTTTGCACAAGTTAGTTTATCCACTGCCACATTTACTTCCGCGGAAAATTTATTTCAGAACTTTGAACGAAAGAATATTCTACCACGTTAACATTAAAGCAATGTTGTTATTATTATTATTACTGAACGAGCATCACTTCTGTGTACAGAGAACACAGTCACCAACGAAAATTGTCATGTGGACAGCAGATACCTTCGTATACGAGATCCTCGCTTCTGGAGCTATGCCCGTGTTTACAGCAAGTCTAGTTAAATCAGCCATGAGCTCGGTAATTCATGCAGGAAGTGATCAGAAGATTTACCTCAGATCAGAATGTGGTTCATATTAGAGCGCTCTCTTATTGTTGTTTTTATTCTTGAAGAAGCCTTAAATACTTATTTTACTATACCATGTGATGTTGTTCGTGAAGCCTTTAAAGCTTATTTTACTCTAGAAAATATTGAAGCCTCAAAGGCTTATTTTACTGCAGTGTATACTATTATTCTCGAAGTCCTAGCTAATTATACTGTAGTATGTACTGTCATAAATATATCTTCAAATCATATCGTGCTTTTGTTTTGATCTATTAAACTCTTTGCCCTTTACATTTCAGACTTTCGATTATTCGTACTGTTTCTATAATCCAATCCTTATCTCGACGCTGTCCATAAACATATTTAACATTTTCATTGAAAATGAAATTAATGTACAGACAGTGATCAGTTAGATACTTAGATACTTTTTTAAGCATAAAACACGCATACTTAGTCTACACATAGTTTACATATAATTACGCAAGAGGTATGCTTCTAACATGAATATGACTAATGGAACAGAACAAAACAAGGTTAAAACTAACTGCAGATTTCTGAGAACAGAATTTTATGAATATTATTTGGGTTTACAAATGATGACAGTAGAGAACTGACTGGTCAAAAGATCAGAGAACTTTATAGTTTGATCAGACCATAGTTTGGTCAAAAGTATACAGATCACGCTGTCTGGGAGATATAGGAAAAATGGAAGATAGCAAACTGCGTGCACTTTACATATGACATGGGTAATGCCAAGACAGAAGGAAGACAACTTATATAAGGCCAAGACAGGAGATACAACATTGATAAGGCCAAGACAAAGGACAGACAGCTTAGATAAGGCCAAGACAGAGGAGAGACACCATAAATAAAGCCAAGACAGAGGAGAGACAACAGAGATAACAATTTTTTTAAAAAAAAGTATTAATTCCAACAGTCACCGACTGGCCGGGGTTAAAGTAGGAAAAAAATGGAGAGGAACTTTGAATACAGGCTTAGTAGCTCAAACAGCCTCCGCTGTTGTTGTTACATCTCCGTGGAACTGCGAGTAGATGTTCTCTTCAGCCGATGCTGTGAGGATGCTGAAGCTCTCATCATGTCGAGTGGGGAGCGGGTTACAGCGGATGTCTTTTTCCTTCATATTCTGAGTGGAGCTAAAGAGCAGGAGAAGATGCATTGCTGCTTTTAGTAGTGTCCACTCCCTTGAAAATTATAGCCGTATCTGCTTTGTTAACTAGGCAGCGCTTGTTAATGAACCAGCGGAGAAGAGGGCAGTGTCTAGGTCTGCTATGGTTCGCAAACCTTGACGCATACACCGTTTGGTCGCAAACCTTGACGCATGCAGCTTTGGGTCGCAAACAGTGTCGCGTACAGCTTTGGGTCACAAACCTTGACGCATGCAGATTTGTGTCACAAACCTTGACACATGCAGCTTTGGGTGGCAAATAGTGTCGCGTGCAGCTTTGGGTCGCAAACCGTGTCGCGTGCAGCTTTGGGTGGCAAAACCTTGACGCATGCAGCTTTGGGTCGCAAACCCTCGACGCATGCAGCTTTGGGTCGCAAACCTTGACGCATGCAGCTTTGGATCGCAAACCCTTGACGCATGCAGCTTTGGGTCGCAAACCCTTGGCGCATGCAGCTTTGGATCGCAAACCCTTGATGCATGCAGCTTTGGGTCGCAAACCCTTGACGCATGCAGCTTTGGGTCGCAAACCCTTGACGCATGCAGCTTTGGGTCGCAAACCCTTGACGCATGCAGCTTTGGGTCGCACACCCTTGACGCATGCAGCTTTGGATCGCAAACCGCTACCCCGGACAGCTTCTTCATCTCCTCCCTTCCCCCCATCAACCTAAAGTACAGTGTATGAGCATTACTTTTCACTAATATTCTTCATATCTTTGTCTTTGGGAACAGGAAAAGTAAATCTGAGCACGAGCAATTATTTAGGGCAGAAAGCCTGGTAGAGTAGAATTATACAGATGGCGTTGCACTAGTTGTGCAGATTAAAAAGTAGGCTAAATCAATCTCAATAGGTAAACAACTGGGTACTAAAGATAAATTAACAGTGGAGGAAAAGTTATGTGAAGAAATACCAGAATGAGGACCAAAAAAGCTCAGAAACACAAACACAAAGATATAAATGAATTGCATCTGCCGGAGATGGTGTTTACTGGGAGATAAAATATTATGACTGCACCATCTGGGAAGGTTGATTTTTCCTCAGTAGTTCTCCTTTTTTCCGTAATATTACACAGGCACTGAATATTTATGGATAGATTTCTACTGTTGTTAATATTTTCATTATTAACATTATTTGCGTCATCAGATTCTACATGCAAAATCAAGTCCTGGATCCACCAGACTTTGGGCCCCTGCTATAGTGAGCATGATGTCACTGCCTCTTATCGTGCCATTCACTGATGCTAGCTTGGATACTCTGATGAACTTAACTGTAAGGCAGTTCTACAACTAGCACTCAGTGTCTTACATTGTCAAGGGCGTTGCTAGAATAAATGTTTAACGTTCCTTTTTAAGTGCTAGAATTAAACAACTTATTGGCATTAGAGTAGGAAAATTGTTAAGACATACCTTGGCCGATCATATGTGCTTCCCTCTCCCTCCCCCCTCCCCCACTAATTTTCTAAGTGCCATGCAGCGTGGTGTAGGCGATCATTTCTCTCCACAACTCCCTGTCTTTTGCGTTGATTATGAGATCCCCCGGTGACTTTCTTCCTAGCCACACTGACAGCTCATCTAGTAACTGCTCTCTTTGTCTTCCTCTGTCTCTTCTTCCCTCAATTTTTCAAGTTGCCGCAGTATGTTCCGATTTTTCTCTTCTCAGAAAATGTCCTATAAATCTCGCTTGTCTGCCTCTGGTCTTTGCTATAATTTGCTTTTTAACTCTAGCCTCTCTTAACACTTCTTCATTGGGTTTCTTGGCTGTCCATGGTACCTTCAACATCCTTCTTATAAACCACATTTCCACAGCCTACATTTCTCACTGTACTCTTTTAGTCATAGACCATGCTTCACACACATAAAACAAAAATTTTTCCCACTAGCTATCTTTTAAAAGTTTTGTAAAGATCCTTACATAGAAATTCTGTAACAAAAAATCTTCAGAGATTCTAAGATTCTTTTCTCTACTAAAAATTTCGTTGTGGAGGCAGAGAAGCTTTCAACTCAATAAAATTTCCATGACGTATAAATCTCATGGTATTAAATATTAAGAGATAAATGGAATATTTTAGACAAAAAACAAATCTACAAGTCTGAAAGTATCATAAGCTGTGTTAATTTTGTACGACTTAATTTAACTCCCAGTTTTCCGCGTGGTTTTGCTTATCTAAGTCCATCTGTAGTCTTTTATAGTCATAGAGGTATCAGCAAATAAAATAAATTGTACTTCTGCTTAAACAACGTGTATCTTACGAAAACTTGTGTGATGTTGAATGAGTATATTTCAGATCCCACATTTACAAACCTAACATAACAGAAACATGAAACATGTTTGTTCATTAACAAAGATAAGTAACGATCTATTTCATTATGTCTGAAACAAAGATTACATCATGTTTTCAATGCAAAGTTCTGTATAAACCATTTTTGACAATATTTAAAGATACCACAGGTGAGTCTTTGCAGTGGGAAAGTGGGAATAATTACATCATCTAGAATGTTTCTATCTTATTAATCAATTTTTTTTTCAAATGGTTCATGCAGTTCTTATTTAGTGTTTAAACTGCAGGAATCATATTATACTTCTTTGTTTACGAACATGGCTTGCCTGATTGTATGTCCTTAGTGAGTTATTATTAACAGCCATGTTTGTAAACTTGAATAAAGGCAGTGGACTACCTTGACTAGCTGCTTTACTCTTTTCATATTGTTGCCTTCGTGTTTCTGTTTACTTGTTGCTGTTTTCATGTTTTGTGCTTTCACTTTTTTTTTACTAAGGTTTCTACTTTCATGCTGCTACTTTAGCATCGCTGCTTTCATGTTTCTGCTTTCATGTTTTTGTTTTCATGTTTCTGTTTTCATGTTTCTGTTTTCATGTTTTTGTTTCCAAATTGCAGCTTTTTTTTTTTGCTTTCGTTTTGCTTTTTTCATGTTTCTGCTTTCATGTTACTGTTTTCACATTGCTGCGTCCATGTTTCTGTTTTCGTATTGCTGTTTTCATGTTGCTACCTTCATTTTTCTACTTTCATTCTGTTGCTTTCATGTTACGCCTTTCAGGTTACTGCTATCATGTCATAATCATCATCATCATCATGTTTTTCTTCTTTCTTTAATGGCCCGTCTTTGCTGCCCTTTATTATTATTATTATTATTTTCATATGCCTGCCTGTCTGGTGTCATCCTGCTATTTATTTTCTTGCTACGCTTATTTATAATTTTGTTTCTATTATTATTTTCTAATTGCAGCTTTTTTCTTCTTCTTGAACATTAATTTACAGTTAAGGGAGGCCAAATTAATAGGTATAAAGTCCCTTGATGAGGTTGACAAGCTGGCAGAAAACAGGAAAACTTGGCGAACTACTTTGAGAGCCCTTTGTGATGTTTAACTGCACGGGAATGATGTAAGATATAAAAACAAATATACACACATACTTACATATATATACATATATATATATGTAAGTATGTGTGTATATGTGTTTTTATATACACTGAGATTCGACTTGCAACTTGACGTTTTCAGTCAACTGATTCAATAATGTTACTGCAGCTCCTTTAGTATGCATGTTTCAGTGACGTCATTCCTCCTTAAGCTGTCAGACATATCTAATTTGAGGCTTTGGTCTGTTTAGCTCAGCGGTTCTCAGATCATTATGCTGTACGACCAACAGTTAAAAGTCAAACATTTTTGCGACCCACTAATAAAGAGCTTTATATTTGCAAGGTATAAATCTAATTTTATAAAGTATTATGTAATATTTTCTCTACATGTTTAACTGCATTGCATATTCATTGCGGCTCTCGCCAACGAAATATGATTTAAAACTAAAACACAGTTGCTGGGAATTATATTGCACTTCAGCTCTCTCGCAGAATCTACACCGACTGCTCTCTTTACATTGTAAAACTGCCAGTTTCAGCGACAGGGTCAGAAAAACGCCGGTGTCGCACTTCAAAAGCGATGCCGCCTTTTTATGTACGTCAGATTTCTGTTTGATGCTGGAAGACGCTGTCTGGACCATTCTTTCTCCAATAGCCGCACTGCTGACACACTAATAAAGGACCACATGGGTTAAACTCGCTGTTTAGTTGCACGTAACATCATCTTCTTCAATCATTATAGTACCTCTCCACTAAATCCACCCCTTTTTACTTTTCAAACTTCCTCACAGCATCACTCTGCAACCCCGCTATTTTCTCAGCAACCCCTCTTCTCTGCAACACCTCTTCCCCAATCACCTGTTTCAAATTCTCCTAGCTAGGCCAGTAGTGCGTCACTCTCTCTCCCCTCCCCGGTTCCCCATCCACCACTCCCAGTTACAACCCACCGACCACATGTCACAGGTCTCTATTTAAACAATTTCCACGTCCTACCAGATCCATTCCTGACACACACCGCCAGACAAGCCACACCTTGCAATTTACAGCTAAGTACTTTTTTTTTTACAGTATTCATGTAAATCTATACTTTATCTCCTCTCCCTATTTCTTCGTCCTGTATGTTTTTGTATGATTAAGGCTCACGCCGAAACGTCACAACTTTGTAATCGTTAAGTAATAAAGCTGCTCCTACTTTTTTCCAATTTTATACACTCTAATAAAGGACCTACAATTCTGCGGCTTACATCCGTGCAATCTGCCCCTATGCATTGCGTGAACATGAAGAATAATATTTTTTTTTATCTACTTTTTTTTCTTTTGCTCCTTTGAGACTTCATCGCGCCCCCCAATGCTCCCTGTCACGGCCCACCTTTGGACCGCAGCCCATGGGTTGAGAACCACTGGTTTGACTTTAGCTGCTTCTTGACCTGACACTATTACAGTAAGTCAAAAAGTCGTAATGTTTTTCGATACCCCGATTTCGGTCAAGGTTCCTGTCTTATATACCGTACTAGCATTTGTAAAGTCACGCTGACGTTATGTGTTGGCTCATTCTGAAAACGTGCATACCCAATTTTAGGCAATGAATCGCGATATAAATGATCAGCAGGAAGGAAATATGGCGAACAAGGTTGGCGTTCACGTACTCCTGAGGAATTATTGGAAAGGGCTGACTGCCTCTGTAGATCCCCATTAAATATCCAGTGTGGAAGGGGAGTACTGTAAAGAAATGGTTCCAAAGGTTCAGGTCTGGGGACACCGACATCAAAGACAAGCCCAGATCAGGACCGCCATCAGCCACCAGCCATGAAGCCCTGTGCCAGGTTGTTGAAGACAATCCAGTACCAGTACTCGGCCCTTGTCAGCCCAGATGGACCCTTCTCAAAGCACCAGAAGTTCTGCGTTTGCAGCGGGCAGACTCTTCGTGTTCTCACTCACACCCACCCACCCCCCACCCCACCCCCCACCCCACCACGATTTCACTTCCCAGCAATCGCAGAGATGTGTAGACGTCTATCGCCAACTGTTGGCAAACTCACATTACGAAAAGTTTCTTTCCTGTATCGTCAATACGGATGAAAAGTGAATTCTCATGCGGTACCCAAACACAGGTACCCAGTGACTCCAGTTAGACCAGGTGGCAGAGGCGGTTGTTCGACGATGCCAGTTCGAGAAGAAGATTATGCTTTGGATTTGGTGGAACTTCGAGGGTTCCCTGCACTGGGAATTGGTTTCATTTGGTTGTTCCATGGACAGGAATCTGTATGCTGAGCAAATGAAGTGTCTGCATGATTTTCTGCACAGTTTATATCCAGCACTCATTAACTATTCCAGCACGACAATGCGCCAATGCACAGTTCCAACGTGGTCTGTGGAAAGTCACGGAATTGAAGGGAATCTAAGTCCTACTTCATCCACCGTACAGTCCCGACCTTGGAACCCCCCAACTACCATCTGTTCCGTGCTAAGGCACACTTCCTTCAAGGGTATGTTCAAGGGTCTTCAGTTCAGTTCACTGGAAGAAGATGAGACATGTCTGAGAGATTTCTGGAGGCCCATGGTCTATAAATTGCCAGTAACAGAGCCCCTTTTTTTCTGTACTGAAATTGACCACATATAGGTGAGTTGTGAATCCTTGGTTTTTGTTGTCTGTTATGTATTTTGTTTGAGGACATATTATCCTTATTTCCACCAGATATCTTTCAGTCAGTGTTTAGTCTTCTAAGTTAATTTCGTTGCCACTGTTTCCGTATATTTATTACCTTATTCAAGCATAAATTATTTTTATTTGCGCGCTTTAACTGCGTCTGGAAGAAGAATGAGAGAAGAAAATAGAAGAATTGTTCACAAACTTGCCCACAGAAACAAAATCAGCGGAAGAGAAATGGGCCATGTTCAAATTAGCATTTTGCGAGCAGTAAATGAAAAACGTGGAACTATGAAAAAGGATGTAGAGAAACAAAAATAACAGCATGGTAAAATGATGAGGTGAAAGAAGCAGTAAAAGAAAAGAAAAATAAATATAAAGAATGCACGAGAAGCTTGCAGGAGCAAGACTATATTAAATAATGAATTGCAAGAAGACTCTAAGAGAGTAATGAAAGAAGCGAAGATAAAATCATGGCAGAATACAGTCAAGTATTAAACAAAGTATACAGTGAAATATTAAACACAGTACACAAAGAAGCCTCGAAAATATTTTATAAAAACGTTAGTGAAATGAGAAAGGGAACAGAGCATTCTGAACCAATAGAGTCTGTGAAAGATGTTATTGGTGATCCCGTATGTAAACCAGCGTGTACTAGAGAGATGAAGACAGTACTTCGACAACCTACTCAATTTACCATCCTAGACATGTCATCACCATGATAACAACACATTTGACCCCACAGAACCTGAACCAGACGAACTACTAACTGAAATCAACACACAAGAAAGGCCCCAATGAAAAAAAGCTCCAGAATATTATGGAATATCCAGTGAGTTAATCAAATGTGCCAAAGAAGTTGGAATAGCTTGGCTTCTTATGAAGAGTCTGTACTCTGTAACTTGGTATGGGGAAAAGCAAACATCACGGGACTGGAGAAACGCTATAACTATTCCAGTTCGGAAGAAAAAAAATCCAGTAAAAGGGACTGCAACCAACATTATGGCATCTCACTCTAAGCCATACTGGGAAAATGTTCTGCAAGATTCTAGAGAACACACTGCGGCCAATTATTGAACCACAGTAATGAAACTCAGGTGGGATTTATGGAAAATAGAAGCTGTACAGATGCCCTCTTTTCCTTAAGACAGCTAATAGAAAAATCAGTCGAACACAATCAGATACTGCGCACAGCTTACGTAGATCAAGAAGAAGCATTCGATAGAGCAGTTGCACTCTGGAAGATCTTGCGGTATTGTGGAGTTAGTACACATCTGATCAGCCTGTGCAGAGAGCTATATGAAAACAGTCAGTGTACAGTTAGAACAAAGACGGGATACTCTAAAATCATTCATCATAAAATCTGGAGTGAGGCAGGGGCGTGTACTATCTCCCTAAATGTTCATAAGATACACTTACGTCTCCAAAGAAGAAAACTATCAGTCTCAATCTCAGTTATTTGCGTGTCCCTTGCGGAACTTTGCCTCCCTAACAGCTCTCATGTAGGCCTCTCAGTTGTCAGCAAGATGCCATGCTGCTGATGCATCCATCTGCAGATTATCAACGATGTCTTGCAGCCATCTTCGCCTTGGTCTTCCTCTCTTTCTCTTTCCCATTATGCACCCTTCCAAGCCGGTCTTCTCTAGATTATCGTGACGTTTAATGTGTCCAAAATATTTTAAGTTTTCTCTCTTTAATCTTTTTTTACTAGCCAGCCTTCTTCAATATTAAGTTCTTGTAGTATGGATATATTTGTTCTTTTTTGTGTCCATGATATTTGAAGAATTCTTCTGTAGCATTTACATTCAAAAGCATTTATGTGTTTCCCAGCTGTTTCATTAAGTGTCCAGGTCTCACATGTTGATGTTGTGATGGGAAAGATGCATGCCCTTAAAAAATCTTATTTTTGTAGTTCTGTCTATTTCTCTTCACAGATTCTTTAGTTGTTTTACTTTCTGAAGAGCGATAGATGGCCTCCTTTTAATTTCCCTCATTGTATCTCCATTATTAGTTTATAATAATACAAGATATTAAAAACTCTCCACTTTTTTCCAATTTTTCTTCATTGATACATATTTCAGCTGCCTTATTTGGCTTGTCAGTTGTCATCAATTTAGTTTTCTTCGCATTAAGATAGAGGTTTTGTAGTTTACTGTTCTTACGGACTGACATAATAGTTTTTCCATTCCTTTTTGTGTTGTGGACAGTAATACTGTGTCATCAGCATATATAATCTCTGTTATTTAAAGAAAGCATACACAGTAAAAAACAGAACCACAAAAATAAGATTTTTAAGGGCATGCATCTTTCCCATAGCAACATATGCCTGTGAGACCTGGACACTTAACAAAACAGCTGAGAAACACATAAATGCCTTTGAATGTAAATGCTACAGAAGAGTTCTCCAAATATCGTGGACACAAAAAAGAACAAATATATCTATACTACAAGAGCTTAATATTGAAGAAGGCTGGCTAGTGAAGAGGATTAAAGAGAGAAAACTGAAATATTTTGGACACATTAAACGTCATGATAATTTAGAGAAGACCGTATTGGAAGGATATATAATGGGAAAAAGAAAAAGAGGAAGACCAAGACGAAGATGGCTGCAAGACATCGTTGACGATCTGGAAATGGATGCAACAGCAGCAGGCCATCTTGCTCACAACTGAGAGTTATACAGGAGTGCTGTTTGGGAGGCAAAGTTCCGCAAGGGACATACAAATGAATGAATGAATGAATACACAGTAAAAATTCCGCCGCAAAACTGCCTAACAGCCCAACTTCAGAAACAACATCCATCAACTCACAAGATCTTGCATAACACATACCAAAAAGATCGACCATAAGTGAACTCCATTATACTGAAGACAAGGCATTTATACCTACACTAGCTGATTACCAGGGGTTGCCCGGGTATTTATTTATCCCAATCTTCTGTTAGACAGGAACATAAATTCTATTTATAATGTAAAGCTGAAGCAATTTTATCTACAATTTCATATCAGTGACCCAGAAAAATATTGATTCGACACTAATATCGGTCGTTTTCGATTAATTTTACATGTCATCCTTTCCCACCCCGCCCCTACGGGTGATAGGGGTGTCTTCCCCCCCCCCCCCCACAGTACTTCTTTCCAGATTGTAAACCCATATGTGTACCAAGTTTGATTGAAATTGCTCCAGGCGTTCCAGAGTTATGCTGGAACATGCACACATTCATATATATATATATATATATATATATATATATATATATATAGCTTAAAACTATCTACAGCAGAACATAGGTAACTTAGCAAGGGCATGTAGAAGCCACAACGTGAAGATCAGTGCTGAAAATACGGAGTCATGATGATAGCAAGGAAAGAAATCCCAGAAAAGATCATCACGGACAATCAGCCACTGAAACAAGTGAAATATTTCAAATACTTAGATTGCGTAGTATCATCCTCAGGGATAGCTAACGCCGAGATTGAAGACAGATGCAATAAAGCGAATCAGGTTATTGGACAAATGACACCTTTACGGAAAAACAAATACGTTACAATTGAAACAAAAAAGAGCACTGTACAACACAGTTTTCCTCCCAACTCTATGCTATCAATGTCAAACATGGACACTAACAGCCAAAAAACAAAAGGAAAATCATCACGACAGAGATGAGATGTTTAAGGAGAGTACTAAATGTGACAAGAAGAGACTAAATAAGAAATAACACCATCAGGGCAAAGGTTGGAGTAACACCAACAGTACACCACATCCAGAAACAACAGCTCAAGTGGTTTGGCCACGTTATACGACTACCAGCAGATAGTACAGCATAAACAACATTCATACTAAGATTCATAAGTAAGAGAGAAAGGAGCCCCCCCCCCCCCCACGCGAGAGGTGGGGGAGGAAATTAGGGAAACCTTAAATATCCCATTATATGAAGAACAGCGCCGAGCCCTATCTAGACATCTATTTGTCGCCTCAACTAATGTCTAATGTCTTCCTTGGTTATGCTATTATTTAAGAGGCTTTCAGAAAAGCCAGAAATATTAAAATTTTGATTTAATATGCATATTACATGAAAGAATGTACCGAGCAGGTGATACACATTTGGATGTCGTTTCGGATGTCCTCTTTTTGTAATCATTCATCGGTTACGTTGGCCATTGTATTCTTATCTACTACACCATACTAGCTACTGAATTAAATAAACCTTTGAGTAATGCATACAAACATATTCAAAATTTAAACTGGTACATCATTGACCTGCTTGGCCTTTGTTGTCCACCCCGTAGTGTTTATATTATTATTAGATTTTAATAATGTGTAAAATTAAAATGAAAAAAAAACACGGGCTGGCTGCTTGATGAAGCGACAAATACAGTAGATAATGCATTTTACTTTTATTTATTTTACTTGACTTTATTCACCTTCACAACTCCTAAGCCTTTTTTGTTGGCTATAATAAATCATACATTTACACATACGAAATGCATTTATATTAGTCAAATAACAGAGGAAAAGCTTACTACAACATTTGTTTTGTCACGTTTTTCGTTAAGATTCTCTTCTAGCAAAATAATTTAATATTACATGTTCCCTGTAACAAAAAAAAAATTCATATTTATCCATCTTTCCGACGAAAACACCTATCATACTACAAATCCTATTTCCTTCTTCTTTGTCAACATCATCACCTCAACCCCCTCTCCCAAATCCCCTGTTCCACAAATTCACTTTAACTATATTCTGGCGGTCTCTTCATTGCGCAGTGAATGTTGTAGGCTAAACTTGAATCATGACAAAATATGGTTTGATGTGTTCTTTATTGTTCTTCATATCCCAAGAACAATAACAAGCACGAAGGGCCTGAATTCATCATTAACAAATATAGACTGACCAAAACAGCGAAATTTGACAAACTCGTACTAAACATCAGAAGATCAGTTTCACATACATTTTTCTACATTTCGTACATCTCCAGAATATTCCACAATGTTCCAAACTTCTGGGCTGCTAGAATTATTTTGTCCAACTAATGTTTACTGCTGCATCTGCCACTCCCGTCCAGGAGAGTACCGAGACAGTGGACTACTTCCTTAGACGCCGCGTCTGAAGGGGAGTAGGTCGGCTATCTCCACCCAGCTGGAATTAGCAATATATTTAGCTTCCTTTAAACTTCTTCGGATTTCCAGTTTTTTTTCTGCTTTTTATACTCTACTTTCTTGTCTTAGCCCCCCCCCCCCCCCCCCCCCCCCCCCCGCATTTCGCTACATTTCTTCATTCATCAGTTTCATGTTATTTCCAAAATTCTCTCCCCCCCCTCCACCTTTTCCAACCTTCTTCTCTAGCGGCCTAGAGGTATTTATTGCCTCCTTATCTCTTTCCTGCACCACCCCCCCCACACACCCGTATCGTTCTCTCCCTTTCACCGCCGCTAACATCCGATTGGTTCAGTTTGTTTTCCTTTGTGGTCTCCCAAAACCTTGTTTTTAGGGCGCATTCTGTTATATTATGTACAAGGAAGAATGCCACAAAGCTAAATTTTTCATTTTCATTTTTTTTCTTTTATTTTATGGTGTGTTTGTTTTTGTATGTCATCCTTGAAAAAGGCTCCTGCCGAAATATTGGATGTTGTATGTTTTTCATTATTTGGTTTTTTTTCCTCACTTTTCTCACTCCCTCTATTGCTTTGTAAAACCGTACCACACACCATCTACCTGTATTACTGGAACCAGTTATCTCTTTTATTCTTTCTTCATTACCTTTGCTACGTCTTTGCAAATTATTATAACTATATAGATGATCAATGTATAGGGTATATAGTAGATCATGTATATAGCTATAATAATTTGCAGTTTTATAACTATATAGATGATCTGCATAAAGAAATAGAATGAACGCGTAATTTTTTTTTTTTGGGGGGGGGGGAGGGGGTTGAGTGGTGAAATCATCCCCCACCCAATGAAGAGCAGTATTACAGTGTCACAATTTGTCTGCCATTTTTTAAGTGTTAGTTTTATTTTTCTGTATTCATTATATAAAGAATAAGACTCCAACGGAAATCTGTCAAAATTTAGCATAAAAAAGTCGCTTCTTTCTATATGTTTCTGTACATCCTGATCTGATTTACTATATATATATATATATATATATATATATATATATATATATATATATATATCCTGGCACAACCGTGCAAGCGAATAATTCTATAACATACCAGATATAATAAAGAATCTAACCCCAATTGTTTTAGCTGTCTGAGAGAAAAGATGCATCGTTGTTTATAGTGCTTAGAGAAGCCAGCAAGTCTGTCACTGTTATCTGTGATTAGAAGTTGGTGTTTATCATAAACTAAATGCATAATAACCATCTGATCATTTCACAAAAGATGTGAACCATACACTGTCACATGTGTGAAGGTAGTAGAATATTCAGTTGGCAATCACTTGCATCTTTAGTGCATTTATTGTTTGTGAGCATCATAAATGTGAACTGACTGGAGACACAAGATCTAATATAAGGTTTTGTAGATCTAATCTCTGTACAAGTGAGTCTAATCTCTGTACAAGCGAGGTAGAATCTTTGTGGGTCTCTATACAAGCCAAGCAGAATCGTCGTAGTCTGTTAAACACGTAAGCATCATCATGTTGGCCGCAGTGCAGTTGTTCGAGTGTTATGTTTTGGCGAAAAGCTTCTTTTCACGACAGGTTTCTACCATTATTAGATTACATGCTCGGTCACAACAAAAGTAATCTTTTTTTTTTTTGATAGGATAAAATCTCCCTCCGTTTGTGTCTTTTATCTTGAAGTTTGATTTTCGTTTCGTTTTCAAATGATGCTTCTTTCTGACGGAGCTTTGCGCATCGTTTCCTCCAAGATCTTTTACTGTGGCTGATTCTCACAAATCTCACAATGATTCCTCTTATAAACATCCTTATTTTGATCTAAATTATACTTCCCTCCATAACTCCATTATATACTGTACAATTTACTTGGGGATACAGCTTTTTCTTGCCAATGGCACAGACATTCTGATCTTTTTTTAAAATTCTGTTTAGAATGTTGTCATGAATGGAAGCTATTTGTGTCACTGAACTTCAACGCTTCTTTCTTTGTTTTGCCACTTCAAGTTTTTTATTTAGCAAAGTGGAGGATTGAAAGTGTTATGTTATTTTTCTCACCCCTTCAGTGTGTTGCCCACACTTCAGATCTTTACAAAAGAGTGCTGAACATACAGGTCTCACAGATCGGAATCTTTGTTTTAATGTTGATTTTCTATTGCTCTGTGACTCTTCTCATTAGCTGCCTTTCCTATTCCTGTATTAGCTTCTTCATCTTTGAAGGTAAAAGTATCATTCCACAAAGGCACCCGGGATATATAGTGTTAATGCTCAAATTTTTTTGTTTACTTGGCACACTGAGGGTTACACTACACATTACAGCCGTGCAACCCCACACACATACACTTTAATTTCTGCACATTTCCATAGCGGGATGACCGGAGATGACCAGAGCGCTTCCATCGGGATTCGAGCAACAACCTGCACAATCCAGCTTCAACAAAGTCACACGGCTACAAAATCAAGCAATGATACTTATTGCGGAGGTAATGAGGATCACACTAATACTGAAAAAGATTACAACCAATGGAAGATATAAGAGATAGCAGAACACTAACATAAGGGGAGAAAAAGTTGATGAGGTTAGAAAGCCACCCAAAGGACAAAGTGATGAAGAGGCTAGGAAGAGAAAGACTTAAATGGACTACCTTTTGCAGAAATAACTAAGGCACTGATGAGGGAACACGCCGAAGCCGTCCCCAGACCATTTAGTTCGTCTCGTACATGCCAAGTATGAGTAAACCACAAACTCCCTGAACTGAGTAAGAACATCACGGATAAAAACAAGCAAGAACAACCATGCAGGTGGGGAAAAGGGAAACCTCTGGCTACCAACTACATAGATGAGCAATTCCCAGACAGCAGCTGGACACATGCCTATAATCGACAGGCCTGCAGCCAGTGCAACGGAAAACAGTCCAAGGGAAGTCCGCATTGTATTAAACAATGAGAAACACAGGAAACTGTCGTTAGCATCAGCGAAAATCTCCAGCGATTACAGAGCAGAGGCGGAGGCCATAGAACCGCAACAAAAGTCCGAATATAAGAAAATAAAAACTTAAGGAAATCGTGATACTCCTGACTGATACAACGTTAATAATTACTACATTACAAAGCCACAGAGATAAATCCTTCAGTGATTTGCGAACAGACATACGAGCTTTTTTCTTAAGAGTTGTAGCACAGTGGATTCCATCCCATTGTGGTTTACAAGAGAACGAAGAAGCGACCGTCCTAGCAAGAGAAGGTGACAGATTATCACTGACAAATAAAAGTATGACTTGGGAGGATAAATCAATGATAAAAATGAATACAAGAATAAATGAGCGAAAGAACACAATGAGCACCAGAAAAATGGTGCTTACTACTTTACATTCTCAGTGGGGACACGTAAGTTATTTTTTTTTTCTGATCCACACCGGTTAAGGCAGACTTTTCAACAGTTTCAAGATCTGTTTATGCATTTTCAAGAACTGTCCGACCGATATGTGCACATATGCCACCTGTAAAATGACAGGACAACATATTCCGCAGGAGAGTCCAACATATGAGGTGTAGATAAAACAGATGTGGCCAAAGCCTGTATCAGTTTCAAGAGAAAATATATGGAGATGCACATAAACAACGTTAATCATCGATTACTTCAGAAGCATACAAGTCGACATCTGAGAATGATCGAAGAAGAAGAAGAAGAAGAAGGAGGAAAGAACTGTCATCGAGCAGAAGTTACTTGATTAGGGCTTAGATTATTTTTATCTTGGCTCTATGTTGTTCGGCTAATTTAAACAATCACCCGTCTAACAGTGTAAACATGAACACATAACAAGTGACATTATTATTATTATTATTATGTTCAGGTTAAAACAGCAGTAAAGTGAATTTCGAAGGTAAAGGCTAGGACACAGCTTTATCTACATTCCATTCGTATTCACAACATCATCAAATATGCTCCTGTCATATCTTCGTGAAGCAGAGCAGCCAGCTTGAACAGCAATGGTAGACTTTAAGTGTTATCTGATACCATTTAGAGAAGCCCAAGTTTGCTCACAGTGTCTTTATAAGATCAACGAAAGCAATGAAGAGGAACATTACATTCTTCCGGATGCTTCCTAAATATGAGGATCACATCGCTAGTCGCTAAGACTGTCCGTTATCCATATAATTCTTAAATCTTACGTTAAACGTCACATAGGGCCCGCATGATAGTTTGCCATGATTTCCTGTCTTCGACGAATTTTCCAATCTCATCAAGGGATCTTATGCTAACTAAACTGGCCTCTTTTAACAATGTCCTCTTTAGAGTTTCACGTGACCGACCTCTTTTTCTTCGGCCTGTTGTGCTCCACTTGATAGCTTGTTTGGGGATTCTCTGATTGTTTCTTCTCATCACATGACCGACATATGCCCATCTTCTTTTTCTGATCACACACGAGATAGGTTGTTGTTTGCTCATCTGTCTTATCTCTGCGTTGTTCTTGAATTCGTTCAACTTTATACAGAGTATTTTCCTTAGGGATTTGCTTTCGAAAGAGTCTAATTTCTTGTCTATTTCTTTAGTTGTTTTCCAACCTTCACATGCATAATTAAGAGTGGATATTACATTTGAATTGAATAATCTTAACTTGGTTTTTGTGCTTATAACTTTTGAATTCCATATGTTCTCAAGGTTCTTGAAGGTCAATGCTGCTTTTGCAATTCTGATTCTAATTTCCTTTCTAGTGTCACCGTCCTGATCTGTGTAGCTGCCGAGATATGCAAAATGGTTTACTTTTTCAACATCTGTTCCTTCTACGTATATTTGTCCTTCGTGGTTATTGAGAACTTTCAATATTTTAGTTTTATCCTTGTTAACTTCAAGTCCTGTTTTACCAGCCGATGAAGACAGGGTGTCTGTTTTCTTGGACTGATTTCACATTGTCTGTGTCACACTGAATATAATTAGCAGAGTAAAATTTCTGATGTTAAAAAAAAATCTCCTAGTTGATCTTTGAGTAGTGCTCACCTCATGTCTCTGTCTTAACTTTTTTTATACTATCTCTAACAGGCTACACATTGTCAGGTTTTATGTAAGCTAGTTTGGTGATACTTGGTCCTAGAGATAGTTGATATCGTGCTGTACATCGTTTTTTTTTTTTTTTGCATTGCCCGTATCAAGGAATTTTTAAAAAATAGTTAAGAACAAGTTATTTCAGTACTCATTCGCACATTTGCTAGATGTCCGTTGCACTTCTGCTTTCACTTACCTTTGAACTGTAATAGATACTTTCCATAATCTAGGAACGCCTGTTTCTACTTTTCGATGAGTTTTTTAATGAGTTTTTCAACAATTTCTCTTATTCACCTTTTTTTTTCGTATAAGTTATTTTGGCCACAGGAATACATTATACAAGCTCAGATCTGTAATTTCAGAGAGTCAATGCTTTTTTTCCTGCACCGCTTTTGTCTTTAGCCTTTTCTATGCGGTATTAGAGTTTCAATTGAAAAAAAAAATCTTTCCGTTGTGATGTAACAAAATATGGATTTGCAGAGTTTGTTCCCCTGCACCATGAGCTCTACCTTACCCCTCTTTTTCTATAGCTGAAATTTTGGGGTAATTTCCCTTGAATTATCCAAACCGAGCTTTTACCTTATAACAAGATCACGCGTTGTGAGAATTTGTCAAAGCACGAGAATTGTTGGAAAACCTTGTATGGTAGTTTTTGGTCTGAGAGAAATAAGACAATCTTTGTTCAGTGTCGTATGAGAGAAGTCCTGTTTTTATCAAGTCATGGAGTGAACGGACAAGTAGGAGACTAACATATCTCCAGTGGTTTTATTATGTTATAGTGCCTTATTTTCCAGACTGGCTGTCTCCACCTAGCTGGAATTAACAATGTCTTCAGCTTTCTGTAAGTTCTTTATTTTTCCACTGGCCTTTTTTTTAAACTCTATTTTCTTTCTCCATGCTACCCCTCCCTACCACCACCCTATTTTCTTCTCCGCCAACATATTGGTGTCTTTAGGGTCTTGTCCTATTTACCAATTTCACATGTTCTCCCTGCAGGTGTTTATATTCTTCATTCACTATCTCCCCGCGTCCCCTTCCCCCCCCCCCCCCGACACCTCTAGCGGCCATCATGTTTCTATTGCCTTCCCCCCACCCCTTTCTCCCACTTGTTCTCCTCCCCTCTCTCTCCACCTCTTCTTCACGATTGGCTCTATCTGGCATCTTTTGTTCAGAGGCAGCGTGGTCTTTCCTTCTCTCTTCTACTACACATTTTTCTGTCCTGACTCGGAGGAAGACATTTCAGATAAGTTCTTCATGTTTTTGTCTTGTTTTGTATGTATCCTCGAATAAGGCTCACGCCGAAATATCGGATGTTGTATGTTTTTCATTTATACATTCTCATACTTTCTGTTTGTTTTTTCTCACCTTACTCACTCCCTCCCTCACTTTGTAAAATTGCACCATACACCTCTGTCTGCCTTATTTATTTCAACCAGTTTTACTGCAGTCGCCATCCCTTTTATCTGTCATGTTATAGTGGAGCTCGCTGACTAGTGTTAGTGTTTGCTAGTGTTACTTGTGCGCCTTGCATTTCCACCATTAACTTTGAGATGTATGAATCGACGTGTCATCTTTCATCAAGAAATTTCATAATCATCCTGTTCCATGATTGAATCTGTTTGTCGTTGACCTTGACAAGCGCCTTTTGTTCAATTATGTGTGAGATATTCAGCTGTGAGATGACGAAGCTGAGTCTTGTCATAAGTATAATGTACAAGGAGCCGTATCGTTTGCCATGAGTGTGACTTTGCTATCTTAGTCAGTCATCTCACCACCTGTCAAGCTCCAGGATAGAAGGGGAATGAGCAAATTAGTTGAACTGGTCATTGGTTGTGCCTGTTCTTTAGATTTATACTTGTGTTTGACTATTAATAGTGTTTTATTATTGCCTGCGCTGTGATAGGTATGCATGATTTTTACTGTAATCAATTGTTGTTTCCCACTGGGTAGAAAGTTTAGCTGATATCAGTGTCCTCATCTTATTTTATTTATTGTGAGTTTCAGTGTAAAATACGAGATAGTGATTATGCACACGTTGTTACGGGAAAAACTAGGCAAGTTAGTGTTTAGAAAATCCTTTTGTTTGCCCAGCGGGTACGTTTTAACTACAAAGCGGCGTTCCAATTAAGTAGCGAGGTGAACAAACATAATTCTCGTATCTGACATCAACCAGGTCCCAGAACTTCATCAGAGGGATTCACCAAAAGTGGGCGGCTTTTGTGTCATTTCCAATGAGAAGTTTTATGGGCCTTTCTTCTTCTAGGAAAACTCCTGGAATGTCCTGCCTCAGTATGTGAATTTATTGATTGATGCTTAAACCCCAGGAAGACAACCAAAACTTCATTTTTCAGCAAACCGGGGCATTTCTTTAATGGTAATGTGGCGTGAGAGCCCTTTTGAACGCGAACCGGCACAGTCGATGGAAGTGGTAAAAACGTTTTTCACATTTGTTGTGGTGGCCCTCTAGATGCCCTGATTCCCTGACATTGTGACTTTTTCTTGTGGGGGTACATTAAAGACGCGCAGGATTTGAACATTCTCAAGCAGCGAATCACGAACGTCGTTGCATCTGTTACTCCAGATATGCTACATAAAACCCGAGAGGAAGTCAGTTATCCCACCGCCGAGTGTCGTGACATCAAGGGATGCTCACATATAGTCTCTTTAAGATATGTGTAAAACTTTGAGGATGTCTCTACAAAATAACACATGGCATTTGTCCAAGTAGCTGCATTTCTCTTCCTGTCACTGGCCTCAGGAAAAGAATCTTTCCTATACCCTGTGATGATGATGATGTTGATGATGATGATGATGATGATAATGATGATATGCAGAGTCCGGCATAAAGCATAGATCGATTTTTAAAATGGAAAATAAATTAAGCAGCATACATGTTTTTGGTAAAATAAGTGAAATGAAACTCAGAAAAGTGGGTATTTTTATTATTACTGACAATCATATTTAGGTTTAGAAAATTACGTCGGTTAGATGACCGCCATTACATTTGATACATTCAGCCAGGCGTCTGGAAAATTCCTGCATAACATCATTTAACATGTTCAAAGGGATATTTTGAAAGCAGTGTCGGGTTCGACCCTTTAGGTCTGCAACTGACTGTGGTCGACTAGCATACACCGTGTTTTTGAGGTACCCCCACAAAAAGAAGTCTGCGGCTGATAAATCCGGTGACCTTGCCTGTCAATGAATATCTCCAAATCTGGAAATAAGACGATTGGGAAATGCTTGTCGCAACGTGGCCATGGGCTGACGGGCTGTGTGGGCAGTCACTTCATTTTGTTGAACCCATATTAATCTCTTATTTCTATTGGTCAACTCTGGAATAAAGTATTCATTTAGCATCTGCACATAGTGATCGCCATTAACAGTAAGAGGATGCCCGTCTTTGTCTTCAAAAGTTATGATCCAATAACGCCGAATGATGAAACGCCACACCACACTGTTACTCGTTCACTATGGAGGGGTTTCTCATGCGGTAATTGTTGATTTTCAGTTGACCAGTATCTGAGATTCTGCTTGTTCATACTTCCTGACATTTTAAAATCTGCTTCGTCAGACATTATGAGGTTACTGAGCAAATTCAGATTCTCTTCAATGCGTGCTAGAAAATCGGTAGAAAAGTCAAGTCTGTTAATTATACCCAGATCATTCAGTTGCTGCACAACTTGCAGCTTGCAAGGGTGGAAATGCAGATGAGTATGAATGATGGGACGTAGCGAGCGATCCGACATAACAAGTGCCAAAATGTGCTTAAGAGCTGATCGTTGAGGGCTACGAAGCAATGCGTTGCGGATTTCTTGAATTCGTTCAGGTGTCTGTTGAGTTCTGGACGACCAGTAGACTTGTTATTAAGGCAATTAGCGGTTTCTGTAAATTTTTTTGACCCACCTCAAAATTGTACTCCGATTGGGAACATTATCAGGGGGATGCAACTCAGAATGGCGACGAAACTTTCGTTGTACAGTAATAGACGATTCTCCACTTTTAAAATAAGTTTTGTGTTTGCCAAGAAGCCATTGTAAAAAATTATCGTATGCCTGCTACATCTCTGACGTCATGGTTTTTTTTTTCACGCGTATTCAGTTTCTGCGGAATTCATTCATTCATTCCTTTGCATGTCCCTTGCGGAACTTTGCCTCCCAAACAGCACTCCTGTAGGCCTCTCGGTTGTGAGCAAGATGGCCTGCAGCTGCTGCATCCATTTCCAGATCATCAACGATGTCTTGCAGCCATCTTCGTTTCGGTCTTCCTCTGCGGAATACGTCAGTTAAATCCAGCTATGCTTTATGCCGGACCATATATATATATAATCTATGTCGATGTCTCAGTACGATTTTAACGTATATTAATATTGAAATAGCGCTTTCATGGAGGCCAGATGGATCATTAACATGTTGGTCAGAGTCATGGTCGTGGCACTGAGTGTTTACGGTAAGAATCACAAATTTACTGCACAATTACAATCAAGAAGACTTCTCTTTCTGTATTCATCGTCTCTTATCAACACCCACACAGCAAAACTATGTGGTAGTAGCAGGGCCTTCGAGAGCAAGTTCGCAAGGTGGAGGGGTTGTGGTTCTAATCAGACATTCTGCTTTCATCCATCACGGCCTCCTGTCTCCCCCCACCCCCGCCCGACATCCTGCGGTCCCATCATTAAAAGAAGGACCCCCCCTCCCCCAGGCCGAGTCTATGCATTGACTGGATTCCTTACCCTTTCTTATTGGACAGTGGCAGTAGCTACATAATAGTTACAATGACAGAAGATTCTGCAATTTTTTAAGCGACAAATAAACGAGTGATGGATGTCTACATCATAAGAGAACAGTAGCACATGAAATTTACTATGCTAAACAGTTTTCATCCATGAAGGAAAGACTGCAAACAAAAACAATGCGAGACTATGAGAAAATAACATTTAAGAAATTAGATTCATTAACGATAAATAGTAATAATAAAACCTAGTCGACAGAGTAAGCTTTTGTCTCTTATCCTCATTTCTAAAGGAGAAAACACGATTTGGCTGTCAGTGACCCAAAACTGTAAAGCTAGCGCTAGCACTGCTGGCGAGATTCTTCGGTTTACGCGCATGGAGTGAAACTCCTCTCGGCCAATGAAGAAAATTCGAAAAAGAAATTAGGGTTGCCATGCGGCGCCGATGTGAAAGGGTGATGGAAAGGATAAAGTGAAGCTTAGTCGGTATGCCCAGTGGTCTCACGGTGAGAGCTTCACATACCACTGCACCTCTGCTCTAGAGGCCGGCCCGGCCACTTTCGATATACCCCCCTACTGGTGAAATATGCCTAAACCGGCTTACACCAGAGGTGAAACTTGATGGCAACTCATGTCATGGTACCTCCACTCTAGACTTCCTAAACACGCCCATACTGGGATAATATGCCTAAACCAGCTCAACCCAGGACTGAAACTTACTAGTGTCCTCCTGGACAAAAGCTCCGTCCTGATCACAACTAGGAAGGGTAGCGGCCACGACCACAAAATGCTGAAGTCAGAGACACTGGACCAGGGCAGTCTAGATAGGCAACCACCTCTCACCCGGGGGCGGGGGGATGTATGCGTATCCTAATCACGCTGAGGTTTTCCAGTGAGGAAGTCCAACGCTGGACTGGATGGGCAACCACCTCTCACCCGGCAGGGATATATGGATATCCCAAAACACGTCGAGGTTTTCCGGTGAGAAAGTCCAACTTTAGGCTGGATGGGCAACCACCTCTCACCCAGCGGGGATATACTGATATTCAAAACACTTCGAGGTTTTCCGGTGAAAAAGTCCAACTCTAGATTAAACTGGTGCAACGAAAACCACGGTGTCACGCAATTCCGCTTCTGAGATCCACCAAGAATACAGGCTCAAGCCCTGCGATACTCTGAACCTCTTGTGATCCTCTCGGCGATCTCGTGTGGTCCTTTCGGGGACCACAGGGGGACCACTGGATCTATCGAGGAACACAGGATTAAATTCAGTAGGATCACGGGGCGGTCTTGATGGTAGAAGCGAACGAAGAAGAAGAAAAAGCTAGCGCTAGGGTTGTCGAACTTGTCATACTTCTTCGTTGGTACTTCAAGGAACAGTTATACCCTGGCTAATGGGGCAGGGATCTTCATCGTTGCCATGGTGGTGGAGTTTGCGAAAGAAGTATTGTATACCTCCTGCCGTTTAACCCCACTCAAACACTGAAAAAAATATCTGCCATGACCCGCTGCCAGTCAGATACGATGCTGTGACCTAACATCTTCCCTGCATAGGCTGTTCCAGCTCGCAGTACTAGGAAGACAGAAAAATAACTAATGAACGAAAAAACGATCGTTATGTTCGAAGTGTGAAGAACTGGGCACGTAGACTGTCTGATATTCGGCCCTTTATCGCTCATCTTTCATTCCTATTACACATTCGATTTAATGCACGATACAAAGTACATTTGAAAATATGTAAGAATGCAAAATGAAAACATTACATTCACAAATATAGGAGAATAAACTACTCGAGAGGTAACAAATCTAACAAGGTAACACACACAAACACAAATATATTTTCACTACAGTTCTCACATCACAATCTCTCACATTAATTAAAACAATTTCTAAACAAGTTACATATAGAACTATTTTCTTTTATAACAGTATTTATTTGTCTGGTGAGTCACGGTATGAGACGTGATTAGAGATTTTAAGGAGGCTTATAGTTACAAGCAAGTTAATATTTTAAAAGATTGGAGTTAAAGGATGAGATACTGCTAAATGAATTTAAATGGTAAGGGAAGGACGTCCAGAGCTGCAGTGCAGAGTATGCAAGGTTTTCCTTGTACAGATCAAGTCTGGGTTTAGGAAGATGACAGTTTTTTTTAAACGTTGGTTACGTTCAATGTTAGCCTTTTACAGCGGTCACAAGTAAGACAAAGCATTGTAACACAGAAGAAGAAGAAAATCCCCATTATAAAAACAAACAAACAAAAAACGTATCAATCTATGACCTTATGTCCGTTATTTTTTTTTTTTTTACAGAGACTTGTTAATACTAGTAACATACGTTCTATAATTTATTCTCTTACCAGGAAATCTGCATTATAACATTATGTTTTATTATTTCTTTACTAAAACCTGCCAACTGTATCTCTTTTGCAGTGTGATTTCTTTACCTTTCTTTTTTTAATCAACGTAGTTAATAATTTCTGCTTTTAACGGTTACTTTAATTTAATAATTTCTTCTCTTAACTGCTGACTTAGTTACTAATAGTTAATCATTTCTGCTTTTAACTACTAGCTTAGTTAATAATAGTTCATAATTTCTGCTTTTAACTGCTGGCTTAGTTAATAATAGTTAATAATTTCTGCTTTTAACTGCTAGCTTAGTTAATAATTTCTGCTTTTAACTGCTAGCTTAGTTAATAATTTCTGCTTTTAACTGCTAGCTTAGTTAATAATAGTTAATAATTTCTGCTTTTGACTGCTAGCTTAGTTAATAATAGTTAATAATTTCTGCTTTTGACTGCTATCTTAGTTAATAATAGTTAATAATTTCTGCTTTTAACTGCTATCTTAGTTAATAATAGTTAATAATTTCTGCTTTTAACTGCTATCTTAGTTAATAATAGTTAATAATTTCTGCTTATGACTGGTAACTTTACAGTGAACCCAGCTGAGCCATCATGTTTGAGCCCATACTTCTGCCTTGCTTGCGGAAATTCCACAACGCACTGCAGGTAACATCATTACCATCGCTCAGAGAGTAACAACCTGATTTCAGACTTGGCATTAATGACAGGGCCATTTCATGTTTGTCACCTGTGGCTAAAAATGCAAAACTGAAAATATTGATGACATTTTTTGGGTCTTTTTTGTTTGTCATTATCACAACAGTCATAATAGAATAATTTTCTGCGAAATATAGGATTCAATATTAGAGATTTATTGATTTGAGAATGTTTATACCATAGCTTTTGCTTGTCTGTGTGGTTAGGGGAGTTTAAAAGACATAAAGAGCATCAGCTTATTTTTTAGAGCATTACTCTTTGTGTGTGTGTGTGTTTTTAAAACATATTATTTATCTCGATCTACAGTCGTAGTCACTTGAGTAGATTATGTAGACGCTGACAAAAATGGGCTTGACATGAAATGGAAGACCATCTGGATATAGATCGCAAAGAGTAGAGGACTTTTATGTTTTTGCTGAATGAAGTTCCCATCCCATCCCCTCCTTCGGTGTTAGGCGCACAGTTTGGTTAGTGATGGAGATTTCAAGTTGTCTGATGTCTGCAAGTAGGTATGAAATGTTGATTGTGCATATAGGCATCTTATAAGGGTGGCTCACTATTACAGGACTAAACTGCGTTAGATATTTGTGGATCTAGGTTCCGTTGATGATGATGCAGAGTTCTAGTGTGTATGTTGTGTACATCTTTCCCTGGGGTTTTGTTACTCCTAGGTGTAGATAGATAGATAGATAGATAGATAGATAGATAGATAGATAGATAGATAGATAGATAGATAGATAGATGGATGGATGGATGGATGGATGGATGGATGGATGGATGGATGGATGGATGGATGGATAGATAGATAGATGGATGGATGGATGGATGGATGGATGGATGGATGGATGGATGGATGGATAGATAGATAGATAGGCAGAGAGACGAACAGACGGGCGGGCGAACGGACGGACAGACAGATGAAACAAAAGAAAATATGTTGGTTGTTTATCTTTCTTACGTTTGCTTTAGTCAAAAACTAGATCCAGCCACTCAGAAGAGACAGATCGTGTTTGAAGACAGAAAACTGGTATTCGCAAATTAAATAATACAAAAGAAGTAAAGTACCCAACAAAACGATTTTTCAACTGAGGCTCTTTGTTAACACCCAGATACGGTGCTGTCACTGTGACTCGCACAGTGCACACATAACAAGCAAAAATAACTCACTGTTACCGTTGTATAAAGACTGCCTTACATGCTTACATACTGAAAGTTCCTGGTGTAATAAATCTGAGTATTTTATGTTATATTTTTGGTAAATCTCGAGAGACATATCAAGTCATACGAAAGATCTGGTAGCATGTTTCATCTTTTTTTTTTCCTTGAAGGCTTCAAATCCTAACATATTGTCGTTGAATTCCGGCATTTCCCGCAGAAGATTGGAGAATAGCAAACTGCGTCAGTGAAACAGCCTGTTGCGAGATTAAAAGAAAAGAAAAGAAAAACTTATGTTGCCAGTTAAACTTTACCAAGCAGAAAATACGATACAAAAATGTGCAAATTTGCCGTGCATCAGCGTTTCTCAGAATATGGGGTGTGCCACTCCTGACAGAACATACACCTTTTTAAAATGTGTTTTTATATACTTTACATTTATAAACATACACAGTATAAACTCACTGGAAAAGCCAGCGTGTAGCAGTAAGTAGGGCACCCTGCACATGCTCTTGCGTGAACTCAAATAAAAGTTGGTGCACAGTTTTGTGTGATGGTTGCGCACTTACCAGTGAAGCTATAGTTGAATCGCAATATTCCTGGGGAGATACATCGCAGCTGAAGAGAAATCACATGCAACGACCCACCAGGGGGGGGGGGGGGGAACTGAACACAGATAAAAGGAAGGTAGATGTATAGCTGCAATCACAACCGCTGTTCCCTCTAAGCGCGCGGCCGCGAACAGAAAAAATTCATACCGCGCACAAAATCTTTGGAGCCGCCAAATAGAAAATGGAACTGCTACTTTTATTTTCAGTTTCCAGATGTTACTCCGTGCTATAATTGCGATCAAGAAAAATATAATGATGGTACACGTTTTTCCTTTACTGTTTCTTTCTTGCAGAGACATGACTTTCGGATTGGATGTTCAACTAGTCTTTTATAGCGTAGTTTCGGTAGTAATGTAGCAGAATCGTGACAAGGCAAGTAGGCACACAGAGAATAGAGGGTCATTAAAATAAACGGGTTAATGAATTTCCACTGCGTCGTGGAAGAGTAGAATGTCTCTTGAGCTGCTCAGGTATTCACACTGATCTTGGTAGCTAACGCCAGACACCGTGACCACTAACATTAGAGCCATCCTTTTTAAAAAAAAAATACAGTGGATAGTAAATCCACCGTGGGATTATGTTTCAGTGAACCCATAATAAGTCGAATATGATAGGATATACAACAATATAAATAAATTAACTACTGTCACTGAATAAGTAAACAAAGAAATCATCATTGCAATTAACTAAATACCAGTAACTGAAAAGTACAGCAAGTCTATCCTGTTATTAAATGTACAGGCCGTTACAATATATATATATATATATATATATATATATACATATATACACATATATATATATATATATATATTATTAGGCACATTTGCACACACAAGATGTTTTTTTTTTGCACATGAGCTGAACATTTTGCACACAGACCCCAAATCTTTAGAGTGAACATTGATCACAACCATCTGAAAACATAATCTTTGAAAGGGAGAGTACTAAAAGTCCAACAGAAGCATCTTTTGGTCCTACAATGTCAACAGTGAACCAACAACAGCGAGAAATAGCTATAGGAATGTTAGTTGCTGGATTTCTGGTATCAGCAGTTTCTCAAAACTTCAGTGTCCACAAGAATACTGTATCACGCATTCAACCAAAATGGATCCACTGCTGATGGCCACGGCGGTCGACCAAGAGTTATCACCCTTGCATAAGACCGTTAAATTTGCCTCATGCACTTTCATCTATGAAGGTAAAAGTATCATTCCGCAGGTTTCTCTGACCATCATGAACTGCCAGGAAAATTCCAGGTTTAAGACTCGTCTTGGGCAGGGCATTCCGGAACCAGGCTCAGAGGAGCAGATCTTTTATCACACAGACTTGCAAAACTGACAGTTCGCCATAGACAAGCTCGCTTGGCTTGGGCCAGACAGCACGTGGCATGGCCCCATTATCAATGGAGACGGAATCTGAGTCTCTGATGAGTCTAGATTACGTTTGCAAGGCAATGGTGGGCGTGGTGTGGAGTACAGGCATCAAGGAGAACGTTTTATGAATGATTGTGTGCTACAGACAGACAGAGAGAGAGAGAGAGAGAGAGAGAGAGAGAGAGAGAGAGATTGATTGATTGATTGATCTTTATTTCAAAAGGGTTAAGAATTGGGCACGCAGGCCCGTCTGACATTCTGCCCTTTATCATACATCTTTCACTCTATTCCAGACATTCTACAAATATGCTGTTCATATAACAAACATAACTAACATTGAAGCTGAGAGACATAAAATAAAATATAACTTTTACGTTTCACTCTTAAACATTCACTCAGTATAGAAGTAACTACATACATTATAAATGACTATCTACTAAACAAAATTTTCGGGACTATACAGAAAACAATTAATTGTATTCGGTGTCTGTAAGAGCAGCTTAAGATAACTTTTAAGTTTTATAATTCATGGAGGCATGTAGTCGACATCAAATAGATACTGGGAAAGCTTGTAGTTGTAGGAAGGAGTATAATTTATATTTTTTATATAGGATGGGAGGGTATTCCAAAGATGAGCAGCAGAATAACTAAAGCTTTTCTTGTAAAGATCAAGTCTAGGTTTTGGAAGACATATGTTGTTCAAGCGTTGGCTGCACTTTGGGCTAAATTTAAACAGGTTCCATAGATAAGGCGGGGCATGCCGTGATGTACTAACTTGGCTTTGTTGAAGAGGAACCTGTTCTTAAGGGGTAGTATTTTGATACGTTTGTGATGATTAGTTGTTTGTGCTTGATCTTTGTCACTAATGAGCTTTACTGCTCGCTTTTGGAGAGAGCAAAGCCTCTTTGTATTTGACACTGAGCAACCATCCCAAACTGTTGAGCAATAGTCTAAATGTGTTTGTATATGAGCTATGTAGTATGTCTTCCTAGTGTCTTGATCTATGAAGTGCTTAATTTTAGCTAATTGGTATACTTTTTGTGCGATGAGTTTTGTTAGACATTGCACATGAGAGTTCCAGGTCAGATGTTGGTCAATAATAAGACCTAGTGTTTTGTGCTCGCTAACGTTTTCTATCTGTGATGTTTCTGTACAGAGCCGAAGTGTTGTTTTTGTTGCATTTTGTAGTTTCTGTCTTGTTGTTATGAGCATTGATTTTGTTTTCTCGGTGTTTATAATCATGCCATTATTTTTGCTCCATCCAATTAAATTGTATAACTCGACCTGAAGAGTTGATTCTAGATTAACACAATCGTAGTCACTGGTGTAGACTGTGCAATCATCGGCAAAAAGGTCACAAGAAGAGTGTTTAAGATGAAGTGGAAGATCATTGATATAGATAGCAAAGAGCAACGGGCCTAGAATAGAACCTTGCGGAACACCAGTGTCAACTTTAGCAGAATTTGATAGAGAATTGTTGAAGAATACTACCTGTTGTCTGTCTGAAAGAAACGATGCAATTAATTTTATTAGGTCAGGGTGCAGTCTATAAGTCTTTATTTTTCTTACAAGAATATCGTGGTCAATCATATCAAATGCCTTTTTAAAGTCGACAAAGATGGTACCACATAGTCTGTCTTCATTTATGTTTACTAACCAGTTTTCTGTCATTTTGGTAAGAGCTGTGTGGCAGGAATCTCTCTCTCTGAACCTTAAGTGCCCAGGGCACATGGGGCTTCCGCAAGGGTTTTCCACAAATGCCTGTCTTTCGCCTTTTTTTCTGCTCTTGCCCAGGTGAGCCCTCTATTGCTCAACATCCTTTCTGTTGTTCTTCTCCATGTCTCTTTTGGTCTACCCTTACTTCTGCTCCCCTGTGGTGTCCATCTTAGTGCTATTTTTGGTAGTGAGCTGTCAGTCATTCGGAGCACATGTCCCAACCATCGCCAGCGTCTTTCCTCAATAATTGTTGTCAGTGGTTTCATCTGCATTTCTGCCAATAAGATGTTATTTCTTATGGTGTTTGGCCAAAATATTTTTTAATTCTACGTAAACATTTAGTCTGGAAAGAATTCAACTTGTTTTCTATGGTTTTGGTGATTTTCCAGCATTCACTTCCATAGAGTAGTACACTTAGAACATTACTCTTAAATATCCTGATTTTCATATTTATGCTTAGTTTATTTGATCTCCATATTCTGTAGCATTGCAAAAGCCTGGTTTGCTCTAGTAAGTCTGCTGTTGATGTCCTCTGTGCTGTCCCATTTTCTACTACTCTGCTGCCAAGGTATACAAATTCGTTGACCTCCTCCACTAACTTGTTATCTACTCTGAGTACATTTCTGTTGTTCACATTTTGCTTCATTAACTTTGTCTTTCCTACATTGATCTTTAGTCCTATGTTGTTTGCATTCTGGGTTAGCTTGTTTATTTTATCTTGCATATCTTTGTGACTGCTTGATAATAGACAAATGTCGTCCGCAAAGTCAAGGTCCTCCAGCACTGTGTCAAGGGTCCATTGTAATCCTCTGCGTTTGTCTGATGTTACCTCCTTCATTAACCAGTCTACTGCCAAGATAAATAATGTTGGTGATAGTACACATCCCTGTTTCACTCCTGTTTGTACCCTAAAGCTGCTGGAGGTATGTTCTCCACAGATAACTTTGCACTGAAAACCCTCGTATAGGGCTTTGATTACATTAACTATTTTATGGGGGAGGCCATGCCATCTTAGGATTTTCCACAGTGCATCTCTGTTGACACTGTCAAAGGCTTTCTCAAAATCTATGAATAATGCATATGTTGTGCTATGCCACTCATTTGCCTGTTCTAATATTTGTCTAAGTACAAATATATGGTCTATGCATGATCTTCCTTTCCTAAATCCTGCCTGCTCTTTCCGAAGTTTTTCCTCAAGTGTTGGTACAATTCTGTTGATGATTATTCTGCAAAATACTTTACTAGTGAGTGGCAGTAGGTAATGCCTCTCCAGTTCCCGCAATCTCTGAGGTCACCCTTCTTTGGTAGTTTTACTATAAGCCCAGTTTTCCACTCCTCTGGGGCTTTTTCTAAATCCCAAATTTGTTGTAATATCCGGCAAAGTTGTTTTGGTGTTTCTGTTTCTTCTGCTTTCAACATCTCAGCAGTCACTTCATCTTCACCTGGTGCCCTGTCTGATTTTAGCATCTTTATCGCCTCTTTTACTTCATTTATTGTTATTGGTCCTGTATTGATGTTTAGTTCCGCTTTTGCTTCAGGTATATCTATTGCTTGTGCTGCTTGTGTTCTGTTTAGTAGGGTGTTAAAGTGTTCCCTCCATCTTTCAATTTTTTCTCTTTCTCCACTGACCAGTTGTCCATTTTGTGTTCTTACTGCACTTTCACATCTTGTATTGAGTTACCTGTCATCTGCTTTATGATTTTATATATGGTTTTCATGTCATTTGTATATGCTGCTTTCTCTGCTGTTTCTGCTAAGTTGTCATAATATTGACGTTTATCTTGACGGCATGATTCCTTCACTTCTTTGTCTTTTTGTGCATAATTACTTAAAACTCGTTCTTTAAGCCGTTGTGATTTAGTGTTCAGTAATTTTTTCTTGATTTCTTTTCTTTGCTCTATCTTTTCCCATGTGGTCTCACTTATCCATTCCTCTTTTCTCCTTTTCCGATATCACAGCACCTCTTTTGCTGTTTCCTGTTGTGTTTTATTGAACTCTAATATGGACATTTCTGCTTCGTCTTGTAGGACACTGAAGCGGTTCTTAAGTATTATTGAGAATTCATTTCTTGTTTGCTGGTCTATCAGTTTTCTTGTATCAAAATGTATCTTTCTGTGTTCTCCGATTTTGGCTTTCCTTAATTTTAGTTTTATTTTTGCTACCAGAAGGTTGTGATCACTTCCTATATCTGCTCCTTTCCTTGCTCGCACATCTTGTAGTGACCGTTTCCACTTGTTGTTTATTAGTATGTGATCGATTTGGTTTTCTGTGGTTTTATCTGGTGACCTCCAAGTCACCTTATGGATGTTTTTGTGTTGGAAAATTGTCCCTCCGATGGTCATCATGTTTTCTTCACAGAAACTGCACAGTCTTTCTCCATTTTCATTTATTTCTCCGATTCCTTCTCTTCCCATGATTCTTCTTCTATCTTCCTTTCCTTCACCTACTTTTGCATTGAAGTCGCCCAAGATGAGTAGCATATCATGCTTGGGTATTGTTTCTACTGTGGCTTGGAGGCTGTTGTAAAAATCTTCTTTTAATTCCTCTTCAGCTGCTTCTGTTGGTGCATAACAAACTATAATAGACAGCTTCGTGAATCTTGAGTTGAACCGTGCATATAATAATCTCTCATTTATTGGGGTCCATTTCAGCAATGCTCTTGATGCTTCTTTTGTTATAATCAATGCTACTCCTCCTTCATGAAGATCTTCTTTACCTGACCATATTATTGTATCTTCTGTGTGCTGTGTTGTTAATTTCCTTCTGCCTTGTCCTGTCCATCTTGCTTCTTGTATTCCTAGTATGTCTAGTTTGTATCTGTGCATTTCCTTGATGGTTTGTGCTAGTTTTCCAGTCTGGTTTAGTGTTCTTACATTCCAGCTGCCTATTTGCATCTTTTGTTTAGGTTCCAGGAGGTCTGCAGTCGGGCTGGGGACTTCCAGTGGCTGGCTTTCATCCACAACCTTCATGGGCTCAGTTTCCTGATACGCATTTCTCCTTCCACCTGCATTTGCTTTTTCCCTTGCTTCTGTTTCTGTAGCAGTCTGATAGTTTTTTACCAGATAGGGTTGCTGGCCCTATGCTGAACCCTCCTTAGTCGCCTTTTACGATCATGCATGGTAGGGTACAGTGGTCCTATTCTTTGCAGATCCCGGGTACCACACGGGGGGTGGCAGGAATGATTGGGTCTAAAGCCTGACTGACTGTCTATGAGTAAATTATTCTCTTGCATGTGTCGTAGAGTTATTTTGTGTATGTGTTTTTCGAGTGGTTTTGATAATGACGATAATATGGATATTGGTCTATAGTTGGTAAGATTGTTGGATGAGCCAGATTTAAAGCGAGGATACACCTTAGCAGTTTTAAAAGCCTCAGGGAAATAGCATTTTGCAATGCACTGGTTGTAAATATATGTTAGTGTATGTGAAATGACAGGTGCAGCATAACGTAAGATCTTATTACTAATATCGTCAAGCCCAGCTGTATTGTTGTTTTTTAAAGTTGAGAGATAACTGTGAACTTCACTGACTGTTAAGAATGGAATGTGTAACTGTTTAAAATCAGTACATCTGCTGTCCAGGAATGTTTGTAGTTCATGTAAGTCGCATACAGGAGCTGATATTGATGATTTAAGAACGTTGATTTCTTCTCTGAAATGTGTACTGATATGTGTGCTAGTGTATGCACGATTGATGGCTTGAGAATCAAATTCTTTTCTTTTATTTGATAGGGTATTTATGGCTTTCCAAATTGATTTACTGTCTGATTTATTCTGTATTAGATTCCTGAAATAATTTTTTTTCTCTTGTCTTATTAAGTATTGAACTTTGTTTCTGAGTGAACGGTAGGTCATAAAGTCCTTGATTTTGTGCGCCCGATCACGTTCTCTCATGGATTGTAGTATTTCAGGTGTTATCCAAGGTGACTTCGTCTGGTGTTTTACTCTCACCTCTTTCATGGGGACATGTTTGTCTAATATATCTCTGAAGATCTTTAGCCAATATTCTATTGCCTCATCAGGGTCAGTTAGTTGGTACACGTGTGTAAGTGAAGATTCTTGCAAATCATTAAGGAATAATTCTAGGTTAAATTTTCTGAAGCTCCTAAATTTCATACTGATGTGATTGTGTTTAGGAAGTTTATACCCCTTTCTTGTCCACGTACAGCAGACTGGGTAATGATCACTTAACGAAGTATGAGGGATGTTACATTCAATGATGTTTTCTGGCTGGGCTACATATATATGATCTAATAATGTGGATGATACTTCTGTTACTCTGGTAGATTTGGTGACAATTTGGCAAAGATTATAGGATAATATAATATTGCTCCAAGTTAGATTTGATTGTGTTAGATCTATGTTGAAATCTCCAAGAATGATAATATCTTTGAACCTAAAGGTTGCAGGGCTAAACTGCAACAAATACTGAAGCTCCAGATTTCTTTGAGGATGTTGCATGGAACGTGCTTGTGTGTTGAGCTCTTCCAATGAGCTGTGCGACGGAGGAAGAATCCTGACGTTGCTGACGCTCGTATCAGCTCGTCTGACCGTCTGAGGCTGACATGAGGGTAGGGGTGGAAACATTGTGTCATATTCGGTGGTTGCTGTGGAACAGGTGGTGCAGATTTGGGGGTCCCTATGGTTTTAGTGCTCGGAGTAGAGCTGGCTTTATGGGGGTTTTTTGTTGGACGTGGGTGTTGTTTGTGGACATCCAACTGTACCGCGTCTTTCTGTAGTGTACGTTCTGGAAACTTTAGATTTTTGGCAAGGATGCTGGTACCAAGTTTTGATGTATGTATGTGGTCCCTGTACATCCGTTTCTTCGGGGCACCAGAGGCTGAGATGAAGAACACAGTGTGGTCTATGAAGACAATGTTGTTAACACGACAGTATGACTGAAGTGCCTTGTTGTTGATGTCTACCAGGCGGCGTCCAGGACCGGAGCAGGGTGGAATGATGGAAGATAGGAAGATTGCTGCAGTCGGATACTTTTCCTTGATGGCGGAAGTCAAAGCCTGCATGTCGGAACGTCTGATGTTCTGGCCATTCATGCTGTCATTTATGCCAACATGTACGGAGATTTTCCTCACGCCCTGGTCTGTATTAAAACTTCTCAGTGTTTGCGTTATTTTCGCAATACCAGCTCCCGGTACTGCAACTACTGAGACAATGTCTTCGTCTGCTATGGACATCCGCTCGCTATACACGCCCTTTAGCAGAGAATCCCCAATTATTAAATGTGTTGTGCTGTCCGTGATTTTGTGAATGGGAATTTGCTGCGTATTTCGTTCACGTTGTTTTTGGTTAGATTGTGACTGGAGGTGGGATGCGTTGTTTGACTGAGATGATTGTTGCGTCCTGTCTGTCTGCTGAGTATCTGGTACAGAGCTTTGTTGTAGAGCGTCGAATCTGTTGGTGATCTTGACCTCGATGGGGTACTCGTATTTTGTGATATGCTGGTCTTGCTCACCTGATAAAGAGTCACTGACTTCACTCTGTTTTTGTTGGTTGTTTTTCTTGTGAAGTTTGTTTACACCGCCTGGCGACGATGGCTGAGCCTTCGGCTTCATGTTGAGATTAGTTTGACTAGCAGCCACTGACTGACTGTGACTACCAGTTTCTGTCTGGATGTTTTTGTGTAGTTTTCTACTACTGCGGTTTTCGCTGTTCGCTGATTCAATGAGAAGCTTCAGCTTGGTATTTTCTTCTCTCAGCTGTTCAACCTCTTTTTTGATATTATCATTCTCCTCACTGAGTGACTTTACAACTTCGGACTTCATGTCACTGATGAGTATTTTCACGAAGTCTTTGAGAGAGAGAGAGAGAGAGAGAGACAGGATGAGAGGAAGCAGAGTAAAGATTTGTGGTGGAATTTCAATACAGTCAGAATGAACCTAGCCGTCATCAATGGCAACCTGACGGGTTTACGATAAGAGATGAAACACCTCACGTACAGCCTTTCCTCAATGCAAATGGACCAGGTCATGGCATTGCAGCAAGACAATGCTCGTCCACATATGGCCCGTGTGGTCAGAGACCACATTCAACAGCAACAGACTGATGTCTTACCATGGGCAGCTCTTTCCCCGTACCTGTTTCCCATCGAGCACGTGTGGGACAAACTGGAGCATAGGTGCGAAGAAGACAAAATCTTCCCGAAAACCACCACTGGTTAGCCCAAACGTTGCGAGAAGAATGGAATAACTTGACCCAGCAAGGGATCCAACGTGGCATTGATCAAAGATAAGGCGCTGCCAATAGCTCAAGGTGGATATACACCATAGTGAAATCAAGATTTTTCTTTCTTTCTAGCGGTAACACTCTGACTTGAGTTTTTCTTTTTATTTCACAACGCTTTCACTGAAATCATACTGATCACTGTTTCTGCTATTCAATACTCAACAATATCGTGCGCCAGTTTTTATTGAGTTCACCCAAAGAACACGTGCATAGTGCCCTATATAATGCTGAACATTTACTTTTTTCCGTGAGCACATATAAATGATAAACTGGACGGAGAACATGAGCCCGACCTATTTCCAGCTGAGAGAATTAAGCTACTGCCACAGTTGTGGCTCCTAGTGGCAGAGTGGTTAGTGCTCTCATCTTCTACGCTCGGCAGCGAAGTCGGTGCTTGAAGTCTCAGTAGCCGGAGATTCCACAGTCACCCAGCTGTAGACTTCCCAGTCACCCAGCTGTAGACCTCCCAGTCACCCAGCTGTAGACTTCACAGTCACCCAGCTGTAGACTTCACAGTCACTCAGCTGTAGACTTCACAGTCACCCAGCTGTAGACTTCCCAATCACCCAGCTATAGACTTCACAGTCACTCAGCTGTAGACTTCACAGTCACCCAGCTGTAGACTTCACAGTCACCCAGCTGTCGACTCCACAGTCACTCAGCTGTAGACTCCACAGTCACTCAGCTGTAGACTCCCCAGTCACCCAGCTATAGACTCCACAGTCACCCAGCTGTAGACTTCCCAGTCACCCAGCTGTAGACTCCCCATTCACTCAGCTGTAGACTTCCCAATCACCCAGCTGTAGACTTTCCAATCACCCAGCTGTAGACTCCACAGTTACCCAGCTGTAGACTCCCCAGTCACCCAGCTGTAGACTTCCCAATCACCCAGCTGTAGGCTTCCCAATCACCCAGCTGTAGACTCCCTATTCACCCAGCTGTAGACTCCCCAGTCACCCAGCTGTAGACTCCCCAATCACCCAGCTGTAGACTTCCCAATCACCCAGCTGTAGACTCCCCAGTCACCCAGCTGTAGACTTCCCAATCACCCAGCTATAGACTCCCCAGTCACCTAGCTGTAGACTTCCCAATCACCCAGCTGTAGACTCCCCAGTCACCCAGCTGTAGACTCCCTATTCACCCAGCTGTAGACTTCCCAATCACCCAGCTATAGACTCCCCAGTCACCCAGCTGTAGATTTCCCAATCACCCAGCTGTAGACTCCCCAGTCACCCAGCTGTAGACTCCCCATTCACCCAGCTGTAGACTCCCCAATCACCCAGCTATAGACTCCCCAATCAGAAGAAATGAGTATCGGCCTCCTGGAGCTTGGACAGAAAAGGCGGTCATGCCTGGTGCTGATATAGCCCCTGTCGTGTGCCGAAATGTCACACAAAAAAAGAGCACTGACACCGGTTACCTAGATCCTTGTCTGGCGCTGTGAAATGATAAAATTCAGTATCAAATAAAACACTGAAAGTAGATACATCATTAAAATAAAATTCATTATTATATACTGTACAGTAGCAAGAGAAATGGTACACAGTAAACAATATTTTTAATGGTAATAATTTTTTTTGGGAAAAATTGCATTTTTATTGCTGTTAACCATTTACTGTTTATGAGGCACAAAAGCATAGACATTCCATTTTAAAACACCACAGAAAGTGTAAAGGCCTTTGCTATAGTTGATACCTGGCAAATACTTCATCAAACACACGTATTCACCAGTTCATCATGTTTTAAGTCTGTGTTACGGTACACCTGTCTTTCTATAGCACAATCTGACACAATAATAAGACTACCGAATACACAATTGTAATATTCGACCGAATACGAATATTCAGCCTTCTGATAGAAAAAAAATGTATACAAATACAAAGAAGGCGGGGGTGGAAACTGAACTAAATTAGTAGGTAAATTACGAGTATGCAAGTATTATTTGCTTTATGGTATTATGCGTATCGTTAGCGCTACCACTGAAGTAAATATCTCTGAATATATTTCTTTTGACCCACTACAGAAAAGAACATGTGCATCTATATTCAAATATGACATTTTCCACAATGAAATTTCCTATATCACCTTTATTCCTCCAAATACAAGTAGGAATTAATGTTTCTGCAGTAAAGCTGTGACAACAATGATTTTACAAGTCACAACACAAAAGATATATAACTACCAAATTTTTCAGAAAGATACAAAGCTAAAGGATCTCTTTTTTTCACTGTAATGTTTTAGTATCCAACCTTTCTCTAACAATTAGTCTCCTTTTTTCTTTTCTTGTCTCCTTTTTCCTCTGAATTGTTTTAGTACAATAACAGTAAGTCGTAACACTCCAGCTGTGTGTTTCGTCACTAAATAAGATTCATCCGCCTTTTCCTTTTAATCTCTTAAATTTTAACGTGCACTTATCCTAAAAAAAACACACACATTAACGGACTTAGGACTCCATTGTAGGTTAAAAACTGTAGTGAACAATACAAAATATTTTATATGTGTTTTTTTTCAGCCTAGGAATGTTTGATAACTCTCATCATTGCAATCTGGATTAGTCCAGAAATACTCCGTCGATCCTCGGAAAAGGAATTTCTGTCCAGGTACCCGTGCTCTCAAGGTCTAACGAAGTATCGACTGAAGGGCTACGACAGTAAAGACAGAATCCTATGTTTGAGTTAAGATTCTGTCACTTTCAATCTTTGTCAAGTGAGAACGCGCTTCATTGATTGTGTACATAATAGTTAGAAAGTACGGTATACCGTTTATATCAAAATTGTAAAGTATATTGCTAGTTCTTTAACCATTGTGTCTGTCACGTTGTAAAAGGTTTAGATCAATGGTTCCCAAACTTTTTAGACCTGCCACCCTTGCCTGTCAGCCACAATCCTAGAGCCCGCATACAAGCACAGATGTAGAAACACTCAGGCGGTTCTAATGCCCACTTTTTCGCTGCATTTTCCTTCACTCAGATCTTTCCTCCATCCCATGGTACTGCACAGTTTGAGAACTACTTAAATTAGATTAAGACGTTTACCATAGTGGACGAAAAGCCAGGCAAACGTTACCGCCAAACAGATCAACATCTTTGTGCGAAGCATGCCTGTAATAAAAATAATCGAGGATTTTAGTGATTGCTCAGAGCGTAGGAAAAGTGAGAATCAGGCCAAAGAGGTTAAAGGTAGCACCTAAAAACAAAGAACTAGATAGAGAGCTGTTACGGAAAGAAAAAGCAATACAAGAACAATATAGTAACATAATAGATATAATGCTACAGAGTAGATTGAAACGACTGATGAACAACGGAATATGCTTAACGATTCTATTCAGCAAACATCTATCGAAATCCTACCTCCAAATAAAAGACTCGCTAAACAGGGGCTGATGATAGAAGAAATTTTATAACTAGTGGGTCGGAGAAAAAGTCTTAAGGAAGATAAAGATGAATATGACAAAATAAATAAAGAAATAAGACACAAAAATGCAATAAAGCTGAGGAGGAGTGGCTAAATAAGAAATGTAATGAAGTAGAGACACACCATCATGGAAACCCATAAGATGTGTACAAACAAATAAAGAAGTTAACAAACAAAAGGGCATACCACAAGACTGGTCGACTGAAGTCAAAGGAGGGGCATACAGTAACGGACAGAGATGGCAAGATGGAGCGAAGACATTAGAGAACTATATGAGAACAATAGAAGAGAAATAGATATATAAAATAATAATGAAGGGCATTACATATTAAAAGCAGAATTGAAAGAAGCCATCAGACAAATGAAGAACAACAAAGCACCAGGATCAGATAAAATCACCAAGGAAGAATTGGAAGCATCAGGAGAGCTTGGCATAGAAATAATTACCAGATTGCTGAATGATATCTGTAACAGTAACTATGTCCCATCAGTCCTTTTGCAATCAATTTTCGTTCCCTACCAAAGAAACAAGGTGCAGATGACTGTGAAAACCATCGAAACGTTAGTCTTATGAGACATGTTACCAAGATCCGGCTTCGTATTGTCATGAGAAGAGTCAGGGGCAAAATAAAACCAGAAATCGCTGAAGAACAGTGCGGCTTCGTCGAAGGAAAAGGTACAAATAATGCTATGTACGTATATAATGAGAAAATGAGTGGGAGATCACAGAAGTAAAAACGGACTTATACTTACTAGGGGTGATTGATAAGTTCTCGGCATAAGTTACAACGGATTATTTGTGGACAACTTTTTGGGGTTATTTCTCAACATAGTCGCCTTGCAAATTTATGCACTTAATCCAGCGATCCTTGAGCATACGGATCCCTTCTTTGTAAAAGTCAGCATCTTGTGTCACTAGAAAGTGGTCTACAACATTAATGACGTCATCATCTGAGGTGAAGGTTTTGCCCTTATGAAGATAGTCTACCTTCTGAATCCCAAAAGATGGAAACCATCACCTTGCCTGCAGACAGAATCACCATTGCATTCTTTGGAGGTAGGGATCCATGATGTTTCCACTGCTTTAACTGTTATTTGGTTTTTGGTTGAAAATGATGAACCGAAGTCTCATCCAACAGTCGCAAACTGCTGAAGAAACTTTTTCAGGATCTGCAGAAAAATGGCCAAGATTGTCTCTTGACATATTGAGAGCTGTCGTTTGTGATCAGCTCCAAGATGTTTCGGGACCCATCGAGCAGAGACCTTTGTCATTTGAAGAACATTGCGAATAATGGCATGAACACGTTCCCAGGAGATGCCCAAACTCAGTACCGGTCATTAGTCGTCGATCCTTCATTATTATGTCATGGATTCTACCGGTGGTTTCATCAGTGGTTACCGTTTTTGGTCTTCCTGGATGGGGATTATCTTCCAGACTCTCCCTTCCATGTTTGAATTGAGCTGCCCATTTCTTCACTGTGCTGTAAGAAAGGGCATTCTCCCCTAGTCTTCACCATATCCTCATGGATCTCCTTCGATGATAAGCCCTTGAAGCAGAGGTAGCGAATGATTGCTCGATGAGAAATTTTATCCATTTTCTTAATTTCTGTCACCCCTACCACTTCAGTAGCCTATAAAATACAATTGGTTGCAGTTAAATTTCTTGAAACTTGGTGTTTAATCTTACTTTAACCTGTTCTGCAAATGCACCTAATACCAACTGTGTGTTTCAAGTATTTGTACCTCATGCCGAGAAATTATCAATCACCCCTCGTGTGCTTCGTAGACTACTGTAAAGCATTCGATAAAGTGAGACATACAGAAATTATAAGGATGCTGGAAGTCATCAATATAGATGGGAAAGAGCTGAGCTGAAACTAATCAAAAACATATATTGGCAGCAATCAGCAGCAGTGAGGGTTAAAAACCAAATAAGGGCATTCTAAAACATAAAATTGGGAGTGAGACAAGGATGTGTTCTATCTCCTGGCCTCTTCTCCTTGTACATCGAAAACATAATGAGAAATATGGAGAACTTGTCAGGAATATCAATTGGCGGGTACAACCTTAACAACTTAAGATATGCAGACGACACAGTTCTGATTGCTAAAAGTGAAGGGGAGCTACAGGCTCTTCTGAACGTCGTGGTTCGTGAAAGTAAAAGTAAAGGTCTCAGCCTGAATAAAAAGAAGACTGAAGTGATGGTCATCTCAAAGAAAAGAATATCACCAAATATGTAGCATTACCATCGATGGCACAAACCTGAAACAAGTTGATAGATTCAAGTACAATTATAACAGCTGATGGGAAAAGTCACAACGAAATAAAAAGCAGACGTGCTCAGGCCAAGTCAGCACTCCAGAAAATGAGAAACATCTTGTGCAACAGATCCATATCAATGGAAACAAGATTCCAAGTACTTAAATGTTACATCGAGCCACTTCTATTTTATGGGTCTGAAGCATGGTCTATGAATAAAAGACTACAGCGAGAAATGGAAGCCATGGAAATGTGATTTATAAGAAGGATGTAGAAGGTATTATGGACAGCCAAGAAAACCAATGAAGAAGTCTTAAGAGAGGCTGGAATTAAAAGGTAAATTACAGCGAAGGTCAGAGGCAGACAAGCGAGATTTGTAGGACATTTCTTGAGAAGAGGAAAATTGGAACACACTGTGGCAACCGGAAAAACTGAGGGAAGAAGAGACAGAGGAAGACAGAAGGAGAATTTACTGGATGGGCTGTCAGTGTGGCTAGGAAGAAAGTCATCGGCGGATCTCATAATGAACGCAAAAGGCAGGGAATTGTAGAGAGAAATGATCGTCTACGCCACAAGGCATGACACTTAGAATATAACAAACGTTGTATTTTTCTGTCATTCAAAAGAATATAACAAACGTCGTATTTTTCTGTCATTCAATTCAACTATCTTGTTAGTGGTACTGGGACTATAAACGTATTCTTAACAATGAGTCGAATAAGGTGAATTTGGTTGCTCGAAGCTATAATCTAATACTCATAGGTTTATATTGTAACGCCAAATATGGCTGCTACAACTATTTGATATGTCGTATCATTATAACTAACAAACAATTATTCACCGCAGTATACTTATATCTTCACTAGACATTATTAGACGCTATCTTAACATATCACGATTTCCTTTGTCTAGAATTGGCTTCACAGGTATTACGGGATTCACGTGACCAAGTCCGCCGAATAAGTGTACTGGATGCGTTTAATTGTGACAAATAAGGTCACAGATGTATTTTTGACAGCATCACTTGGCATAAAATACATTAGGAAATTATTCGTTGGGTTCATCTCTGCGGCACATAAACATTGTTCACATATTCAAAATCTAGTAATATTCTACTCACATTATGCAGAAAGTGCCTAACTCTACACTGCACTTGATCAACAACTCGTGAATAACTCTATCTCAGAATCTTTCCACGATTGGATCTTATTACTAATCGCATGTTGGCTCTCCCTGTAATTCACCTTCTCTTCTTCTCCGTCTGCCCTTCTTTCTTTATCTCTTCTTATTCTAGTTTCTCCCTCTTATAAGCCCGCTTCCCCAGCTATCCAGTGTTTCATCTAACCCCTCCCCTCTTTTTTTTAATTTTAGGATCTTAGAAGACTAAACACCTGCCTGAAAGATATCTGGTAGAGATAAAGATAATGCGGGCTCCAACAAAATACATAACAGACAACAAAAACCAAGGATCCACAACTCACCTATATATGGTCAATTTCAGTACTGAAAAAGGAGCTCTGTTACTGGCAATTTTTAGACAATGGGCCTCACAGTAAATTTAAGTGTTCGATATGCTAATGAGAGGGGAAACACGTGGACACCCTTCATATATTTTGAAAATTTTTTGCACGAGTCAAGACTAGAATTATCTATCATGTACCTCAGTTCTTTCTCTCTCTCTCTCTCTCTCTCTCTCTCTCTCTCTCTCTCTCTAGCACATACGTGATAAAACGGGCATGGCTAATGATCTAACTCCTTTACTTTTATGGCGCCCGATTGTTTCATGTTACTTGTTGTTCACGCTAGTCGTCATTACTCTGCCGAGATCTCACGAATTATTTCATATAAATAAAGTTCTACACGTTTTTGCAGTGTTTCACTGCTGCACACAAACAGGCAACATAATATATAGAGGTGGTGTTTCAGGTGGTACGTGTTTACGTTGTAACTTCACTCTTCAAAAAACAGTCCATAACTTTCTTCTGCCATCGCTCAGCCAATGCGGGGAGTCCTTTGTTGTACCACTGGGAAGGCTTTGAGGCCAAGAAATCTCTCACGCATGCCTGATCTTCTTCCAATGAACTCAATTCTCGCCCTTTGAGGAAGTGTGTCATCGCGCGGAATAGATGGCAGTCAGTGGGTTCCAAGGTGGGGACTGTACGGTGGATGGAGAAGGACCTCGATTCCCTCCAATTTCGGGAGTTGTCAACGGACTACGTTGGATCTGTGGATTTGCTCATTGTCGTGATGGAGAAGTACTCCTGCTGATGAGTGCTGGTTATAAGCTGCGCAGAACATCATGCAGCTGCTTCATTTGCTCAGCATACAGATTCCTGTCCACGGAACGGATCAAATGACACCAATTCCCAGTGCAGGGGACCTTCAAAGTTCCGTCAGATGCAAAGCATAATCTTCTTCTCCAACTGGCCCCGTCCAACAACCTCCTTTTCCACCTGGCCTAATTAGAGGCATTGGGTATCTGTGGTGGAGAATCCACTTTTCAATCCCAGTGACGATACGGCAAAGACACCTTTCGCCATATGAGTTTGCCAACAGTAGGCGATGGACGTCAACACGCCACTGCTCTTGCTTGGAAGTGAGAACATAGGGGGAGGGGGGAGACACTCCGAGGTCGCCTGGTGCCGAAGCGGAGCTCGTGCAAATGCCGAACTGTGGTGCTTTGAGAAGGGCCCATCTGGGCTGACAAGGGCCCAGTACTGGTACTGGGGTTGTCTTCAATGGCCTGGCGCAGGGCTTCATCATTGGTGGCTGAAGGCGGTCCTGACCTGGGCTTGTCTTTGATGTCGGAGTCTCCAGACCTGAACCGTTGGAACCACCTGCTTATAGTGCTGTCATCAGCTGCACTCAGATTTTACGGGCAGCTGCAGCAGAGGCATTCCATCTTTTCTAATAATGCCTCAGGAAGACCCGAACGACAACCTTGTTCTCCGCCATATTTCTTTCTGCTGATCACTTATATCGCGATTTATTGACTAAACTTGAGTATAGACATTTTCAGAATGAGCCTATACATGACGTCAGCAAGACACTACAAATGCTAGTACAGCATATAAGACGGGAACCTTGACCGAAATCAGGAGATCGAAAAGCGTGACGAAGTTTTAACTCACCGTAACAATGTCAGGTCACGAAGCGGGTAAAGCCAAACAGACCACTTCCCCAACTTTCCAGGGGTGATCTAAGCCGCGCCCTGCCTCCGCCCCTCTTTGGGGGGGGGGGGGCAGCTGGCTTCTTTCTGCGTTCTGACTGCGTCCTAAAGTAAACATCCCACTCCTGTCAGTAAGTCTGTTGTTTCAACTGTTCTAATCCTTCCACCCAGTTTTCATGGGGGATATTATCCAATCCACTATTTCGTGTCGTAATTACTGATGAGTTCGCTCTCTACTTGTACTGTATCGTGGCTTCATTGTGTCTTGTATTTGTATGTATCTTCTGAGTTTGATTACTCTTCTTAGCGCCATGTTGTAATATTACTTACTAATACTGTGGAAGTCCCTCTTCCACCGGTTCTAAAATTATCCATCTTGTTACCTGCGTTCTCGAGATAGACCCCAATAATCAATTATAATCATAACTATAATAACGCTAATAATAATAATACTTATTATTATTATATTCTTGATAATACAATCTTAATTTATAACCAACTGTGCTACAATGAAGCTTACTGCACAAAACTTGTCTGGCTACGTTAAACTATCCAAATGTTCCATCTGTGAGATGCGTCTTCTATTTACCAAAATATTATACCAACATTGCATTCACTATAACGTTTCAGTTGCTGCCCAGAATTACACGCTGGACTAGGGCAACAAAATCTGAATGAGTTTTCAATATTTTTCTTGACATTATTTCACAGAACATTATTAAGTAGACAGTCATAATCGTTGTTATGTGAGTGGACAGTAAGAAGCACTGTTATGTAAACAGGCAGTCATAACTTAGTCATTAGTAGGCAGTCATAATCATAGTTATATAAGTAAGCAGTCATAACTCTTCGTTTGTTATGTATAGTTAGTTATATACAGACAGTTCTAATCATTGTTATGTACGATTGAAAAAAAACACACCCTTTTTCTGGCTCAGCAATTATTGCAGACTATATATACAAGTGGTTAAAAAAAAAACCCATAAATTCTTTACTTTTTCTGAAAATGTGAGATTTTTTTTTTCACTCATTCACACTTAAAAAGTATATCTCTCTCTCTCTGAACCTTAAGTGCCCAGGGCACATGGGGCTTCCGCAAGGGTTTTCCACAAATGCTGTCCTTCGCCTTTTTTTCTGCTCTTGCCCAGGTGAGCCCTCTGTTGCTCAACATCCTTTCTGTTGTTCTTCTCCATGTCTCTTTTGGTCTACCCTTACTTCTGCTCCCCTGTGGTGTCCATCTTAGTGCTATTTTTGGTAGTGAGTTGTCAGTCATTCGGAGCACATGTCCCAACCATCGCCAGCGTCTTTCCTCAATAATTGTTGTCAGTGGTTTCATCTGTATTTCTGCTAATAAGATGTTATTTCTTATGGTGTTTGGCCAAAATATTTTTCTAATTCTTCGTAAACATTTAGTCTGGAAAGAATTCAACTTGTTTTCTATGGTTTTGGTGATTTTCCAGCATTCACTTCCATAGAGTAGTACACTTAGAACATTACTCTTAAATATCCTGATTTTCATATTTATGCTTAGTTTTTTTTTTATTTCCATATATTCTGCAGCATTGCAAAAGCCTGGTTTGCTCTAGTAAGTCTGCTGTTGATGTCCTCTGTGCTGTCTCCATTTTCTACTACTCTGCTGCCAAGGTATACAAATTCGTTGACCTCCTCCACTAACTTGTTATCTACTCTGAGTACATTTCTGTTGTTCACATTTTGCTTCATTAACTTTGTCTTTCCTGCGTTGATCTTTAGTCCTATGTTGTTTGCATTCTGAGTTAGCTTGTTTATTTTATCTTGCATATCTTTGTGACTGCTTGATAATAGACAAATGTCGTCCGCAAAGTCAAGGTCCTCCAGCACTGTGTCAAGGGTCCATTGTAATCCTCTGCGTTTGTCTGATGTTGCCTCCTTCATTAACCAGTCTACTGCCAAGATAAATAATGTTGGTGATAGTACACATCCCTGTTTCACTCCTGTTTGTACCCTAAAGCTGCTGGAGGTATGTTCTCCACAGATAACTTTGCACTGAAAACCCTCGTATAGGGCTTTGATTACATTAACTATTTTATGGGGGAGGCCATGCCATCTTAGGATTTTCCACAGTGCATCTCTGTTGAACTTAAAAAGTATACGTCCTAATAAACAGTTCAAGTAAATAAACGTTTATTTATTTACTAAAACTGGGTAAAAATGGTTAGAAAAAAGGCAATATAGTAGCATGCAATACTTTCTAGCTGTATGAGTCCGCCAAGAAAGGCACTGTTAAGAGGAAAGATCTGTGTCATCAGAATTCGCAGAAATTCTGTGTTAGCAGATAAAACAGTATAGAATCTTATGACAGTATGGGAAGCGTAATAAAGCATTACAAAGATCAGAAACACATTCCTTGAACGGAGATTTTACTGCCAAAGTAAAAAAAAAAAAAAGAAAAAATCCAGAGAACACGTAGAAGGTAATTCTTGCAACGGAAAAGGTTACTGATAAAACCACACAACCCTATAAAATGGGCAGAAAAATGACAATGTAATAGCATGCAGTACTTTCTAGCAACATACAAGATGACTCAATGAGTGAACCGACAAAAAGGCGCTGTTGAGAAGAAAGATCAGAAGCCACAGGGGCCGTGCCAGCAGAAATCGCCGAAATGCTGTGCTAGAAAGGGAAACGGTCAAAGGAGCAGACTATAACAAGGGCAGAATATAAATATTTAAAAAAACACAAGATAAAAAATTATAATGGAAAGGGGGGGGGGGGGTACTTTATTATTTTTTTTTTCAGTTTTTACAAAATTTTATTTATTTATTTGAAGAACGGAAATGTTATTATTGAAAAACACTATTAATTGTAACAGCGTTATTAAAAGAAAAAAAAAGAATTTATGGTGAAAGAAATATCAGAAGAACTAACTAGGTTATGATCAGAGAAAAATCAGAAGAACTAGGCTATGGTGAAAGAAAAATAAGAAGAACTAGGCTATGGTGAAAGAAAAATAAGAAGAACTAGGCTATGGTGAAAGAAAGATAAGAACTAGGCTATGGTGAAAGAAAGATAAGAACTAGGCTATGGTGAAAGAAAGATAAGAACTAGGCTATGGTGAAAGAAAGATAAGAAGAAGTAGGAAAGGGAGGAGATGAACGAGAGATTTGCTGGTGACAAAAGAAATGAACAAAATTAGCGTAAATAATGAGGATAAAAGAGATGTTAGAAGCTAAACTCAGAAAGGCGTTGGAGCAGACAGGAGGAAGGAAGAGATCAAGACCTGACGCACAACAACAGCGACGACCACAGCTCGGATTTTACGGGCAAACGAAAAATTACCAGCGTCCGAGAAATGATCTGTGAAGCATATGAAGGAAACTCTCTACCGTAGAGAGCGGAACAACAACACAACTCCTTCAGATCATCAGAGGAATTACCCCCCCTCAGACAAGTGTTTCGGCCCTTTAAACTCCTGACACTCTAAGGGGGGTGGGCCCCTCTGGGTCATGACTCCCAGAGGTCTTGTGAGTTGTTGCTTTTTTTTTCGGTCCCGGGATCGAACCCATGATCTTCCAGTTGCCACGCGTCTTTAGCGATTTAGCTATGGAGGACATAGCAAAGTTTTTCGAAATCAGTTTTCTTAACACTTACAGCGTTAAAGATGAAACAACCGGATGTCATTCACACCTTACACACAAATTTAAAAAAAAACCATTTATCATGATCATAAATTTAACAAAAGATTACAAAACAGAGACTACAGAACAACACTGTGATTTTGTTGAAGGAAAAGGTAAAGTGAATACAAATATCTACATATTAAAATCATTAATACAAAAAATATTTGTATAACATAAATAATAAACTGCGCTTGTGTTTCGTTCATTACACATACAGACTTCTAACACATTGAGGCGTAAGAACACGATGCAAACGTTTGAAAAGAAACAAGAATTATGAAAATATTAACAATATCTACTAGAATCATACAGCGACAATTAGAATGAACATTCGTCGGCGAATATCATGGACACAACGAGTTGAGAGATAAGGATGTGTCAGACTACTGGATCTCATTACAAAGTATGATAAAAACACCACGTGAAACATGGTAAATATGAAAATAACGAAAAATAGGAAGTCACGATATGAAAACAACAAAACAAAAAGAAAATAGTTTTTGACAGCAGAAAGTAAAAGCTGTTAACAAAACTCAGACCACGAGGATTGAATCTTCACCCTCGTCAGAAAGTTCATGTTTGATCAAGTTTCTAGATTAATACAATCTTCGCGAGTTTCCAGCTTTTCAAAAGGAACATTTTATATAATATACGTGTTTTATAAAGAAAATCACTGTTACTTAACTGTTATTACAGATGTGCGAGTAGATAGGTTGGTTGTGAAGACTGAATCTTCTTATTAAATATCTTCCAAAAATAAAAGCGAGAAAACTACGTACTCTACACTGTCGGTTCCGATATCATAAACAAATCAGGTGTAAACCCAAAAAGTGCAAAATTATACGATAAATGGAAGATGATAAGCCTGCAGAGACAAATGAATTAAGAGATCGATGAAACCAGGTCTCTATGTGTACCATAAATCAGAATAAATTACCGCCATCTTGAATAAGGTTTACCATATGTTCCAAAATTTAAGAGCCAGTTTCATTTTAGCGCCTGACTGGACTTAATTGTTCCTAATACCGCTTTCTGAATTTGTTCACGGCAGCTTTATAATTATTATTTACGGCGCACGCGGGAGTGAACAACGCAAAGACCAGTTCATCAGCTGAAAGTCCAAATAACGGTAGGGTAAATTTATGAACATATCTCTATTGAAAATGGCATTAACGAGGGGACAGGGGACATTTAGGGTGAAAAGACTTATGACAGTGATTCGCTGAAAACAACTCCTGTGACATTTATGAACCTTTGCATTCTTTATGAGCAGTTTTAATGAAAAACCACTGATGTTACCCACCCCCCCCCCCCAACCTTTGCCAGAAAAAAAAACTGCAGTAGGAACTGTCGAACAAATGAAGAAAATAGAAAACATTTAAATTAAAAAAAACATTAAACTGTCAAGGAAAATGATAAAAATGTTCACTTATCAGAAATTAGTATCATTTTAAAACATGCTAGATAAAGGTATGAAAATAACGAAAATAGAACATCGCAAAAAGAAAATGTCAAGATAGAAATATAATACAGCATTGAGAGCAGAAAGTAGAATCTTTTAATGAAAGCTAGACAACAAAATGGAAATTGCTGGGCCACATAGTACTAACTGAAAGAACAAGACACCTCCATACCGCCTTGACTTGTACCACAAGGGAAAAGAAAAAAGGGGCAGGCCGTTGAGGACAGAGGGACGCACAAAGAAAGTAGAAAAGACATGGTTTGAGGTATCCCAACTTGCTCAGGACAAGAGTGTCTGGAGAACTTTTGTTGACACCTTGTGCTCCACTGAGAGTACAGAGGACTGATGATGATGAGACAATAAAAACAGAGCGGAAGACTCAAAACATAAACACAGTATAGTGGTAAGTTATAGTGTTTTATACTGCACTTTGAAAAAGTACTGAAAGGGCGAAGTGACGATGCTGATAATAAACGGAAAATAAGGATCAATAAAAACCTCTCACGGAAATATTTGTTGTTAAAACAGTGAAGTTTTGAAAATGTTTACAGGTTAAAGTTATTGCAGCAGCAGTTACAGAGTAGCGATATTGTTGATGCAAGTTGTTTTTCTAGTCATTTTTGAGTCATTCATTACGTGGCATGCTCGACAGCGTTGGCTATTAAACTTGAGCATCTTGTGCGATAATTTCTTGTCTTGCAACTTATTTGGGAACTTCTTCATTTGTTTTTTTCATTTACGAAGTCTTGACTTGAAGTAAACATGAGAAGATTTTCTGGTGGCACCGACGATGTAAGTCGAGCTTGGTCGCCTCATAGCCCAGAGATTAAAAATGATTGAAAAGGGACCCAAACATTAACTTGGAATTAGAGATTTCAAGACAGCACTTCCCATCCGAAGTGGATATTTTCACGTGGCTTGTCTTTTAGAAAAACGTTGCTCATATGATATTCAGTCTGGACACATGTCTTTGTCTAGCCAGGGTGCTGCTTCAGTGAGTGTGGTGTTTAGAATGTCTGTTATCTTCTTGGTTGCTCCCTTCACCCTGTCACAGGAACCGGATCCTGTAATCTTCTTCTGTCTGGTTCAGAAAAGATGGCCTGATATTAACTGCGGCAAGGTATAGTCTTCTCTGATCTTTTGAAATGTTCCAAAGATGCGTGGTTGCCTTTCATGTGAACTGTGCCATAAAAAAATCAAGACTACACCGACGCCCACAATGTAAGCATTTACAACATTAATTATACGAAAAGAAAAACTATTTGACTGTTACAGCGTCTTAAAGTATGCTTGTTATTATATTTTACCACAACGGTAGGCTACACGTAGAAGTAATTGTCTAATCGTCAGTTTCGAGCTGAGAGTGTGGGATTGAATCCCGCCTGTCAGCTCAAACTGTTAAAGTTCTCGTCAGTGCTACGGAGTGGGTTCACCATGCTGATATCCTGCTTCATAAGAAGAGGTCGAAGCACTTTTGGACTTATTGTAGCATAGCCTTGTAAGTAACGGATATTGTTGTTGTTGTTATTATTATTAATGAATCATCATCATCATCATCATTATCAGGTGCCGTGCCGACTGGCGTTGGCTATTATGCTTCTCCAGAGTACACGATCCTTCATGCAGGCCATCAGCTCAGTTGCTGATCTCCTCTCACACCATCCCGTCTGACTGTCCAGTATCATTTCTCTTGGTCTTCCTCTTGATCTTCTTCCTTCTATTTTTCCTGTTGTTATAATATTTTATAATGCCCCCTCTTCTCATTGCATGTCCTATGAAAGTACATTGTCTCTCTCTTATCTTTTTGACAAGGTTTTTTTTTTGTCTCTCCAGCTCTTCTCATACATTCTTTATTAGTTATTTTTGCTGTCCAGGGGATTCGCAACATTCTTCTAATAAACCACATTTCTGCTGCTTCCAATGATTTTTGTGCAGACTTTCCTATTGTCCATGATTCACTTCCATATAACAATATAGGTTCAATATAGCATTTTAGGACTCGTTTTCTAACATTCATTGATAAGGATGTGTTGGTTAATATGTTTCTCATTCTCTGAAATGCAATCTTTGCTTGGCCTATTCTGTTCCTAATTTCTGTTCTGCATTTCCCATATAAAGTTATTACTGCTCCAAGGTATTTGAATTTCTGCACCTGCTTTAGAATAGTTCCATTTAATTTTATACTGCATGTTGGTGGATTCTGTTTCTTAGATATAACCATAGTCTCTGTCTTTTTGATGTTCAAAGTAAGGCCTTTCTGTTTACTTTCTTTGGCGACTTTATCCAAGAGATTTTGCAGATCTTGTTGGTTCTCAGCTATCAGTACTGTGTCGTCAGCATACCGAAGGTTGTTAATATTGTATCCTCCAATGTTTATGCCTGGTTCTGTGATGATCGTTCTTAGAATATTCTCGCTGTACAGAGAAAAAAGGTCTGGAGGGAGGGAGTGAGTAAGGTGAGAAAAAAATGCCTACCACCACCCTCTTTTCTTCTCTGGCAACATATTGGTGTCTATAAGGTCTTGTCCTATTCACCAGTTTCACATTTTCTCCCTGCAGGTGTTTATGTTCTTTATTCATTATCATTATCTCACTCAATATCTCTCCGCGTTCCCATTTCCCTTCCCCCCCCCCCCGACACCTCCTCTAGCGGCTATCATGTTTCTATTGCCTTTCCCCCCACCCCTTTCTACAACTTGATTTCCTCCTCTCTCTCTCCACCTCTTCTTTACGATTGGCTCTATCTGGTATCCTTTGTTGCGGTCAGCGTGGTCGTTCCTTCTACTACACACATTTCTGTTTTCTACTTTTGGAGGAAGCCTTATTCAGATAAGTTCTTCGTTTTTAATTTTTTTTTTTTTTGTCTCGCGTGTGCATATAATCCTCGAAAAAGGCTTACGCCGAAATATCGAATGTTGTATGTTTTTCATTTATACATTCTCTTACTTTCTATTCGTTTTTTCTCACCTTACTCGCTCCCTCCCTCACTTTGTAAAATTGCACCATACACCTCCATCTACCTTTTTTATTTAAACCAGTTTTACTGCAGTCGCCATCCCTTTTATCTGGAGATAGTACACATCCTTGTCGCACCCCTTGTTTTATCGGTTGATATTTTCCAGTTCTATTTTCAACTCGAACTGCTGCTTCTTGCTGCAAGTATAGATGTTTTACAGTCCTCAAGTCTTTGCCGTCTATATTGATGTCTTCAGGCATTTTAATAATTTCATTATGTTTCACCTTGTCGAATGCCTTGATGTAATCAATGAAGCATAAGTAGAGATCTTTCTGTACTTCTAAAGCTCTTTCTGTTAGTGTTCGTAAAGCATAAATGGCATTGTGTGTTCCCTTTCCTTTAACAAATCCAAACTGTTCATCTGCTATTTCTATTTTTATCTTTTTCCTTGTTCTTCTCATAATGATTCTCAGAAGTAGCTTCGTTATGTGACATGAGAGGCAGATAGTCCGGTGGTCATCACATTCCTTTGCACCTGGTTTCTTTGGTAGTGCTATAAACGTGGATTTAAGCAAGTCACTGCGAGTATAACCACTGCTGTAAATGTCGTTCAGTAACTTGGTTATTATTTTTATTCCTGTCTCCTCTAGTGCCTCTATTTCTTCTATTGTTATATTATCAGGCCCAGTCGCTTTTCCTTTCTTCATGTGTTGATGGCATCTATGATTTCATCTTCAAGTATTGGCGGTCCATCACAGTTTTCAGTATCTGGTGTTAATTCTGGTCTTTCTCCTCCATATAGCTCACCGATATACTCTATCCACCTGTCCACAATGTCTTCTTTTCCCAATAACATTTTACCTTCTTTCGATTTCAGGCATCCTGTGGTATATTTTATTTTCCTGCCTATGAGTTCACTAATTCGTTTGTGCATGTTTTTGCTGTCTTTATTATGAGAGTCCTCTATCTGTCTGCACTGTTCATTTAACCACACTTCTTTTGTTTCTCTGCATTTGCGTCTTATTTCTTTATTTATCTTGCTATATTTTTTCTCATTATTTTTACTCATCCTCCTCTTGTCCATCAGTCCTAAGATGTCGTCTCTCTCTCTCTCTCTGAACCTTAAGTGCCCAGGGCACATGGGGCTTCCGCAAGGGTTTTCCACAAATGCCTGTCCTTTGCCTTTTTTTCTGCTCTTGCCCAGGTGAGCCCTCTATTGCTCAACATCCTTTCTGTTGTTCTTCTGTCGTCTGTCATCCATTTATTTTTAGAGGCTTCTTTTTTTTTTTGGTGGTATTATCTCCTTAACAGTTTGGTGGATAGAATCTCTTAACATTGCCCATTGTTCATCTATACTATTTATCTTTGCTATTGCATTATATCTATTTGTTACAATAACTTTGTATTGTTCTCGCAGTTCTTGGTCATTTTTAAGGAGTCTGTATTCAGTTTGATGTTTCTCACTTTTCTGCATGCTTTCTTTAGCTTTATTCTAACTTTTCCACAGAGTGGGTCATGGTCACTATTGCAGTCAGCTCCTGGCATGGTTTTGTTGTCAGTAATGCATTCCGGAATCGTTTGTTTATTAATATGTAGTCTATCTGGTTAAAAGTCTTTTTGTCTGGGCTGCACCACGTTGCCAGTCTTCGAGGATGTTGTTTAAACCAGATGTTTCCTACAACCATGTTGTGTATTCTTGCCCATTCAATTAATTTACAACCTCTGTCATTCCTCTCCCACGCCAGGACACAATAAACCTCCGACTTGAAATAGCAAGGTAATCACTTAGACGGAGTTGACATTTGTCACCTGTTAGGTAAGACGCGATTGCCCACGGGTTTTAAATAAAGGAGTGAGCAACTCCGCCAGCTGACCAATTAAATATTTAGAGGCGTGACCTATTACACAATTGACTTACGAGTGATACGTCACGGGCCAGTTTGAATGACGGACAATCAGAACGCTCATGGGAACCAGTGGACATCTGAAAGGTGGAGCCAAAATACTTATTGGTTAATCCTACAAGTTGCACTTGAAGATAAAAAGGTGAGGGGAGGGACAGGAAAATGAAGGGTATCCAAGTAGTGGGGAACGAGGAAGAAGAAGAGACAGAGGAGGGAGCCCGAAGACGGAAGAACAGACAATAAGAAGAAGGAAGAAGAGACAAGAAGAAAGAAGAAGTAGAGGAGAGGAGACAGAGAACGGAGCCCCGAAGACAGAGGAACAAGGACGGTCAGTGAACTGAGATTGGTCCAGACAAGAGAAGAAGAGAAGGACAGAGAATCAGAGAAGAACAGCAGAAGGAGAACACACACCAGAGAAGACTCGAGAGAGAAAGAAGACGTATGTAACGACAGATGGACACATAGAGCAATATAGTCACGTTCTTGGGAATGTTTCAACAAAGATCTGGCAAAATAATGGACTGAAAGAGAGAGAGAAAGAGAGAGCAAGGGAGGATAAAATTTAAGTTAAAAATCCATGTACATCCCATGAGTGAAAGAGAAGGCCTTTGCCAAAAAAATGTACATCACCAGAGAGGAAGACAATGATAGGAGAGAGAGAGAGAGAGAGCGAAAGGGAGAAAAGAGTACACAGAAAATCTCACAAATTAGGCTTTTTATATATTATTTTTTAAAAAAAAGTATTAATAAAAAAAAAGCAAGAAATCCAAAGAGAAACAAAGAAAGGAAAACACAAAGGGTTAAGAAACCACACACCTAAAAACATAGTACCACATGATGACAGCAACAACGGTCACTCGAAAGAGTTTTCCAAGTTGCACAGTGCAAGGTCTTGACAGATCAATCACTGAGTCTGAAAATAAAAAAGAGCAATAGATACTCAGGAAAAGCAGTTTTTAAGAAGTAGTTTTAGGACAGATTGAAGCTATGTTTCAAGTGATTCAAGGGATTATGAAGAATTGATACGTTTGAACTTCGAGTACCGTGATGTAGTCGTGTAACTGATTGACCACGTGTTGCAGATCGAATATAGTACAGAGTTTAGAATTGTCCTCTTATAAAATGTGTAGAATAGTGTGAAGTTGAGAACACTGAGAAATGCTGCATGTAGAATATGATAGTTTGATATTGATGTGCTTCAACGACGAAACTAACGAAGATTATGTCATATTGCATCTTAGTACAAGTGATGTTGTGAGTCTAAGTCGAATATCTTATTTGTCAGAAGTAAATGAAATCTGTAGAGAACATTTCACCGGACTTCCTCTAAAACAACAGAAATCTGGATGTGTGTGAAGATAAAGTCGATATTAATCAAGAACATCTTATTTGGTTAGAAATATATGATGCACAGTCTTCAATATTATAATGGTGCCGTCAATAATATGATAGTACACGCCTTTACAATGTTATATTATCAGACGTGCAGTGATGATAATCTTCTTTTTTTTTTTTTGAAAACCATTCACCAGTAACTTTTGACTATATACGAGTAATAATATATCAATTTGTGGCATCATCAACAAGGAAAGTAAAGTCTGTGCTGGAGAGTTCCGGAGAAAACGTTTAGAAAAGCAGTGTGCGAAAATGTTGTTACAGTTATTGTGATGTTCGACCAAAGGGCAAGCCCTGGTGTCTTAGTGTATCTTACTAAATTTTCTCATCCATTCTTTTGGTCTGTCAATAAAAACCATTTCTGGTTCCCCCCCCCCCTTTGCCATGTCTATTAATACATGCAGGTAAACAGTGTGTCGAGTTTATATTCAGGACATAGTAACAGTAACAATATTTTTCACACAAAAGCCTCTTTGTGTTTTTCACTGCAGCTCGTGCGGATCGCCATCGTTGACATCTCATAAACAACTTACGATGTCACTCGTAGAAAACAAACATTCAAATACATCAAAGAAATCTTCGTGTTTTTAACTAGAGCAAGCATGTACTTTTGATACTTGTTCACTTCAAAGTCGCCTGTTATCGGCGGAATTGTTCAGTGCGTGGTCAGACAGGGATTTTGGATAAGGAGAAGTAGATAAACAATAATTGATTCTATAATGAACAATCGCGTTTGAAGGTTGTCACGTCTACCAAGATTAAAATCAGAGGTCACACTCACAGGTCAAAAACAAGAAAGCATTAATATAAAAAATACAGTAGACGTGATAGTATGAATGGATACAGAAATAGAAAAGGATTGTCTTCAGGCAAGGGGAGGTCAATGATGAAAGATATTTTAAAATTAAGAAGAAAAAAAATGGCTCAGAAGAAAATAGAAAGAACAAAAAAATACCGAGCAGTAATTGTCACTAAAGATGTCACAGAAATTATTTATTTGCTTCGTTATTTATTCTTTTTTTTTTTACAAGAAATACTTTTTTTTACAAGAAATACTTTTTTTTTTACAAGAAATACTTTTTTTTACAAGACACTTATTTTTTAAGGAAATAAAACGTACACCACAGACCAATATGAAGGAATTATTTTATTTAAAAAACTATGACATTATAAGAGCATGAAAATATGACATTATATATTTATGTGCTGGGGTACTTTCATGGACGTATAAGCATCCCTGTATGGAAAAATGTGGCATTACAGGGACACGAAATTACTCATCAGATGAGTACTAAGCCATATCTGTGTAGAAGGATGGCAGATTACTGAAACATTTTCCGATTAACATTTTCTTATAAATGACAGTGGGGTATGTATATATCCCTTTACAGAAGAATGGATCATTAAAGGGACGTGAAAATATTACTCAACAGGTGATCGTTTGGGCATTTCTTTATACACAAAGGATGTCACATGAAAATATTACTCAACATATGATCGTGTGGGCGTTCCTTTATATACAAAGGACGTCACGCTGCAGAGACGTGAAAATATTATAAAGAGAAGAGCAAAACTGACACTATAGAAGAGGCCATTAAAATACTTTTATCGAGGTTAGTGAGATTACAGGAACACGAAGAGATTACATAACAGACAGTGTAGGTATCATAGAAGGTTGTGGCAATGCAAGGATATGAAAACAGTATACGGCGTACGTGAGGGATAGGCATGCAAAAGAGTGTAACATCACAAAAAACACGAAAATACTATATGATGGCATACATGAAAAAATGTCATGAATTATTTGACATATTTTATCATGAGAGTCAAACCAACATAACTTCGGGTAGTTACAATTTAGCGCAATAACAATTTTAATAAAAAGACTGTTAAATATTTTTGTACTGCTGCTACTGCAAAACGATGGTAGACTTCAGATTAGCATGATACAGTTACTATAACATGACAGACATTCACATCACCAAATTTCACAATGTTTTGAGGTGACCTCTCTTGTTTCTCCCAGAACCTTTAGGTGACTGTGTAGTGTAGTGATTAGTGTACTGGTGGATAGTTCAAGTCAGGCCGTACAAACTGGAACCTGGCTGCACTTGGAGCTGGGAAAGTAAAGGATGTCATGCATGATGCTAACCACATCACACTCTGGTGTTCCGACTAGTCAAGGAAAATATGGCCACCAACACCATTATCTCCCAAGTGTCTCTATAGGCATCATGAGGATACCTTTACTTTCTACATGTCACCACAAGTTTATGATCTCTCTCTCTCTCTCTCTCTCTCTCTCTCTCTCTCTCTCTTATATGAACAGCATATTTGTAGAATGTCTGGAATAGAGTGAAAGATGTATGATAAAGGGCAGAATGTCAGACGGGCCTGCATGCCCAATTCTTAACCCTTTTGAAATAAAGATCAATCAATCAATCAATCTCTCTCTCTCTCTCTCTCTCTCTCTCTCTCTCTCTCTCTCTCTCTCTCTCCAAGGGTGTTATATAAAGATCACGCTGTACCAACGGCATTCAGATGAGATTGTACAAAACTAAAGTCTCTTAAACAAACTAAATTCTCTAATAAACAACTTAAAGTCTCTGATAAACAAATTATAAAGCAGTGCTTCTTGGTTTTGGTTCGTCGTTGCGTTCACTACACGGCCTCCATTATTGTTCTGCATTAATTTAAAATATGTTTACTGTTTTATTTCAGCTGTTGTATAAAACAAAATGAAATGATTGTGGATAGTAGGAGTTTGACATGAAGAAAACCGAACGAAAATAAACACGAATAAAAGCATAATCCAACATTTCGATTAACCAAAAGATATTCTGCAGATATTTTTTGGTTAACATTAACCAGAATATCTTATGCAGGTTTTTATACGTTACATAGCTCAGTGAACAGAAGAAACAAGAAGTCTTTAATGATCTTATGTTTTTTCCATCAAATATTCATGGTTTTCCTGTTTCTCCTCACAATGTATCATTGTTTTCTCTGAGAAATTGCCTCTCTACTGCCCTCTAAGCTTGATATGTGAGTGTTACTATCTGCTCTGCAATCTCTTGTTTTCTCTGAGAAATTGCCTCACTACTGCCCTCTAAGCTTGGTATGTGAGTTGCCTCACTACTGTCCTCTAAGCTTGATATATGGATGTTACTATCTGCTCCGCAATCTCTTGTTTTCTCTGAGAAATTGCCTCTCTACTGCCCTCTAAGCTTGATATGTGAGTGTTGCTATCTGCTCCGCAATCTCTTGTTTTCTCTGAGAAATTGCCTGTCCTCTAAGCTTGATATATGGATGTTACTATCTGCTCCGCAATCTCTTGTTTTCTCTGAGAAATTGCCTCTCTACTGCCCTCTAAGCTTGATATATGGATGTTACTATCTGCTCCGCAATCTCTTGTTTTCTCTGAGAAATTGCCTCACTACTCCCCTCTAAGCTTGATATATGGATGTTACTATCTGCCCTGTAATCTCTTGTTTTGTTTTCCGTCTTCCTGTTTTTTTTGTCACATCTTTTCAGACGCAGAGGAAGAATCATTCGTAAACAACTTCACTACGAGAAAACAAGCCCACAGCCCCCTCCACCACCACCACCACCACCACCACCACATGTGAAGTTGATTTCTTTCCTAGAAGTGGGCGAATATATTCGTGACATTCATTTTAAAATATTGCCTTATTCTTGTTGCCGTTATGTTTACACGTTTTACTGAATATTCAAATTTTTATTTTTGCGTCGAATCTTAAGAAAATTACCGAGAAATAAAGGAAACTTTTTTTTACATTTTTGTGTTCACTGTTCTTTTTGGGAAATAGAACAAAGTTGTTTTTCTCGTAGATATTCGAGTACATGCGAAATAGAAGTACTTGGGCAAATACTGTCATACCACAGATCTTTGGAAGAAGGACTCCACGTTAGACAGGCCAATGGTTAAAGGAGTATCTTCACTTCCCACAGCCGAACAAAGATATACACAATCTTAGAACTTCACACTTGTAGAGATTGTTGATACCCGTGCAGTTCTCAGGGCTAAAGTATTACAAAAAAAACCTGTTAATAAAAAGTACCACATGGAACTATCATATTATCATAAAGTCGTGGCCAGCCGTGATTGTATTGTCCTAACACCATTATCATTATTGTTAGAAACGTTTCGGGCGCATACTTTTCTATTCTTTTATAGTGGATCACAATGCAAGAGCAGTGTAAGGAAGATTTTGTGTCTATTTGTAAATCTGACAGTGTCCGAAGCAGATGCTAAAGCTAAAATATTTCTGTGTCACTCCTGCGGCTGTTCTGGAGCGCAATCCCCTCAAATTTGACCATGCTACTGAATAATAGTGCACTTCCGACATCTAAATCCGTCTCATACAAAGATAATCTGAACCAAATTAGCCCTATTGACTAGACTATTTGATCTCCAGTTGTGATTTTAACACTAAACAAAGCTAACGTTAGTTACATTAACAACCACAGCCAGCAGTAAACAACAGGCATTGAAAACATGAACGGGGCATTCCAATTCGACGTCAGAAACAGTCGTGGCTACATCTAGTTTTTGTCGCGACTAGCGTCCTGTTGGGTGAAGATGCCTTGCACGCATTGACCTGGCAGTCGTTGGGCTGTAATTATTTATCAAGGAAATTTACACTTGTCACAATCCTAGGGCTACATCGAATACTCGAGGACGGCCTATAAGCCACCTTGTTTTCTTGTTAGTTTCTGTTTTATATAAACATGCACACCCACCATGTTTATATCTATGTTGATATACCTATATATGTATATAGAAACTAGAAAATTAACTAAACTAACTCTTCTAAATTGCAGCTTGTGGCTAAATGGCGTCCCCACCAAGTACTGATGCAAAGGACCACCGATGAACATTCTGTGCAATATTCACTGGCAAAGACGGTGGAGCGATTATGGGAGTATCTCGTTCGCGATAATACTAAGAACCTCAAATACTAAGTACTGTCTTGGCGAAGTCTCTAATGGCAGTGACTGTGTTTCGATTCCGCTTTTTAGACATCCTAGTCACTATAGCTGTAAAAACATTTACCTGACTTTTCTTAGAACAAGGAATGGAGAAGCAGTCGCATGTTATATTGATCCAGAACCCTCTAGGCTGCTTACACATAAATGAAAATATAGCTACTAATAATAGTTCAGCTGTAAGTTTCAACGGTAAGAAACAGAGATATTCTGTTAGCAGTTTTCAAGCATAAAGACATCGACTTGTGTACATCGGCTACTGATTGGTCAGTTTCATATTACAAATTCTGAGATCTATTCAGTTAAAACTATTCAAATACTGAAACTTCAGGTGGAAGTTATAGAAATTTTCTATGGTAGAAACATTGGACTCGGACACTTCCAGTTCATATATACGAATCTATTTCTATGGTTACACTCGCGCTTCAGGTACATGAAGTTCACACATTCCAATTTGTTTGTGTGATAAAGTCCAGATCTCAGGTACATAAAGTTCACACATTCTAGTTTGTTTGTGTGATAAAGTCCAGACCTCAGGTACATGAAGTTCACACATTCCTATGTGTTTGTGTGAACAAGCTCCAGTCTCAGGTACATAACTTTATACATATAAAACTATTTCTGTGATTAACCCTGAACCTCAGGTACATAAATTTATACATATAAAGCTATTTCTGTGATTAACCCTGAACCTCAGGTACATAACTCTATACATATAAAGCTATTTCTGTGATTAATCCTGAACCTGAGGTACATACTTTATACATATAAAGCTATTTTTATGATTAACCGTGAATCTCAGGTACACAAAAATGCACACATAAGAATCTATATCTATGGTCAAACCCATGTCTCATGCACTCAGCTGGTCACTTTTTATTGAGTCATTGCGCTAGACTTTCCGTGATTTTTTTCTCATAGATTTTCTCTGCCTCTCTTTCCAGTTATCTTTCTTGTTGTTGTGATGTTTTCAACCCCTTCTCATCTCACTTTATATCCAATGAATGATGACTGTTGCTTCCTAATGGACTTATTTATGTGTTTGGTTATATAAAAAAAACAAAACAAAACATACAGCATTTTTCTCTGGATGTTCAGGCGCCAAGATTTTGTACAAATTGTTTCAGTTTAATGTAAAAAAAAATCCCAAGTAACATTCAACATGCATTCACAAATAAAGAATACAAGTAAACAATTTTGTTGTAGTTTTTAAAAAAATTTCTAGTTGCTTTAGTGAACCTTTTCTGACATTGCAGGAACACGTGATCATGAAAGAATTTCTGATGGATTTATACGAGGGGCGTTCAGAAAGTAATGCACCACATCGTTTGTTTTAGCTAATAGTGAAGATAGAAGCATGAAATTGTGCACACTTTAATATGGCATGTGCCGATTGTGTAAACCAGATTGCACCACAATCGGCCAAAGAATATGGCTGCCTCAACCGTTGAAATGAAGCGTGTTTGCAACTTGCAGTATAAGCAGCGAATTATGATAGAATTTCGCATTGCAGAGAAAGAAACTGTTCTAAACACTCACATGCGTCTATGTGATGTTTATGTAAGTTTTAGAGTCGATAGGAGTACAGTCAGTCGCTGGGTTCAGAGAATCAAAGAATCAATAAGTGGAGATAAGGAGTTGCATGATCGGCAGCGCTGTGGACGTCCTGCCACAGCCACCAAGGCAGAAATGTTGAAATGCGCTGAGGGCATTATTCTTACTAAAAGGCGTATCACTACTCAACAGTTGGCCTTAAAGCTATCGGTCAGCAATGGTAGTGCAAATGCAGTTATAAAAGCTCTCGGATTTTCTAAGGTTTGCGCAAGATGGGTTCCTCGAAGTCTTACAAATGAACATCGATTGCAAATGAAAGCAATTTCTTCTGAATTGTTGGAGCATTTCAGTGCTGAGGGAGAGAACTTTTTGGTTAAGATCGTAACAGGTGACGAAACCTGGGCACATCATTTTGAACCTGAGACAAAAAGACAGTCAGTGGAGTGGCATCATCCGCAACCACCACGAAGAAAGAAATTCAAGACAAATCCTTTCAGCTGGAAAGGTCATGATCACTGTCTTTTGGGACATTAAAGGTATGATTCTTGTGGATGTTATGCCAAGAGGGGAAACAATCAGTTCACAAACTTACATTAAGACACTGAAAAAACTCAATCAGCGTTTTCGCAGAGTTCGGCCGCACAAGAATCCAGCAGACCTGCTTCTCCTTTACGACAGTGGGCGCCCTCACACAAGTCTGGCAACACGAGAAGCAATCACCAAATTGGGTTGGACTGTACTACCTTATCCACCCTGTAGTCCGGATTTGGCACCCTCTGATTTCCATCTGTTTGGTCCACTTAAAGATGCACTTCGAGGGGTAAGATTTGAAGATGACGAAGGAGTGATTTATGCAGCGAAGAGATGGCTACATAATCAAGCGAAAATCTGGTAGGGCTAGGAATACATGCATTTGTTTCGAGCTGACGTAAAGCATTACAAGTTGATGGGGATTATGTTAAATAACACCGATGTTTACATGACATATCCAGGTATATTGTTTATACATTTCATGCTTTTTGAATAAACAGCTCCTGAGAAAAACAATGTGGTGCATTACTTTCTAAACGTCCCTCGTAAAATGTTAAAGAAACAGATAAACATTATGTTTCTTATTTTTTCTGTTGACACAGAAATCCATGTCAAAATTCTCATTTGAATAGCACGTCTTAAATGTGCACATCTCTGAGTGCTGTTGTTGTATACGCCGTGGTGCTCAAAGCAGCTGCTCATTCTTTTCTCTCTCTTTTTAAACTTTTTTTGCTGATTCGTAAAATCCTCAGTAGGTAAAACTTAAGAACTATCTTTACTGTACACGAATTTTATGAATTGTCCTAACTCTACGTGATACCACACATAAGAGATGACCTTACTGTACACGAACTTTATGAACTGTCTTTATTCTACATGACACCGTTAGAGCTATCTTTGCTGTACATGAACCGTGAAATGTCTTTTTTTTCTATACGTGAGAGATAAGAGAGATTATGACTGCGGCAAAACTAGCTCTAGAACTGACAGCAGATGGACGTACAGGGTTCAGTTTGATAAAAAAGATAGAAAGCGTGAGAAAAGTGAGCAGAAACAAGAATGGTAGAAAGCAAGATGAGCTCAGTGAAACCAAAAATGTCATTTATTTCTTGGTAATCTTCTTAAGATTCGACGCAAAAATACAGTTAAAAGAAAAACAAAACAGAGCAGGGAAGTCTGTAACGTCCTGACATGACATTCTAACAAGAGAAACGACATAGAACTCCCTTTAATCTTGATAAAGATAAAGCCACAGAGCCTTGCATTAAAAGTAAATTTTGCAGTAAGATCTTTACCTGTTGAAAATTCTTTCATGCAATTCAGATATGGAAACTTAAGATGGGGAAGGGGACATTAGGCCAAATAATTGCCAGCAGAGATATTTTAAGTCAGACGTGCGTAACCAACCGTAACAAAAAACACGTCAGCCGTAGTTAACGTGGACAAAGGAATCACACTATACATCCCATTCTCCGTTTAGAGTCGGACGATGTAAATTCAAATGTAATGTGACTTCAGCAACTTTTATAAATGGCAATGACCTTGATAATAGCCGTGATGTGTGACATGAAACCATGTAGGATGAAATGACTATTTCTATCATTCATATTTAAGGTGACACGGACTGCCGGGGACATGTGAAAAGTACCTTAAGATGCTTGAAACGTACTGGTCTCGTACATATATGTGTCTTGCTTACAAGACAACCCACAGTTCACAAATGTCTATATTCCAAGGCCACATATCTACAAAGGACGGCCAAGTTCTTCAATATGGCATCAACTGCCAAGGGCTTCTAGCTCGCAGCAGCAAGGAGACCTGCCATCACCACCATCATCACTACATGTACATAGTACTACGTGTACATAGTAGATGTGTATCAATATTTCAATATTATGTGCACTTTCAAATCTATACTTTACGTGTGAAGAAAACTATTTGTTTGAAATAATTAATATTTGACATTTCTTGCAAGATTTATGCCTACCCACAGTCAAAATCAAACCAGGTTTTCAAAATGTAGCCGAGACCTTGTAAAACTAGTTATGTCTTTAGAAGTATAAGCATATTGTTATATTAAAGTGATCATATTATTATATTAAGGTGATCATATTGTCATATTAAGATGATTTCGACCATGGTTCCCTTCTTACACTCCGTACTGGCAAGTGCAACGTCGCGAGAAGTCGTGTGTTGCGTCATTCTAAAAACGCGCATACCAATTTCTAGGCAATGAATCGTGAGACAAATGATTAGTAGAAGTAAATATGGCGGACAGCAAGGTTGTTGTTCGGACTTCCTGAGACATTATTGGAAGAAAGCGTTGGCAGCTGCCCGTGACATTTGTGGTGTGGAATGGGAAGGAACAGCTGATGACAGCGCTGCAAGAAAGTGCTTTCAAAGGTTCAGGTCTGGGGATACGGACATCAAAGACAAGTCCAGGTCGGACCGCCCCCCCCCCTCCTTTTTTTCCCTCAACCACAAACACTTTCTTTAAACATAGCGAGTCCCAAATATATACCTGGTACAAATGGAAAGATTTGACATGCAGAAGCCAAACTGATTTCGTACTAGTGTGGTAATATATATTTCCTTACTAGATTGATGAAAATTATTATTCAATCTTTTAATTTGTCTGGCCGTCGTCGTACTGAGTGGTGGAAGGATGACTATACCATACATTCACACCTTACATATATATAACAGGAACACGAAACAACAATCCTTTTTCTTAAAATCACGATCAATGTATTTACAAAGTTCTGATCCACAAGGCAATGCGAATCAAAATAAATCCTATGCGCACGAAGTCCATATGTTTATATATTTCCACACGCGTTATTGGTTCATAAAAAAAGGTTCCTTGAATAATATGATTTCAATCCTGATTACAAATGCACACAACTAAACTATACACGTCAGCCTCCATCTATCGAATGACCCTCCTCGTCCACGTCTGCCGCTGGACTTCCACGTGCTCAACTTCTCTCTTTTTTTTCTATTCTCGTCTTATATACCTGGCCAGCGCCGGACTCGAAGGCCTGGGGATTTTCCATTCAAAACCGGGTCACTGCTTGCTTATTTTTCCACTCCTTACACTAGCAAGGAACAGCAAGAAAAGCTCAGTCATAGATGCAAGAGCAATACCCAACCTGAGTTCAAGCACAGACCACAAAGAAGTAATAGCTCTGGGTCAACCTTTTGAAAACAATCCCAGAACAAGTACTCGGCCCTTATCAACCCAGATGGGCCCTCCTCAAAGCACCACAGTTCGGCACTTGCACAAGATCCGCTTCAGCAGCAGATAGTCTCGACGTGTCCTCCACAATCTCACTCCCTAGCAAGCGCAGAGATGTGTCGACGTCTGTCGCCAAATGTTCGCAAATTCGAATGACAAAAGGTTTATTCGCCCTATCGTCATTGGGTATGAAAAGCGGATTCTCCTGCGGTACTCCAACACAGTTACCTAATAACTCCAGACAGGTCAGCTGGCAGAGGCGGTTGTCCGATGAAGCCGGTTTGAGACAAAGGATAAGCTTTATATGAGAGGAAAATTCGAGGGTCCCATGCAGTGGGATTTGGTTCCATTTGGATCACTTCGTGGATAGGAATCTCTATGCTGAGCAACTGAAGCAGCTGCATGATGTTCTGCGCAACTTATATCCGGCACTCATCAACAGGAGTACTTCTCCAGCACGACAATACGCCAGAGCACACTTCCAACGTGGTTCGTGGACAACTCACGAAATTGGAGGGAATCGAGGTCCTGCCTCATCCACCGTACAGTCCCGACCTTGGAACCCTCCAACTACCATCTGTTCGGCCCTATGGCACACTTCCTTCAAGGGTCTATAGTTCAGTTCACTGGAAGAAGATGAGGCATGTCTGAGAGATTTATTGGCCCCAAAGCCTTCCGAGTGATACAACAAAGGACTCCACGCATTGGCTGAGCGATGGCACAAGACCATCGAAAGTTACGGACTGTATTTTGAAGAGTGAAGTTACATCGTTACTAACATTACATACCACCGGGAACACAGCTAAGTATATGTTACATTGCTTAGTTTTGTGCAGAAATGAAACACTGCCAAAACGTGATGACCTTTTGACTCACCCTAGTCGTGATTGTTAGTGCACTCGCCCGCTGATCAGAAGGCTCCTGGTTCGATTCCGAACTAGAGAGGACACTTTTTTTTTTGGACCGACTTTCCGATTGGCACATGGGTCAACCAATCTTTAAGAAAGGGTTATGTGGGGTTTCCTTGGGAAAACAAAGGCAATGAGAATAAACGCTGGCCTTCCTATCTGACAATGCTGTGGTAGACTAGAAATGTTTAGGCACTAACATTTCACACCTTTTAGATATAGTTTTATTTCTATTTGACTGCAAACTATATTATTAGAAGGCAAGAAAGTCTGTACTGCAAAGTTTGCCTTGTCTTGTCTCCTTCCTCATATATCTTTCGGTGTTGAGGGGACAAATAGACGTCTTGATAGGGCTCGACGATTTGATTCTTATAATGGAATATTTAATTTCCTCTCTCCATCTCCTGCGTAGGCGGCCTCTTCCTATGTTACCTACAAATCTTAGTGTGAATGGTAACCGTGTAACATGGCCAAACCATTTGACTTGCTGTTTTTGGATGTGGTGTACTGGTGGTGTTACTCTAAACCTTTGCCCTGATGGTGTCATTTCTTATTTGGTCTCTTCTTGTGACATTTGGTATTCTCCTTAAATATCTCATTTCTGTCCTGATGATTTTATTTTGTTATTGGCTGTTAGCTGATGTTTGACATTGATAGCATTGTGTTGGGAGGAAAATTGTATTGTACAGTGCCATTTTTGTTTCGGTTGTGATGTATTTGGTTTTCGGTAAAGGAGTCATTTGTCCAATGACCTGGTTTTCTTTATTGCATCTGTTCTCAATCTCAGCATCAATCGTCCCTGAGGATGATATTATGCCACCTAGGTATTTGAAATGTTTCACTTGTTTCAAGGGCAGGTTGTCTGTGAAGAGCTTTGTTTGGATTTGTTCTCTCGCTATGGTCATGACTTCTGTTTTTTCAGCACTGATCTTCATGCTGTGGCTTTTACATGCCCTTGCTAAATTATCCATGTTCTGCTGTAGGTCCTTTTCTGTTATGGTTATAAGTGCTTGATCGTCAGAAACAATGAGTTCGTTTATGGTTCACCTATTGGGTATGTCTTCTGGAAGATGTTGTGGGTTTATCGGCATTGTTTCTGGGGTTGGGCTGTTGGGCAGCTTTGCTGTAGAATTTTTTACTATGTATGTTAGCTTCTTTACAGATGTTGTCAATGTATGTTATGAATAGTAAGGGAGATAGTACACAGCCTTGTCTCATCCAGATTTTATGATGAATGGTTCAGAGTCCCGCATGTGTTCTAACTGTACACCGACTGTTTTCATATAGGTTTTTTCATAGGTTGATCAGATGTGTACTAACTCCATAATGCTGTAAGATTTCCCAGTTTATATCTATCTACTCTATCAAATACTTTTTCTTGGTCTACGTAAGCTATGTGCAGTATCTGATTGTGTTCAATTGATTTTTGTTAGCTGTCTTAAGAAAAAGTTGGCATCTGTACAGCTTCTATTTATTCTAAATCCCATATGAGTTTCATTTAACTGTGGTTTAATCACTAGTTGCAGTCTGTTCTCTAGGATCTTGCAGAACATTTTCCCGGTATAGCTTAGCAGTGAGATGCCTCTATATTGGTTGCAGTCCCTTGTACTGCCTTTTTTTTCTTCCATATTGGAAAAATTACGGCGTTTCTCCAGTCCTGTGGTGTTTCTTGTTTTTCCCATACCAAGTTATTGAGTCTCTGAAGCCAAGCTATTCCAACTTCATTGGCACATTTGATTAACTCATTAGGTATTCCATCACATCCTGGGGCTTTGTTCATTGGGGCCTTTCTGATGGCTTCTCTGATTTCAGCTCGTAGTATGTCTGGTTCCAGTTAAATGGGGTCAGCTGTGTTGTTATCATAAGTTTGGCTTGCCTCAGATGGTATATTGAGTAACTTGTCGAAGCGCTGTCTCCATTGCTGTACTACCCTCTCTGGTCCGCATATTGGATCACCATTAACATCGTTCACAGTCTGTTTTGGGTCAAAGTGCTCTGCTCGCTTTCTCATTGCACTGATCTTTTTATAAAAGATTTTCGTAGCTTCTTTGTGATTGTTGTTTAATACTTCACTGTGTTCCTGCCATGATTTTACCTTTGCTTCTTTTATTACCTGCTTAGAGTGTCTTCTTGCAATTCAATGTTCAATGTAGTCTAAATCCTCTTTACTTCTCATCCATTCTTTATATTTATTTTTCTTTTATTTTACAACCTTTTTCACTTCATCATTCCACCATGTTGTTATTTTCAGTTCACTGCCTCGTTTTTTTCATACTACCATATGTTTCTTCTACTGCTCGCAAAAAGTTGGTTTTGAACAAGGCCCATTCCTCTTCCACTGATTTTGTTTCTTTTGGTAAGTTTATGAATAATTCTCTTATTTTCTTCTCATATTCTTCTTTCTATCAGCCTCTCATGTCACATAACGAAGCTACTTCTGAGAATCATTATGAGAAGAACAAGGAAAAAGATAAAAATGGAAATAGCAGATGAACAGTTTGGATTTGTTGAAGGAAAGGGAACACACAATGCCATTTATGCTTTACGAACAGAAAGAGCTTTAGAAGTACAGAAGGATCTCTACTTATGCTTCATTGATTACACCAAGGCATTTGATAAGGTGAAACATAGTGAAATTATTAAAATGCTTGAAGACATCAATATAGACGGCAAAGACCTGAGGATTGTAAAACATCTATACTGGCAGCAAGAAGCAGCAGTTCGAGTTGAAAATAGAATTGGAAAATACCAACCTATAAAACAAGGGGTGCGACAAGGATGTGTACTATCTCCAGACCTTTTTTCTCTGTACAGCGAGAATATTCTAAGAACAATCATCACAGAACCAGGCATAAACATTGTTGGATACAATATTAACAACCTTCGGTATGCTGACGACACAGTACTGATAGCGGAGAACCAACAAGACCTGCAAAATCTCTTGGATAAAGTCGCCAAAGAAAGTGAACAGAAAGGCCTTACTTTGAACATCAAAAAGACAGAGACTATGGTTATATCTAAGAAACAGAATCCACCAGCATACAGTATAAAATTAAACGGAACCATTCTAAAGCAGGTGCAGAAATTCAAATACCTTGGAGCAGTAATAACTTCATATGGGAAATGCAAAACAGAAATTAGGAACAGAATAGGCCAAGCAAAGACTGCATTTCAGAGAATGAGAAACATATTAGCTAACACATCTTTATCAATGAATGTTAGAAAACGAGTCCTAAAATGCTATATTGAACCTATCTTGTTATATGGAAGTGAATCATGGACAATAGGCAAGTCTGCACAAAAATCATTGGAAGCAGCAGAAATGTAGTTTATTAGAAGAATGTTGCGAATCCCCTGGACAACAAAAATAACTAATGAAGAATGTATGAGAAGAGCTGGAGAGACAAAAAACCTTGTCAGAAAGATAAGAGAGAGACAATGTACTTTCATAGGACATGCAATGAGAAGAGGAGGCATTGAAAATATTATAACAACAGGAAAAATAGAAGGAAGAAGATCAAGAGGAAGACCAAGAGAAATGATACTGGACAGTCTGACGGGATGGTGTGAGAGGAGATCACCAACTGAACTGATGGTCTGATGATGATGATGATGATGATTCTTCTTTCACATTCTCTTCCTTGAGCTTGCTTAGTTTTGTTGTTTCACTTTTCTTCTTGGCGGTCCTGCTATGGCTTTCCCTGTGTGTTCTGATGACTGCTACTACTGCTTTGTGGTCTGTGCTTGAACTCAGGTTGGGTATTGCTCTTGCATCTATGACTGAGCTTTTCTTGTTGTTCCTTGCTAGTATGAAATCAGTTTGGCTTCTGATGTCAAATCATTCCATTTGTACCAGGTATATATTTGGGACTCGCTGTATTTAAAGACAGTGTTTGTGATTAAAAAAAAAAGATCATGCTTGGCGCACAGTTCTAGGAGTTTGCTACCATTTTAATTTCTAACTCGCTGCTGGTCACCGAAGGCACCCATGTGGACTGCTACATCAGCTCTGGTAATTCCCAGTCTTGCATTGAAGTTCCCCATGATTTTCCTCTTTACTTATGTTATTTGGCGTATCATGGAGGTTGTCAAAGAACTACTCGCATTCCCCCTCCATGTCTGGTGCATTACAAGGAGCATATATTTGGACATATGTTGTGTCTCCTCATTTTTAAAAAAATTTGGACAGTTATAATTCTTTCTGATATACATTTTGTTTCCAAGATTTTGCCTGCGGTGTTTGGTTCTGTGATCATTCCGACTCCCTGTGTTGCTATTTCTTGCTCACACACTCCTGAGTATAGGAATACATAATTCTGATGTATTTGTATACAACCTTTACCTCTGAGTTTGGTGTCTGCACCTCTCATGATCTTTATTTTTCTCATTTTCATTCCTTCTACTAATTCCTCCTTTTTTCATTTATGTCACATGTTGATAGTGCATACCTTAAGAATCGCTTTTGTGTCTCTTTAAAGTTTAACGGTTCTTGGTTGTTTTCCGTTTATGTCAGTCTGTCTATTCTTCCTGTGTTTTCTATGAGCGGCAAAGAGATCCATCGCCTTCTTGCTGGGCCAGTCGCGGTTTGAGGGCAGAATTTAACCCAGGGGAGCCCATCTCCATGAGCGGGACATAAATGTCATCTTCAAATTTGTATGCTGTGTCATGATGTCACACCACATGAATCAAGCTTGCTCGCTTCATGAAAAGAAGCTTGCACATTGTTATACATTTGGTCGATATTTCCTTTCCTTTCTCACCAGAACGTAAGGTTTATACATACATTTTATACACAAACTATTTATTTCAAAATGAAAAGTGGAGAGTGGGAAAGAGACGCCATATATATATATATATATATATATAGACTGTTTTTAATTTCAGTTGTATAGTTATTTCTCAGATTTCAACACAACTGCTGGAAGCTTCTATAAAATCTCTTCGTTGCTTCGACCACAACACGTTTTCTGATTTGGAGTCCCTTCTATCAAAGTTTGCTATTTAATGGTCTGATTTATCTAAACTGTGTCATAAAATTTTTCGTCTCGTTCTTAAGTGCATACAATTTCCATGTTAAGTAACTATTTTTTTTCTTCTAGCTCTTTTTTATTTCTGTTATCGCTAGTCCCATCATACTGTCGCCCTTTAGTTTGACTGTTACGTTAGTTCCATCATACTGTCGCCCTTCAGTTTGACTGTTACGTTAGTTCCATCATACTGTCGCCCTTCAGTTTGACTGTTACGCTAGTTCCATCATACTGTCGCCCTTCAGTCTGACTGTGACCGTTTCGGAGAAATGGAGATGCTCAAACAAAACAAAATGATTGTCTCAACCTGATGTTATTTAATGTTTGACGTTAAGGTTACTATCCTTGAATGATCAAATCTTAAAGCTGTATAAGGAACTGCTTACAAACAGCAACATTCCGTCACCGTTGCGGAAAATATAACCTTGTCAAATTACTCCCATTACTGCAAGCGTTAAAATGTATGAGCATTCTAAAAGTATAATCATTTGCTCACCACAAGTAAACTGGCAAAACACATGAATCTATGATGTCTGAAGAAACAGCCTAGTTAGTGTATATGTGTGTATCAAGGACCATTTGCAACGTGAGTGTAAGAGATTTGTAGCATGTTCTCCACAGCCATGTACCATAGATCATATTTGTCCAAGTTACTGCCCAGTTATTTTGGGCTGAAATCAATTCATCCGCTTTATGTGCCTTAAAGTGCTTGAAGTTGCCTTGCTTCAAAGTGCTTGAAGTTGCCCTGCTTTAACGTGCTTGAAGTTGCCCTGTTTTAAAGTGCCTGAAGTTGCCCTGCTTTAAAGTGCTTGAAGTTGGCTTGCTTTAAAGTGCTTGAAGTTGCCTTGCTTTAAAGTGCTTGAAGTTGGCTTCATTAAAATGCTTGAAGTTGCCCTGCTTTAAAATGCTTGAAGCTGTCCTATTTTAAGTTCGTACTAAGCACGCTTGCCGTTTATCAATAGAGTTCACTATGTTTAAAAGAAAAACAAATGATCTAAATTTGTTAGTCCCATAAAGTGCATTTTTTATTTTTATTTGTGATTCAGTATATCAGATAAATCAGTCTCACATTGTTTATATGCATTCAAATGTTTGATTTATTTATTGTTGGCGGAAAACTGTAGCTCGCACTACAAAAACTCAAGGAGTGGCCATACGGATGGGAATGACTCTCTTACATTAATTATAATAATATGAAAACAAATAAACAGGAGAGCAAAGCAAGCAGCATCATGGAGGCTAGAAGTGCAGATACTAATGAAGACTTAAAACTACTATATAACAATAATACAAGGGTTATCTTCTTGAGCTTGACAAAGGAAATTTATTCTTTTTTTTTCATTTCACTCACTTAACTTTATTTTGTTAACTGTGCGCGGAAATTGACAACGTTAACATCTGCTTCAAAGTCGAGGCGCATCAGAACAGACAGTGTATGCGAGTGTTAAAGTTAAAGAGAAAAGAGGATCAGCTATGCTGTTAATCAGACGTTCATCTTGGTCATTATTTCTATCCTTTCAGCTCTCTGCCAATCGCTTTTCTTTATTTAGCTCTTACCGTTCTCCGGGTAGGCGGATTTATGCCTGGCTTTCATACCAGGACATCTAAGCTTCAACTTTTTATTGTGTTTAATTATCTGCTTTTCTTTCGTTCCTGGTGTTTTTAAGAAAGACTTATGGAGGTAAAGACTCTGTCCGATTTGACAGCTAGGGACTCGTAGCTGGCCTGCTAGCGTCAGGAATGACCAACCATAGCTGACAAAGACTCTGTCCCACCTCTCCGTTGGTACCCGCAATAACAGGCCTGGCTTGGCTAACAAGGTGCAAGAATTACCATAGTCCCCATGGTGGTGGAGTCTGCTTAAGAAGTACTGCGTATCCCCTGGTTTTTAGCTCTGCTCAGGAACTGAAAAATTAGGCCGTCGTAACACGATCCTAAGCCCACACGATGCTGTGCCTCAACATTTTCACCACAGCATCTGCAAATAACACCAGCTCGCACTTCCATTGAGATAGAAGAAGAAGAAGAAGAAGACATTGCCGAAATATTGTTTTTAAATTTCATTTCTACATGATCATATAATCCACTGCTGCTGTTTCTGCTCCTTACAGTTCTCTTACTGTCCTATTGTGAAACGGCGCCAAACATTTCTATCTACTTCTTCTCCACTACAAACAAAACCTTTTCTCTAAATGTATGCATTACAACAGTACTAGCCACAGAAAATTCTGCATCTCTTTTATACTGTAAAACAAGCACATGGTTCATTATTTTAAGAAACCCTACACATAAATTATATTATACGGCAGTATTTTGCTTATTAATAGAGATTCTACTTTAGTATGATAGTAATATTAAAATAAAATATCAACAATTAATCTAATAAGATTCTTGCTCAGAAGTTGTGAATATATAGTGCAAAAATAAATATTGATTTATATTGCAGATCTATGTAAGTATCGAGAACGAAGATAAACCAGATCTGAGATAAATGGAGCCGCAATGGAAGCATAATATGTGTTACGAGAAGGCTCTGTTGACCTGTGGTCGCTGCTAGTTAAGCTTTTCTTGTTGCTGTTGTTGTTGCTGTTGTTGTTGTTGTGGCATCTCCCTGGAACTGTGAGCTGAATGATCTTAGCAGCCAACGCTGTGAAGATTGTGAAGCACAGACGTCACATCGCATTGTGAATGGGTTGCAGCAGTTACCTTGACGACAAGGGTAGTCTCAAAATTGTGAGTTGCAATGGATAACATAACTACAAAGGGTTGGCTCAAAACTGTGAGTGTGTTGCAGTGGCTAGCTTGACGACAAGGGATGGTCTCAAATATTGTGGGTGGGTTGCCGTGTCTAGATTAACAACAAGGAGTGGTCTAAAAAAACATGCTCCTTAACAAACTCCCCTGGACTACAGCGACCTGTCACTTTAACCAGGCTGAGCCTACTACTAAGTCTACTAATAAGAGAACCAACGGAGATGTAAGACAAGGTCTTAGCCGAGTATGGTTTGTGATAACTATGCCCCCACAAAGTCATCTTTTCGGCTGCGAAGAGCAGCCAGTAAAATACAAGAATAACAATAACAACAACTGTGAAGAAATAATCTGCTTATTTCCATATTATAACATTCATGGTAAATTTCATAAAAGGTGCTGAACTTCAAGAGCGTTGTCAGTCACTGTTTCAGTATTTGTCTTGACAATGAACATTAACCAAGAAAAATCCCCCCTCCCACCCCACAAACTCCCACCAGCATCCCCCCTCTTGTTATTTATCTCCTTCAGTCTCCCAACAGGTACGCAGGCGCTTTGCATTTATCGGTTCACTAGACACCAATGCTCTGCTTGTCTTGGGTCACGTGTCTTCACAAACTTATGACATGAATGCATCGCATTAGCTGGCATAAATATATAATGGGGCTCTGTGAAAGACCACATCATTCATACCGGCTCGAAAGCAAAAGAAACAACTCATTCTAAATGCCTTTTTGCTATACGAAATATCCGTTCATATAAAAAAGCTTGGAGATCATAAGGAAGACAGTGTGGTTGTTTTATTCATACTCTTTATACACAACTGATCCAACAGAGAGTTCAGGTCATACATTAATCTCCTACTTGATTAAGTCGTTTTAAAGACGACATTGTCTATCACGAGCTAGAAATTTCCTAAATGGAAGACACTTCTTTTCAGCGCCATTTTGAACCAATACCCCCAGCAATCGCTGTACGGGATGTTGATGCATCTATGAAGATAAACAAAATGAGGGTTTCAGAGTGTCAGATGGAAGTGACAGCTGACCATGATGCACAGTCAGAGTATTATCAAGCTGATGATTGCTGTGGAAGCAAATCTACTACTTCAGATGACAGCTCTTGCGGTAAAATGAAAGATGAAGACACTGACAACGAAATTCAGAATGATATGGACAAAACAGCAAATGACGAATCGGGGTATGATGCTAGCACAGGTAGTGAACAACACAGCAAAATCATCAGGCACGAAAATGGACACTTGTCACTGGCAAACTGTATTTACTCGGACCTGCCTGGACAACATTTGGACAACCCATCTCCATTCTGCTCTGATTTATCTAGCTTTTCCCACAGCTCGGCAGGCAGTTGGCCTGGCTCGAGCAAGTCCCTACAAGGTGACTCAGGCGTAAGTAGTGAAGACGCGGACTCTTATCTCCAGCCAACCAGCCAAGAAGAAACAAGCGGAGGTAACTCTAACCAGAGTTCATCCGAGGAAACTAACAGCACAAACAGCCATGCTGTAAACTTTGAGTGTCTTGATTGTGAAAATGGGGACAGAATTTCTGGTGAGGAAAATGAAATCCACAACAGCGTTTCTGAAGCCAATACGTACACTAATCCCATTATAGATGGCACAAACACTTCTCCACAACTCCTACAACAAAGTTCTTCAGACGTTACATTGACAATTACGGAAAACACCGAAGAAGACAAGGAAAAACAAAATGTCAAAAACTCTGTAGGCAAAGATACCCATTGTTCAGTCACCAGTCCTTGTTCTTTGCCCAGAAAAACGTCTACAACACAAGAAGAATTCGTACACAAGAACTATTCAGATAATAGCTTGTCTGAGTCTTTGTGCGAGAAATACTCATCATGCAGATGGAAGTTCGCTTTCCTGTGTTTTCTTGCACGTTTCTTTCAGTCTTCAATACGTCAGTGTATGGGTATTGCGGTGATAGGTATGACTGTTAGAACAGCATTGGGCGACGAGCATATCTTTCAACAATCTACAAGTAACTCGTCAGGAATAAACATCACGGTAACTGTAAGTACCAATCAGCCGTTGTATGTAACTGTAAGTATCAGTCAGCCGTTGTGTGTAACTGTAAGCACCAGTCAGCCGTTACATGTAACTGTGAGTACCAGTCAGCCGTTGTATGTAACTGTAAGCACCTTTCAGCCGTTATATGTAACTGTGAGTACCAGTCAGCCGTTGTATGTAACTGTAGGTATCAGTCAACCGTTGTATGTAACTAAGTACCAGTCAGCTGTTGTGTGTAACAGTAAATATCAATCAGCTGTTGTATGTAACTTTAAGTAGCAGTTAGTTGTATGTAATTTGTAAGTACCAGACGGCTGTCGTGTGTAACTTAAGTACCACCGAGCAGTTGAATGGAACTATAAGTGCCATCCAAATGTTATGTGTAACTAACTTTAAATATCAGACAGCTGTTGTATTTAATTGTAAATATCAGACAGCTGCTATATGCAACTGTAAGTACCAGTCAGCTTTTGTATGTAATTAAGCACCAGTCAGTTGCTGTATGTAACTGTAAGTACCAGCCAGCTGCTGTATGTAACTGTAAGTATCAGACAACTGTTGTGTGTAACTGTAAGTACCAGTCAGCTGTTGTATAACTGTAAATACCAGCCATCTGCTGTGTGCAAAAGTAACTACCAGTCAGCTGTTATATGTAATTGTAAGTACCACCCGGCTGTTGTATGTAAATGTAAGTACGAGCCAGCTGTTGTATGTAACTGTAAGTACGAGCCAGCTGTTATGTGTAACTGTAAGTACCAGCCAGCTTTTGTGTGTAACAGTAAGTACCAGCCAGGAGTTTTATATAATTAATTACCAGCCAGTTGTTGTGTGTAACAGTAAGTACCAATCAGCTGTTTTATGTAACAGTAAGTACCAATCAGCTGTTGTATGTAACTGTAAGTATCAGACAGCTGTTGTGTGTAACTTAAGTACTAGCCAGCAGTTGAATGCAACTATAAGTACCAGTCACATTATGTGTAATTAATTTTAAATATTTGCCAGCTGTTGTATTTAACTGTAAATATCAGACAACTGTTGTATGTAACTGTACGTAACAGACAACTGTTGTATGTAACGGTAAGTACCAGACAGCTGGTTGTATTTAACTACAAATATCAGACAGCTGTTATGTGTTATGTGTTAGGTTATAAATCCTAACCAGTTGTTGTCATTAGCATTATAAACTTAAATCTTTCTGTTTGTCTCCATCTTTCGGAAACCTTTATGCTCTCTATTTTATTTTTTAAATACATTTTGTGCTCTACATTTCGTGAGTTTTTTTCTTTTTTTTTACAGTCTCAGTCGATTTATTTGTATCTTTACATCTTCTTAATATATTAACTTCACTTCACTAACAGATTTGTTATCTTTCATAGATTTGTTATTTTTCTTATCTGCGTTTTATGCTAGCTTGTTCTCTCTGATTCTATTTCTTTCCATTTTATCCATATACTGTAATCATAGCATTCTGTAATCAATTGAACTATGAATCCATACAAACTATATAACTTATGTTAACTACGCCATTGTCACAACATGGACAATCCTAAGAATTCTATTCTTAAAAAGCTCTTTCAGATTATTACATACAGAAGTCAGTGCATTATGGGGAAAAAAAAGACATTCCCGTTGAAAATAGTTCGATATGCATGGGAGATAATCAGGGCTAAAAAACATCACAGTTCCACGAGTGCTTTAAAAAAACAAGTTTTAAAAGATTCATTATCAGCAGTTAATCCTTCTCCAATGCCACGCTATCCTCTCTTCTTTCAGCTGCATGCACGCCTAACCTCCATGTCATGTACAAAAAAAAAAAAAGATCATTTAGGACGAAATTCCTACACATTTGTACAAGAGATTTAGAAGTGGCGTACACATTATGTCTTCGGTCATCTGTCATCTTTCAGCGTAATTGTATTTTACTCACGATTTCAGTTCCATGCGTGTCACATTTTTCACGTGTTTTTTAACATGATTCATTCGTTTGCACAGAAAGCGGAATTTGAGTGGAGTTCAGCCTTCGAGGGTGCTGTGCTAATGGCGTACAACTTGGGCTCTGTTATAGCTCCAATCATTGTAGGCTATCTCGCCACAAGGTATGCTCAACATCACCATCATTAGCATCAGATCAAGAACTGCAATGACTACAGATCATAAAACATTAAACAAGATATTGTATTCATTATATTTGTAAAGTCAGTTTAAATGGGTATTTTATTATTATTCATGAGCATTCAGGTCATGAACATTTTTTTTGCTTGTGGTAATTTTAAACAATTTGAAGCAGTATTCCTTTCATGAATGCTACACTGTACTATTTTAACCAGTTACTGGCTTAACTGCAACACTAAGACTCAGAAACTTTACATAGATATACAACATGTAGCTGTATACTAACACCAAACCAGGTGAATATTTAACAAGACCACTACATTGTCAGCAACACGAACATGACATGTTGTGTATAATTGTAAGTACCAGACAGCTGTTGTATGTAATTGTAAGTACCAGACAACTGTTGCGTTGCAACTCAACCATGATAAACGACAAATGGCCCACTTAACATTGGGTCTAAATATCACAGAAGTCAGAATTTTCAATAACAAAAGTTTCAATAGGAAACCAAACGTGTGTATGAGTAGTTGCGAAATGGAAATGTGAGAATGGAAACTGAGATGAAGAAATCAACAAATGTACACACAAACCATCCGGGCGAGTTGCGTCGCCATAGGAAACTAACACAATGAAACAATGAAAAGCATACTGATCTAGATCATCCCCAAAAATCCATGCACAACCTTCCAACAAGAGTCATATTTGTCATAAAAAGGACAACCACACTTCCCAAAACACTACATAATGATTCAGCCAACACGAACAGCCATCCGAGGCCAAAAACCAAGACGTCTTCTCTTCCTCAAATCTCAAGCAGAGGTCCCGTCACTTGCAAAAGGAATATCCCAGACCCCGTGACCATGTGGCCAATGGGAACACGGAGATATATTTTGCTCCGTACTTGCAAAATCGCCTAAGCAGTGGTCGACAACTTTGGCCACAAATAACTGAGTTACATTACCTAATCTGTTATACATTTCAAACCAGGTTTTCTGTAAATGCAATCATTGTATCTAAATAGCATACTATTACACACTGTTATTTTATCTGAAAATCGTACATTAATATAATAACGGGTTTAGTCCAGGTATTATCTTGGCACCAGCAGAAAAATCGTTTGCATTACTTGAATAACATACAAGATGACGAAGGATTAACATTGAAAATCTCTCTTAAATTGCCTTTATTACACAAGATTGTGAGGCTACTATTGTCAGTAATTAAGTGATGCACTGTTTATGCTGATCTGATAATGGTAAGTTATATTAGTGTAATTGTAAATGTTAATGATAAATCACAATGATGAGAAAGATGAGTGAAAAAATCAGGTGCCCAGATATAGAAGTGGCGACGTATAAAAACATGGTATTCAGATGTATCGATTTTACAGAATGGGCTTTTTAGTTACGGATATGATGGAGTGGTAATGAAACTATGGGTTTAAGGCTGTTCTGTTTGCAAATGGGGTAGCTGCGAGTTATTTACGCAGTTACCTCCCCTCGCCTTTCTTGTTTTATAATGCTACGAGTTAAAAATACAACAAAAGTTGAAAACTAAACCACCTGCAAATATGAGTATGTGGAATAGCAAATATTGGTATGCGGTATAGCAAGTTTGAGTATGTGGAATAGCAAATATGAGTATGTGGAATAGCAATTATGAGTATGTTATTCTGTTACATGTGGGATAGCAAACGAAAATTGTACCAGACTGGATAAACCTCAGAGAACAAGAAATGCTGCTGCTGCTAGTAGTGTCCATGATGTGCTTAATGGTGTCACTGTGACGGATTCACAGTATATGCTTTGTAAAACTGAGAAGAAATTGCTCCGAAAAGAGCAAGGTTACTCTGTTACGCCATTCAGAGATGATGAGTCCAACGTGGAATTCACTGTCCAGGTCACGTGGTAGTATATGGAAATGAAATGGCAGAGGTTTGCTAGAAGGGCTAAAATAAAAGGTAGGCTGAGAGTGGACAAGAGCTAAAGCTCTAATGAGCTAAAGCTGTATTGGACAGGTTGCCGGAAAATGAAGAGCGGAAGTAGAAGGACAAGGTAGTTATATGGAGATTGTTGGAGATGTGGACAAATTAAAGGTGCTGGCAGGAAATCTCAGCTGTGTGGCCAAAGAAAAGAAACGCATCGTAAACAACCAACACTTGACAGGAACTAATAGCAAACAAACTTGGGTGGATGATACAGTTTGCGGCAGAGTATATATAGGGTTGTCCTGAATGCAAATAACGTCGGAGTCTGAATTTTTAACCTTGAACTTTGCTGCTTGTATGAGACAGCATCCGTAACAATACACCATCGAGCGCATGTTTATCCATGGTTTGTTTCAATACAAATATTAAAGTATGCAGGGGCAGTGTTATGTAATAATAATAATAACAATGATATCATACGAGTATGTGATTAATAATATTATGATAGGCAACATGGTCTTTAGTGTAAAAATAGGAATCTGTTTCAAGACTGCATCAGATTCTGCTTGTCATAAATTTCCAGCCATTGTTTCCCGGCAGATCTTCTTTAAAATGTTTTCTTCGTCAACAGATTCGGTGGGCGCAGGCTGATGACCGTGTGTTTGATAAGTGGCGGAGTTTTCACTATCCTGCTACCAGTAGCTGCCAGGGTGGATCCAGCCTTCATCATTGTCTTCAGAATGATCACAGGAGTCTCACTTGTAAGTTACGACCATCTTCCTGTCAAGTTCTTTTTTTTTTTCGCCTAATGTTGATTTCGCCTACAACAGGCGCCCGTGCTGGTTAAAGAGAATTTGTTTCCCTACATTAATATAAATAAACATTCCACCAAAGAAAATTAAGAGCAACAAAAAAAGTCAATAAGATAAACAAGTAAAAGACAATCAGAATTCTTTGAATAATATCCAGTGATGACAGAAGTCAGAGAGCCCGGCAGGCACTATAAAACTCAAGTGAGAAAGAGACGGAGGGAAAGAAAATATCTGAGCTGGTTGCCAAAAACAGCATAGAAAAAGAAGAAGAAGAAGAAGAAAGGCGACAGATCTAATCACCAAGAACCGCTAAAAACAGAAATGCACTACCGCTGACGCCAAATGACCGAACACTTGGACAATTATTAAACATTAAATAGAAAATATTAATATTACTGCTCATGATACTGTCCAACACATGCTCATAGAGAAAGCCCATGTCGGCTTTAGAGACTGTAGTGGCAAATAAATATAGTGCAAACATTAAATAACGAATTATTATTATCAAAGTTTCATTCAAAATTTTAGCTTTAATTTAATTTCAGTTCTCAGATCGTTTTATTGCGAAGTGGTTGTGTTAAGTTCTTGCATAGTTTTCTACTTTAGTTATTCTGCTGTTTTCTGTTTTACTTCTTGCATGATTTTCTGTTGTAGTTCTTGCAATGTTTTCTGTTTTAGTTCTTGCATTGTTTTCTTGTTAGTTCTTGCACTGTTTTCTTTTAGTTCTTGCATTGTTTTCTTTTAGTTCTTGCATTGTTTTCTGTTTTAGCTTTTGCATTGTTTTCTCTTGTAGTTCTTGCGCTGTTTTCTGTTTTAATTCTTGCATTGTTTCCTTTTAGTTCTTGAATTGTTTCCTTTTTAGCTCTTGCACTGTTTCCTTTTTAGTTCTTGCACTGTTTTCTTTTTGATTCTTGCATTGTTTTATTTTTAGTTCTTGCATTGTTTTCTGTTTTAGTTCTTGCACTGACTGTGCTTCTATTGCTCCCTGTTTTTCACTCCCAGAATGAGACGACTTAGAAATTGACAAACCCATGCCACTGCAACGATTCTAACAAAAGAAATTATTCAGGTACTAGGTACGGAGACTGATTAGTGATTTATCTTCGTGGATTAACCAAACGATAAAAGATATCTTAATGACAAAAACAGACACACCTGCTTTCTTTTACAGAGTGGGACGGACTCCTTAATCCAGGCCATGCTGGCCAGGTGGGCACCCTTGTATGAGAAAGCGTCCATGTCAGTCTGTGCCTATACAGGTAAAATACATTGTTCTGTCCTAATTTGTCTTCTTGATTTAACTCGAGACCTCGCTTACACGCAATCAGATGCATGTACTGGTGGATATAAAACTGTATAATAAAGTTAATTTTTTTAACTCTTTAACTCCCTGCTGGAACATCGACCTTAATCACGTTAAATTTGATATTATCTATGATGTACAAATTGCTTAATTTCATTCCAGAACTTTTTTCTTGTAATTTGTTTCCTTTGCTGATGTTATCTGTGGTTCTGTGATCGATTTGTTCTCGGTTCTTTTTGCTGGTTATATCACATGGATTTTCTTCTGCTTTTTATGTGAGATTCTTTACAGACAATGGCTTACTTTTTTATATTCTCTAATGATTGGTCAAATCGAAAGGGACGCGGCTTCTTGGACTGCAGTGAGTGACTATTGCTACCCTCCAGTCGGTGACGATTCTGGTCGGTGCTACGAAAGTCCGTGCCGCTGTGATCCTTCTTAAAAAGTGGGGGATATTAGCATGCATGAGTTTGTGTCAGGATTGTAATGATGATGATGGCTCTAGTTGTGTCAGGATTGTAAAAATGGTTATGGCACTAGTTGTGTCAGGATTGTAATGATAGTGGTGGCTCTAGTTGTGTCAGGATTGTAAAAATGGTGATGGCACTAGTTGTGTCAGGATTGTAAAGATGGTGATGGCACTAGAACAATGTGTTTTTTCACATTGTGCTTGTATTTCTTTACGCTAGTCAAATGAGTGGTCTCCATTTAATAAAGTTTCCGTTAGATTTGTGGTCCACAAAGGAACCATTGGGGGCGTTAGGAAGATCTCGGAGGAGATGGGGAGGAAAGAAGTAGCAGGCTGTATCAGGACCAAATGAGGGGAATGAATCTTGAGGGTGTTAGAGATATAGCCTTGGAGGCAATGGGACAGTAGCCCATAAAGGTTGGAAACCGCTGCAATAGATTGACTGTGTGTGTGTGTATGTGCGTGTGTGATAAGGTGGGAAATGTATGAAAAAACTGAAGGCTAGTCAAAAAAGTATATTTATAATTGCTTACGTCCTTTGATATGAGTTTACTTTATGGCTCGCCTGTGTGTGTACGTACAAAAGTTAAAATAAACAAGTTTTCAGTCTAACTAATAAATTACTTTTGGGCTTTGTTTTGTCAGGTCTAAGTGCTGCAGGCGTCCTAACATTTCTTCTCTGTGGTTATATAATGACTATTGGTGGCGAAGGAAAGGGTTGGCCCTACGTTTTCTACATATTTGGTGAGTTGTACATATGTGGTTAATTGTTTCTAATGTGTGTTATTTATGTCTAACTGTTGCAATGATTTACGTGTAGCTGACTGTTTATCTGCAGGATTTTTAAAATTAATGTATGTATATATAAGACCGTTTGGGTGCAGAAAGTTGTAAACAGGAAGTCCTCGATTTATGAGAAGGATGAAGACAGAAATAGCTCAGATATCGATATACTCTCAATTCGAAAGTCTTTATATTGCGTGTTTCGCACAAAACTGATAAATATTATCGGTGACCGACGATGTTTTGTATCATAACCATAATAAATGTTCCCTGGCAAACGTTTGTTTTACACAGCGAAAAGTTGTCCGACGGTAATACATTGCTGCTGGAAAAATGTTATGAGAGATTTTTCTTATGACGAAAATTAATTTTTTTAAATTAATGAGGTGGTCTCATAAGTCGACAGTTTCTGGGAAAAGATATTCATGTATGAGATTGTTCTCTTAAGCCAATAACTCGGGGGTAAAGGTATGGCTGGCTATAAGAGATGGTGCTAATAAGTCGACAGGTCGTGGAGAGAGGTATGGCTGGCTATAAGAGATGGTGCTAATAAGTCGACAACTCGTGGAGAGAGGTATGGCTGGTTATAAGAGATGGTGCTAATAAGTCGACAGGTCGTGGGGAAAGGTGTTGATGGCTGTAAGTTTATATACTGTAAGCTGCTTTTGTGTGTGTGTGTGTGTGTGGTTTTTCTTATATTTGCGCATGTGCAGTCCTCACTCACCTTAGAAACATCTGATACTCCCGAGCCAACGTACCAATTTAATTTGTATTGTAGATCTCACAGGTCATACTGTTCAGGATAGCACACACACCTACACATGTGTAAACAAAGAAGACAGGTAAAAGTTTTGAGCGAATCTGTTTTTAACTTTGGCCACCGTGAAGGTAAAATGAATTTCTGATGGCCAGACCAATGCGGTCTCGAGCCCACTGTTCACTAGCGACAAATAATTTATATTTTCTTTTCATCGATAAAAGAGAAAACGCTAAGGAAATCTTCCATGCCCCATCTTAAGAGTCTGTCGACTTAACGAATGTTAGTTTTATGCGAAACATGCAATATACCTGTTTTCGACTTGCAAGCATTTCGACTAACGAGTCATTTCTTTGTCTCTACCCTAAGGGTGGTAGGAAAAGGAGAAACTGATCAAACGGGAAGCGGATGGAGGCCACTATATGAAGCAAACTGTCAAGCCATAACAAGAAATCTGTTTATCCTTTCAATTCTGAAAGATACACAAAGAAGACGACAAGACAAGACAACAACCAGCGATAGATTTTTGGAGATTTAACTGAAGTTTGAGACGGAATGTGCTGCTTTCTCAGGTTTAGTTAGGTCTGAAACTGTAATCCTGCTCATTAAAAGTATTTAGTGAGATAGCGACATCGAAGGATGCGCATGTTGATGCTAGAGTGAACTAATGTAGACAGTTGAAGCTGTAATGAAAGGGAAAGTGCGTGACGGGTATGTAGACAGTGATAGGGAACATTTGTCCGAAAATATTTAAAAACTTAAGTCGCTCGGTTATTACATAAGTCTGTGAAAGGCAGTGTTTGCGCGAGTGACGAAAGGGAGGACAAGAAAGCATGACTTGTCGCATAAAGAAATACTGTAGCGCGGACTACACGCAGCCCGGGAGCCATGTGTTTGTTCTCCGACTAATTTTGCCCTCGAATTAAGGGAGATAACCACAATATATAGTATTATGTTCCAGGTACCATGTGCCTGTTCCTGGCACCTTTATGGTTCTTCGGCATCTTTGACAGCCCGGATCAGCACCCAAGAATCACAAAGAAAGAACTAGCGATAATAGCTTTAAACAAACGGCCAGAGAAATATGCTACTGACAAGAAGGTAAATCGTCCAGTTTCTAATTTTAACATTTTGATCTTTTGTACATCCGTAGGAAATTTTTCATATTTCCCGACATATAAAACCACTTTTTCTCAGTAAAACGCCTCCGAAAATCACCGTAATTTTATATTACCAAAAAATGTTGGCAGGCCTCGAAAGTGTCTTCACAAACACAAAACAGAAAGGAGAATATACTCAGGAACAGAAAACATTTTTTTCCCCACAGTCTGTAACTGGTATGACACAACCATAGGATGTAGATCATTTGAAAAAAAAAACATAGGATATAGATCATTTGATAAAATAGATCTACTTTTTGAACAAACGTCTATCAATATATCACTGAAGCTAAACTACATTCGTTCACCGGAAAACACTATGTGTCTTATGTCCTGATGGTAAGATTTGAGTAGACCTTGGCTAGATGTTAATACAAGGTCCGACAATTAAGTAATGAGACTAATCACATTAAAAAAAGAAATAAACAACAGTTGAAAATATAAACTGCATTTTATTCAAAGTAAACCCCTCGTGCATTGATACAGTGAGTGGCACGATCTACCAAACACTGGAACGACCTCTACATTTCTTCAGTTAGTATGGCCCTTAAACTCAACGTTACGGCCCTTTAGATGCCATCAGTATCGCCAAAGAAGCCTCCTTTGAATAGTAACTTTAATTTTGGGAACATAAAATAATCGCAGGGAGACAAATCTGGGGAACAGGGTGGATGGTTGACAACACACACATGTTTTGGAGCCAAATATTCATGTACCGGTGAGCCGGTGCTTTATAACAAAGAAGGAAAAACTGCCAGGTGTTGAATATTCGGGTCGGACTCGGAGAATCCTTTTCAACAGGCGTTTCAAAATACTTAAATAAACTTTTGCAGTGACAGTCTGTTCCTCAGGAATAAATTCGTTGTAAATGACTCCTTTGCTGTCTTAAAAGCACACTAACGTTTTCTTCACTTTTGACTTTTGAAGACGAATCTTTTTGCCTTTTGGTGATGATGATGACTTCCACTGAGCACTTTGGCGTTTAGTTGTGGAATCAAAGCGGAAAATCCATGTTTCATCCTCTGCAACAATCACATTTAAGAAATGTTTATTTCTGCGACACGTTTTGATGATGTCTTTTGCGTACTCAGCACGCTAATGTTTTTGGTCATCAGACAACGGATGTGTACAAACCAGCAAGCACTTTTTTCTTGCTCAAATCTTCCACTAAAATTTTACGAATGGTCTCATCATCATCATCATCATCATCATCATCATCACCGCCTTTCACTCCCTTGAGAGCATAGGCTACACATAAAGGCTCCCCAGTCATCCCTGTTCTTGGAATTATTCTCTGCTTTCTTCTATGTATCTCTCTGTTAACACCAAATTCATCTGCCATTATCCTCAAACAACGATCTTCTTGTATCCGTTCTCTGACTTTTGCAATGAGTTCCTCATTACGAACAGAAATTGGGCATCCATGTTTAGTTGCATATGTAATCGTTTCCACACCACTTTTGAATCGTGAATACCACCTGAATATATGTGCACGAGATAAACAATTATCCCCAAAACTTGTCGCATCAATGCAACTGTCTCAATGGTACTTTTTCCGAGTTTTAAACAGAATTTAATGTTAGCTTTTTGCTCCATGCTGATTACGTAACAATGCACCTTTGACTAGGTCAACAAAATGGCGGCTTGTTTGTCGTATGCATATCAGAGGGTAATGAAAAGTTACCAGATCATAAAGGAATATTGCCTCTTTTGGATTCCATGCTTTGCTTCATAGATGGCAATTTTGTCTTGGCCATAATAAAATTAACCTCATTACTTAAGTGTCTGACCTTGTATTTAAACATCAATCTCATTAGTCTCATGGCGACTTCAATAAATTTACTTTGTTTCTAGGTACCTAGTGGCGTACTGTATTTATCACAGTGCATCATCATCATCATCATCATCATCATGAACTTGTTCTCTCCAACTAATTTTGAGCTCGAATTAAGGGAGATAACCACAATATATACTTACAGTATTAGCCATACTGAATGTAAAGACAAATCTTGAAAACGATTTGACAAAATCAACATACAAAGAACAAGACAATAAAGTAAAAAAAAAGTCAGCTAGAAGGGATAAAAAAGAATACATGGACAATATGGCGAAAGAAGAAGAGAAGGCAGCAAAAACAGGAGACAGCAAAACTTAGCACACAAAAGAGGCTGACAGGTAATATTACATCCAAAGAAAGACCAATCTTTAATAAAACTGCACTCTATTGACATCAAGTAAAGACCAAAAGCAAAGATGGGTCGAATACTTCCATGAAATACTTAATCGACCACACCCAAATGAATTAATAAATCTTGAAACCGATTTACCAATCCCACAACTAAATGTCAACCTAGATGAAATTACACTGCATGAAATTGAGACAGCAGTGAATCTAATGGCTAGCAACAAAAGCTGATGAAATAAAAGCCGAAATGTTAAAAGCTATTAAGAGTGACAACATGAGCCACCTACAAAGAATGTTTAATAAAATTTGGAAAGAAGAAAAAGTCCCTTCTAAATGGGAAAAGGGAATCACTGTTAAAATACCCCCCCCCCTCAAAAAAGGCAACCGTAGTGACAAAAATAACTGGGGAGATGTAACTTTACTATTAGTTGTGTCAAAAGTATTTTACAAAGTTATTCTGAACAGAATTCAAGATATAATGGATGCTGCAATGAGAGAAGAACATGCAGGATTTCGAAAAAGGAGAAGCTGTCTCGACCAGATCTTTACTCTAAGAATAATGCATGAAGAACATATTGAAAAGCAAAAACCATTAATCCTGAACTTCACAGACTTTAAAAAGGCATTTGATAGCATACACAGAGATTCATTGTGGAGAATTTTAAGACTATATGGAATACCATCTAAAACTGTCAACATCAATAAGGATCTCTACAACGGATATGTTTGTGCAGTCAAGACAGAAGAAGGAATGAGCGAATGGTTCCTGATTGAAACAGGCAAGAAACAAGAATGCATACTATCTCCGTTACTTTTTGGAATTGCCATACATGAGACCCAACTAGAATATCTTGGTTTTGCAGATGACATAACTCCTATCAGTGACAATGTGAAATCGATGCAGGAAAAAGCAGATACCCTGTCTTAACTGGCTAGCAAAATAGGACTTGAGATTAACTAGGAAAAAAAAAGAAATTTCTCATTAATCACGAAGGAAAAATTTACGTAGAAGGAACAGTTGTTGAAGAAGTAAACCAATTTTTATACCTCGACAGCTACAAATACCAGGATGGTGACATCAGAAAGGAAGTTAGAATTAGAATTGCAAAAGCAGCATTGACCTTCAAGAGTCTTGAGAATATATGGAATTCAAAAGTCATAAACACACAAACCAAGATAAAATTATTCAATTCAAATTTAATATTCACCCTCATTTATGCATGCAAGATTGGAAACAACTAAAGAAATAGACAAGAAATTAGACTCTTTTGAAAACAAATGCCTAAGGAAAATACTCGGTATAAAGTGGAACGAATTCAAGAACAATGCAGAGATAAAACAGATGAGTGAACAACAACCTGTCTCATGGGTGATCAGAAAAAGAAGATGGACATATGTCGGTCATGTGATGAGATGAAACAGTCAGAGAATCCCTAAACAAGATATCAAGCGGAAAACAACATGCCGAAGGAAAAGGGGTCGTCCACGTGAAACTCTGAAGAGGACATTGTTAAGAGAGACCAGTGTAATGGAAATAATCTTCCTTGATGAGGTTGAAAAACTTGCCGAAAACAGGAAAACTTGGCAAACTACCATGCGAGACCTATGTGACGTTTAACGACACGGGAAGGATACATCTGATACATACATCTGAGTTCAAATAAGGTGAACAAATATAGACATAAATTTCATGTTTTACAGTTGCTGTGCAGACTAAAAAAACTTGACTCTGACTTTCAAATTAAACAAAACAACGATTTAAACTGGTTCAGAATTTTTATTTATTTATTTATTTTTTGAAGGATAGATTTTAGAGTTATCTAAAATTGTTGATCTTTCTGGATGCAGCAGAATGTAATGTCACAAGCTTGCTTCATTAGGATTTTTTTTCTTAGAAACTGAACATCCCCTGGCTGCGTGTAATTAGATCTCCAGCCGTCTGGGTTGTTTTTGTGAGCCATGTAACCCACAAATGGGTTCTTTCGTTCATGCTGTCATTTCTTCCTCGATATTTTTCTGACCAATTTGGATTTGACGTCACACAGGTTGGTACTGTATCCGAATATTTAAACATACTAGAGAGTTTTCCTGTTAAAAAAATAAAACAGTTTGTGCATTAAATTCGTCCAGTTTAGATTATTTAGAAGAAAACGTTTCTCTGGTTCACTTATGACGTTCTGTTGCTTGCTAAGAGAGAAAAAGCTCCTGTCTCCTCGTGCATGGTCTGTGATATAAGACAATCCAAAGCAGTCAAGACAAACATGCAAACCACAGAAACTCAACATATTCTTGTTTCATAACAACCTGTAGTATTTAATGTTTGAGAATTTGTCTCTGGCATGACAATGTGAGCGTTTGTCTTGAACGTGAAAATTTAAGCTTTTATCTTTAACGTGAAAATATGAGCAGTTATCTTTGAAATGAAAATTGTAGCATTTATTTTTTATATGAAAATTTTATATTTTATTTTTGACAGGAAAATGTGAGCGTTTATTTGTTTTTTTTGTGTTAACATTAAATATGAATGTTTGCTATGGATATGAAAATTTGGAAATTTGTTTTTGAGATGAAAGTGAGACTTTCAAACAATGAAGTGATTTTTTATTGAATATTCGGTTCTATTCGCAGTATAAAAATAAGTGGAGCGATACAAGGAAGTTAAAATAAAGCGCTATTTTTGTGTGAAGTAAAGTCCCATGTAGAAATTATGATAATAAATAAAGTAACACGTGATTCTTTCTATACACTCGTCTTTGCAACTATCCCAATATACTTTCCCCACAGGATGGATTATTTTCTTCCTTGCCGTTTGCCGGTCGTATAATGTTCGGGCTGGTTGCTGGAAACATCTCCGACTTGATGATTCGTAAAGGCGCATCTACAGCAAGAACCAGGAAGTTCTTTCAGGCTACAGGTCCGTTGTTTAAAGTTAAATAATTATCAGTAAAAGAGCAGTATAACATATACCGTGGCATCATATTTACAAGTTCTAGTTGTAGTCCACAGTTCCCGAAAGTTATATAAATCAAACATATAACAATCTCAGAAGAATTTACTGCCATTTCTCTAATGGAAATATTAACAATTTCTAAAACGGCAGGTTTAGCATTCAACAGAATGAGGAAGATCCTTACGTCAAACCAAATACCACTGCAACTGAGACCACGTATCGTAAAATGCTACATATACTCAATATCCCTGTATGATGTAGAAGCCTGGAACTTTAATAAGTCAAAGGAAAAGATACCAGAGGCCCTCGAAATGTGGATATACAGAAGAATAGGGCGTATCAAGTGGACAGAACAGAAAGCAAACAAAGAAGTGGTAGATTAGCAGGAATTGAAGAGAGAAATATTGAAAATCATAAGGACAAAACAACTGAGATACTCTGGGCACGTCAAGAGGCATAATAATGTACCGAAGACTCTACTTGAGGGCAAGATCGAAGTGGAAAGAACTAGAGATCGACACCGACATATATGGGAGAACAGCTTCAAGAGCTGAGTTTGACCGAGTGCACTACGAAGGCAAGAGACAGACAGAACAGACCGGAGACTCACTGCAGTCAACCTTTCGTGGAGGAAACAGCACGAGATGATGATGATGGTAACGATGATGAAAGTGTGAGCCAAAGTTGTCTAATACGGTATGAGCCATATACGATAAACTTCGGATGTTTGAGAGTCGCAAGACATAAAATATATTACAAACACGTTTGTGTTATTACACGTACATTTTGTTACAAAAAATGTTCGTAAATATAAAAAAAATATTTGTACGTGATAATATTTTTTTCCATTTTCAGCACCGTCCTGTATCGTTAATCATGACTGACTCTCCAACATAATTCCTGATCCGAGATTTCTTTAAAGGCTGACTCAGATTTAGCATTAAAATTAGCATTTATATTCTTAAATATATTTTATTAATATGACCATTATCCTTTAGTTTTTAATTAAACTGACTCTCAGTTTTTAGCTAAAGAATTTAAAAGTTTGAAACTTTTAAATTTACTCTTTATACTAATTGTGCTTAAAGTAGTCAATATATTTCAATAGCTGTATATTTTATGTTAAGCAGGCGCGTGTGACTCGCGAACTGCGGTTTGCCGACCTCTGATATAGTGTGACTCACGAACCGCTGTTTGGCTACCCCTGATCTAGTTAGCAGGGCCTCAGAAAGAAACTTTGTAAACGATACAAACTGTGACCCCCACCTCTCCGGCCCCACTATTAAAACAGGGGAAATCTTCCAGACCCTGGAAAACTGCACTGCTTGAACACCCACCCCCCCTCCCCCACTTCTCGGTGGCTCTGCTGACGTGTATATCTTCGCAAAATTCTAAACTACAAGAAAGACTGTTAGTGTTTCAAACATCTGTACATTTTCCTCTGAGGATATTCATGTTTGTCTGGTTACTGCTCTATAGCTGACAGAACATCCTGTTACAACAATGTCATATGAGCTTCATTACTGATCTATAGTTGACAGAACAGCCTGTTACAGTGATACTACATGTCCCTAAGTACTGTCCTATAGTTGATTGAACATCCTGTTGCAACGACGCTCATCATCATCATCATGTGCCGTGCCGACTGGCGTTGGCTATTATGCTTCTCCAGAGCATCCGATCCTTCATGCAGTCCATCAGTTCAGTTGGTAATCTCCAACGACGCTACTTTTTCTTGAATACACTGCATGGTGCTGCTAGATAACTGTACCACCTCGCGGTGATGAGGGCTTTTAGATTAAAATCTTACCCTGGACGGAAGGACCACCTTGTTGATCATGGTACCTTCCGTGCCAGGTAAGTATACAGCGACGCTACGTGCGCTCGGTTACTGCCCTATAGTTGACAGAACAGCCTCTTACAAGCGAGCGAAGTTGAAATAAGAGTGAACACGAGGCTCAACCACTGCTCGAACGGAAAAGTTTTCTCGTCGCCTCATAACCTGTCCCTGATAGACGATGAGAAATGATGACTCAAAAGACTTAACACAAATGAAGAAATCAAAACAGGAAATGTAATCGATCAAAATTCTGTATTTAATAACATATAACTGCTACACACAAAAAAAGACTTGTGAAAACAGTTCTTTCCCTTAGGTACACGTTTAATAAACCATCTTTGCGTTTATTGTTCCTGATTATACAGATAAAAGATTTTGATGATTCACTTACACAGGCTGCTGGAGCTGTGCAATATGTTCCCTGCTCATTGCGTCCATGCCCTTTATGTCAAACAGCGTTGCCATCTCACTGCTCATTCTGGCTTTGTCCTTTCAAGATCTGACCTCCGTGGCCTTCAGGGTCAATCTGCTGGACATCGCCCCAAGGTAATGCGAAAAAGCAGGTCAGAGGGGAAAAATTGGAAAGGAAGCTGGTGTGAAATCAATTTTCTGTTTAAAAAAACCACACGTATTTTATTTTATATGTAAAAGCTCCCTTGTGATTGATTATGCCCACCCCAACCAGTATGTCATACAAAATATCAAAATGATATTAAGTCTTAGCCTACTTTTTGTTTTCATTAACCTTTTCATCTGTTATGGCTTCATCCACATATTTATAACTCTTGCACCAATTATTCTATGTGCGTCAACAAAATATTTATGTCTATGTTATACAAGTAAATTAGATTTTGGGCTCCTAAGTAGAAAAGGCACTCAGCTGTCATGACGAATGGCGGGGGTTCGAATCCTACAGGATCAGCTGCAGTAATGGGTGACTGGCTTCTTCTAGAAGCTGGAGAAGAAAAGGTGACAAGGAACACGATGCTGAACACATCGTCCTCCTGACTTTTAACATGTCAATGAAATTATTGACATTAATATAATATTCTCAAGCTGCCTTTGTGGCATGGAATGGCAACTTTCACCACTAATTTATTGTACAAACTGCTTCTGAAATGTAGTACACGGTTAGCGAAATATTTTATTTTAAACAAGCAGCCCATTTAGGTGTTTTACAGACAAAAAAAAAATAGAAAGAAAGAAAGAAAGAATGGTGTTGTTTAGATTTTGTGAACGGAAATTACGATATAATTACAAAATATTTAAGACAGTTGTGGCTATGATGTAATATCTGTTGACAGTATAAGATGGTTCGAACAACTAAAGAGATGTTATTAGATACAGTAAGAAACAGAAAGAAGGAGACAAAGAATATTTCGTTTGTTTTTCTTTGGCAGGTACGCAGGTGTACTGAATGGCGTGGTTTTCACTGCAGCCACCGTCATGGCGCTCCCTTCCCCTCTGATAATCTCCATGTTGGTGTCTGGGGTAATTCACGTGTTTTCTTGCCATACACAGTGGTTCCCAAATTTTTTCAGCCCCTGACTCTTGAAGTCTAAATGATTAACTTACTCGATTGAGCTATGCTCTCTCAATATGTGATATTAAGTAAGAGTTTTAATTTATACCTTTCCACATAATCTATACTTGTTTCATGGATCCTCTGCAAACACTGGTTTGGGAACCACTGGTGTACACTATTTTGTTTGTTTCTATGCTTCTTGATAGTGATGCAACAGAAGCTTTTCCACAGTTGATCTGAAAGAAAAAAAAACAGCTTCTACTTCGCACTTAATTTATAGCTTCGTGGACTCTGAGACTAATATTTGTTACAAAAATGTAATTAAGTTTTGTTATACTTGAAACAAATAGCGGCAATCAGAATTGATAATCAAATAGGAGAATATCAGAACATAAAAGTAGGGGTTCAGCGAGGATGTGTTGTATCCCCGGACCTTTTCTCCCTCTATAGTGAAAGGATTATGAGACACCTTGAAAATATGCCCGGAAATATCAATAGGTGGATACAGCCTAAACAATCTAAGATATGCAGGCGACAAAGTGAAGAAGAGCTACAAGCCTTGTTAGACAAAATCGTAGAAAAAATGAGGAGAAAGGACTTATTTTAAATAATAAGAAGACAGAGGTCATGGTCGTATCCAAGAAAGAAACACCAGCATAATGTAGCATCAAAGTTAAAGGCACAGAATTAAAGCAAGTGGACAAATTCAAGTATTTAAGAACAATAATAACACAAGGCGGAAGATGCAAGACCGAAATAAGGAGCAGAATAGCCCAGACCAAGTCAGCATTTATGAAAAGGAAAAAACATACTGTGCAATAAAGTTTTGTCGATGAATACCAGAAAGAGAGTTATTCGGTGTTACATTGAATTTTACGAATGCGAAGCACGGACCATAACAAAGAGCGCTCAAAATCTACTGGAAGCAGCTGAGATGTAGCTCATAAAAATGATGAGAATACCATGGACAGCAAAGAAAAAAAACGAAGAGGTTCTAACGGAGGCTAGCAAAAGAAAGAAATTATTTCAAAATTAAGAACACCAGTCCAGATTCGTAGGACATAGAGGCAAAATGGAACACATAGTGACAACAGGAAAACTAGAGGGAAAAAGAGTTAGATGAAGACAAAGAAACAAAATACTTGATGGACTAAAAGAGTGGTATAGAGCACGGTTCAAAACACAGCTCATAGAAAGAGCAAAGGATAAATGGTTGTGGAAATAGCGATGACCAGTGCCTGATTGACGTGGACCACATGAGAGTTATTTTACCATCTGTAGAGATATTTTGATGAAACCAAGGCAAATGGTTCAAGCAAAATCGAAGCACAAACATAAGGGTTCCGATGGAAAGACAATATCATAGGAATCATAATAAAGTCCCTTACAGTTAGAACATTAACGTAGCTTCTCTCTGATATATAAGTTCTTATATAAGTTCTTGTTTAATAAAGAGAATCTCACATAAAACGAAACAAAATATTTTCTTAACTTTTTTTTTACCATGGACCCCTCTTTTACCCCAGATTGTGGACCGGTCATTAAAACTAAAGCAATAAATATAATCCAGGTGATGCTATGATTTCTTGAAATATGTCAGTCCATTGGCTAGTGCATGAGTCCCTATAAATTCTTCCGTGGATCCCCTCAAGCTCCATGAGCTCCAGGTTGAGAACCATTGTTTTAGACTAACTAGTAAAAAGTAGGATAACTCGTAAAGTGTCCAAGCACATAATTTGTTGATCTGTGGTGGATTTGTAAGACATTCTGATGTTGTTGCAAGTTTCCTAAGATGCTTGTAATAGGGATATATGTGATAAACACATTTTGCTGTTGATTATGCCCTATGCTACCTATTTCTGAAAAGTTTTTTTTACTGAAAGTTAAAGAGCAGAAGTACAAACCACTGAAACTTTATGTTTATTTTACCCCAGGGTTCCAGAGAAGGCTGGCGGGTTGTACTGTTTCTTGTGGCTGGACTAAACATTACTGCAGGTGCCTTGTTTATTCTCTTCGCCAAAGGCGAAGTACAAGAGTGGGCCATGACGACCTATGGAAACCGTAATCAAGGAGAAGGAGTAGAAAATCTAAGCGTTTTTACTCTCGACTCCAGGAAAGAGATCCAAGGTAAAGAGGAAGTTGGAAATGGAAAAATTTTACGGGTGATGAGATCGCTGCCAGCAAGTGCACAAAAATACGAAAGTTGGCAGAAGGATGCGCTTACCAGAAGAGCAACCTTTGACACATCAACCACCATCAGTGGCACACCCAACAAAGCTATTTCAAACCTGACATTACCAGATATGTAACTAAAATCGCTTACGGTATTTTGATTTCACGAGATTACAATGGCCTGTTTGAAGCATGGATTCATATAACTTTAAACCTGCTGTAGCCATTCACGCGTTTAAAAAAAAAGATATTTGGTAACAAAAGTTTACGTGTTTTAACGTTAAGTGGTATGTTTGTGTTGTAAATAACATACATTGTGTTGTATGAAAACATTTTAAAAATCAAAGATGATGTTGTAAGTAATTATGTGACTAAAATCATTGTTTACCGTGATGTTTGAAATGAAATTATAGGATAATTACAATTTTTAATGTGCGTAAATGTCCTGCAGCTCCTATGATCAAAATACTTCTACTTCTACTACTACTACTACTACTACTACTACTACTACTACTACTAATACTGCTACTAACACTACTACTACTACTAATAATAATAAATACTAATTGAAGTGTCTAAGAATTGGTCTAGGGTGGAAGTGGAGTATATTTATAAAGGTTGAGAAACTGCGTAAACGTGAATATATCTTGAGTCAAGAATTTAGCAAAGGAAGGAGTAATGGTTAGTTTACTGCCTTCACTCATTCCCCCCCCCCCCCACCTCAAATAAAGCCGAAAAGAGTGATGTGTCATGAGCTGAAATTGGAGAATACATTGACTGAATGAGGGACTGAGGGAGAGACTGAGTAAGTGGGTGTGAGAGAGTTAGTGAGTTGGTAGATAGGTGGATGAACATATGAGCTAATGAGTGACTGAGTGAAATGTGATACAGCATGTGAGCAAATGAATGATATGTGACACACAGCATGTGAGCAACTGAGTGACTAAGTGAAAAGTGACACAGCATGTGAGCAACCGAATGACTGAGTGAAAAGTGACACAGCATGTGAGCAACTGAGTGACTGAGTGAAATGTGACACTGCATGTGAGTAAATGAATGGCTGATTGAAATGTGACACAGCATGTGAGCAGATGAGTGAAATGTGACACAGCATGTGAGCAGATGAGTGAAATGTGACACAGCATGTGAGCATCTGAGTGACTGAGTGAAAAGTGACACAGCATGTGAGTAACTGAGTGACTGAGTGAAAAGTGACACTGCATGTGAGTAAATGAATGGCTGATTGAAAAGTGACACAGCATGTGAGCAGATGAGTGAAATGTGACACAGCATGTGAGCAGATGAGTGAAATGTGACACACAGAGCAACAGAGTGACTGTGTGACATGAATCACCTGAGACAATTAAATTCAGAAGACATGGAGTATTTTACCGAAATGTATTTTTAAAGAAGTGGAGAGAAAAAAATAAAACAATAGCAAAGATACTACGAATCACATGCATACAGAACTAAGTCTTGTGCTAGAGTTAATGGCATTGAAGAGATCAAAAAGAAAGTAAACTATAGTAACACGAAAGAGAATAATCAAATATGATGATATTGTTGAAGAAAATGAATGCTATGACGATAATGAAAACTATCAGAGCAATATTTCTTTCTTCGTTAGCCCTTCAAAAAAATAATAACGGTGAAAGAATTAAATAAGAATTTTATTGCTTAGTAACTTCACGATCCTTTTAAGTGAAGAAAATAGCTGTCATTTATTTTCAAGTTCTCGAGCTTATTCATGCCCTGGTTCAATATACAAGCTTCAAGAACAGCCACAAAACCTAGGAAAGTACTCTACACTCGTGGATATTATGAAACTTTTGACTAAATTATGGATAAAATCCATGTCATCGACGAATCATTGGAAGAAATTTTCATGTTGGGCAGAGAAATATTCGAAATATCTCGTTAATCTTCGTGCAGTCGTTTATTTCCACATTTTCCCATTTATATATACTTTCAGTTACACAGTTTTGTTTCATTTTCTACATACTTCAGTATGCATGAGCACACTCGAATATTTTCCACTATGTTATCTGTCCGATGTTGATATAACACGTATGAAGAATACATATAACATATAACTTTGGTGGTAGAAATTTCCTTTCTCTACTTAATTCCTTTCCAGTTTTTTAACTGCCATGGTATTGTTATTTTAAATGTTCCGATGTAAATTATTGTTTTATGCAATAAAATACTCATCTCTGCTACGTTTGTTTTCTTTGCCCTCTGCTACATGCTGTTGATACTGTCCTAATTAACATATTTAACTTATCTAAACAGTGTGATATTTATAGCGCAGTAGTCACGATAATAGTTCAATAAAACACTACAGGAAACAGCAAAAGAGGTGCTGTGATATCGGAAACGGAGAAAAGAGGAATGGATAAGCAAGATCACATGGGAAAAGATAGAGCAAAGAAAAGAAATCAAAAAAAAAATTACTGAACACCAAATCACAAAGGCCAAAAGAACAAGTTTTAAGTAATTATGCACAAAAAGACAAAGAAGTGAAGGAATCACGCCGTCAAGATAAACGTCAATACTATGACAACTTAGCAGAAGCAGCAGAGAAAGCAGCATATGCAAATGACATGAAAACCATATATAAAATCACAAAGCAGATGACAGGTAACTTCAGCACAAGATGTGAGAGTGCAATAAGGACACATAAGGGACAACTGGTCAGTGGAGAAAGAGAAACAATTGAAAGATGGAGGGAACACTTTAACACCCTACTAAACAGAACACAAGCAGCACAAACAATAGACATACCTGAAGCAAAAACGGAACTTAACATCAATACAGGACCAATAACAATAAGTGAAGTAAAGGAAGCGATAAAGAAGCTAAAATCAGACAGGGCACCAAGTGAAGATGAAGTGACTGCTGAGATGTTGAAAGCAGAAGAAACACCAAAACAACTCTGCCGGATCTCTCTCTCTCTCTCTCTCTCTCTCTCTCTCTCTCTCTGAACCTTAAGTGCACAGGGCACATGGGGCTTCCGGATGCTACAACAAATTTGGGATCTAGAACAAGCTCCAAAGGAGTGGAAAACTGGCCTTATAGTAAGACTACCAAAGAAGGGTGACCTCAGAGAGTGCGGGAACTGGAGAGACATTATCCTACTGCCACTCACCAGTAAAGTATTTTGCAGAATAATCATCAACAGAATTGTACCAGCACTTGAGGGAAAACTTCGGAGAGAGCAGGCAGGATTTAGGAAAGGAAGATCATGCATAGACCACATATTTGTACTTAGACCAATATTAGAACAGGCAAATGAGCGGCATAGCACAACATATAAACATTGTTTATAGATTTTGAGAAAGCCTTTGACAGTGTCAACAGAGATGCACTGTGGAAAATCCTAAGATAGAATGGCATCCCCCATAAGATAGTTAATGTAATCAAAGCGCTATACGAGGGTTTTCAGTGCAAAGTTATCTGTGGAGAACATACCACCAGCAGCTTTAGGGTACAAACAGGAGTGAAGCAGGGATGTGTACTATCACCAACATTATTTATCTTGGCAGTAGACTGGTTAATGAAGGAGACGACATCAGACAAACGCAGAGGATTACAATGGACCCGTGACACAGTGCTGGAGGACCTTGACTTTGCGGACGACATTTGTCTACTGTCAAGCAGCCACAAAGAAATGCAAGATAAAATAAACAAGGTAACTCAGAATGCAAACAACATAGGACTAAAGATCAATGTAGGAAAGACAAAGTTAATGAAGCAAAATGTGAACAACAAAAATGTACTCAGAGTAGATAGGAAGTTAATGGAGGAGGTCAACAAATTTGTATACCTTGGCAGTAGAGTAGTAGAAAATGGAGACAGCACAGAGGACATCAACAGCAGACTTACTAGAGCAAACAAGGCTTTTGCAGTGCTGCAGACTATATGGAAATCTAAAAAACTAAGCATGAATACGAAAATCAGGATATTTAAGAGTAATGTTCTAAGTGTACTAGTATATGGAAGTGAATGCTGGAAAATCACCAAAACCATAGAAAAGAAGTTGAATTCTATCCAGACTAAATGTTTACGAAGAATTAGAAAAATATTTTGGCCAAACACCATAAGAAATAACATCTTATTGGCAGAAATGCAGATGAAGCCACTGACAGCAATTATTGAGGAAAGACGTTGGCGATGGTTGGGACATGCGCTCCGAATGACTGACAACTCACTACCAAAAATAGCACTAAGATGGGCATCACAGGAGAACAGAGTAAGGGTAGACCAAAAGAGACATGGAGAAGAACAACAGAAAAGATGTTGAGCAATAGAGGGCTCACCTGGGCAAGAGCAGAAAAAAAGGCAAAGGACAGGCATTTGTGGAAAACCCTTGCAGAAGCCCTAAGTGCCTTTGGCACTTAAGGTTCTCAGAGAGATAGATAGATAGATAGATAGATAGATAGATAGATAGATAGATAGATAGATAGATAGATAGATAGATAGATAGATAGATAGATAGATAGATAGATAGATAGATAGATAGATAGATAGATAGATAGATAGATAGATAGAGAGAAAGAGAGAGAGAGAGTCACGATAATAAACTTTCCTTCCGAGAAGAAGTGTTAATTCTTTCAGTCCAAAACAACACAGGCAGAATTGGCAGATTTTGTATGCCTATGCAAATCAATGCTCATGGCGATGTTTAGATAAAGTCTAAATAAACTGAAAAGTAGCACAACTCCAAACAAAACCGATATTTTAACATTTGGGAGTAACTTCCTTTCAATGTTCTTTCTACCAAAACTTCTCAACAAAATTTGTTCAGGTATAAATGAAAACTAATTCTTGAATGAAAGAGTTAAAGAAATATGACCACAGAATCAAAGTGACGAATAGAGGATGGTCGGTAGAAATCTCTAGCAAAAAGAAGGGTGAAAAATAAGACGTAGTTTTAGAGAAAATAATTTTTTGATCATTTGGTCTTTCATATGAGACAGTTATCACGCACAGTTTATGCTTGTTTACCATTTGTTATCAATTAGAGAAAACTCCTGTTTTCATACATACTGCTAAGCGTTACAGAGATTGGCGATACTGGTCTTTTAAACTGCCACGTCAACAGAAGTATAGCTTAATATTTGAGTGTAATAGTTCATGGGTGATTTATGACACAACTTCCAAGGAAGTTAATTATTGCAATGTCACCATTATAAGAATCTCCCCAAGGTAAAAATAGACAAAACAGATTTTCACGTTCTTTTCAGTCTCTCTTTCATTCAATCTGTTTGTCCGTCCGCCCGATAGCCCGCCAGCCAGCCTGTCTGTCTGTCTGTCTGTCTCCAATACATACATAAAGTAAGAAACAGACATATGAATATGTGCATATAAGAAAGAAGAAAAACCCGAAAATTTCAGGTGAAAGAAATTCATTCAGAGACAGATGAAACCATTTGTATGAAAGATTACATGCACGTACAGTGTAATTTTAATGATATACATGTAAATTTCAAAGTATTTGTGCACACGCAAGGTATTGCTCCGTAAATACAAAGCTGACTTTTGTCTTGTGTGGGTTTTTTTAAAATTTCGTTTAGTCTGTGGTCACTAAAAGAAAAATATATTCAGTATATTAAATCCTCTCATATGCCTTAATAATGCATATGTATATGTGAGTCCAATAAAAATAGATACTAAACACTATCTAAAGAGTATTAATTTACTCATTTACTTCTCAGTCAAAATACGAAGCCGACTGACTAATGGTTAATTTGTCGCCTGCAGTATTAACTCTTTTTCTTGGATTCTTTTCCCTGATGTCAATGTCGAAGCCCTGTGTAACCAGAGTGGTGGTTGTCTAACTTGTCTTATTGTTTCTTCAGTCTTCTCTCTAACTTTCGCTTTCGCTAAGTCTTTTTATCACTTTAGGCTGTCCAACAAAAACAAAACCCCAAAACAACAAGCAGATTATAAGAGTTAATATAAGCGTGTTTGAACCTGGCAGATGGGAGATCACCGCAGTAAAGATTAGAAAAAAAATTGTTACTAAATGGTTTTGCAAATGTGTGTGTTTTTTCTTTTTTAGGGGGCCGGTATGTGATGTGGGGAGAGGGGGGGGAGGTGCGGGAGAGGATTTATTGTTGTTATTATTATTATTTGTTTTCCCTGAAGTATACAGAAAAACACTGAAAAATAATTACTTACTTCATTATACACAACATTCCTGTCTTACTTGTTTTTAATTAGGAATTTCCTCAGGCGTCTCAGCCCTAATTTTAAGGCCTCAACCCCTACGCACCTGTTCACGCCGCGGTTACCAAACTTTTATTTTTGATTAGTAATTAATTTTAGGTATAAAAATATTAACCTTCCAGCACACCTGAGTGATCAAGGACCCCAACGTGGACTTAAAAATAACTATTAACAATAGTAAATAGATTCCTCCAAACTTCATCTCAAACGCGAGGAGTCTTCCAGCCACAGCAGCGTGATATGACGCCGTGTCACAGCACAAAAAATGTTGTTAACTGCTGTCTTAATGTTTTGTTAGCCGGCTATTTCAAATCTTAAAATAGACGTGGGCCATAACGCAACGGCCCCTTCTGTTTGTATGTCATTCATCTCTCCGTCATGACTGCCAGCCAGTCACTCCTTATCTACTTAAGAAAATGACTGGATGTTCTGGTGCTGTGTGTTTTGGACTATATCATTCAGATCTCTAGTGACTGTTGGTAAGTATTAAGAGGAAAAAGAAACTTCAGATTTTATTATTTTAGAAGAAAAAAAAAGTCATGTGAAGTTCTGACATGGAAAGCTGAGCCGAGCACATTTTAAGATATTAAGTCCAGGATCTACTCCCTTGTTTTAAGCAGTTTTCACTTTCGTGAACAGTCTCAGCTGACAACGTTAAGAACTCAGGCGGGGCTGCCACATAGTGAAAGAGTTGTAGAAAATGGTTGAAATTCACGGCAGCGTCCCTGTACAACTAAGCAGACAAGATTTAACTCTCGTGAACCGCCAGTATATATATATATATATATATAATAAAGCTCTGAGGCATTTTGTCATGAGCACAGCCTCCCTGTACAACTAACTGTAAACGCGGGAGAGCCTGGCAGAAGCAGACGATGAAGAGAGGCCATGTGTTGAATACTGTTTTTCCTTGTCACAACAGCAAGAAAAAAATTTAAACTCACAAAAAATGCAGTATTTTCATTAGCACTAGTGGTCTGTGAGCAGTTAAATGTAATCTATAGTCTTTGCCGCCCTGTAGGAATTTACGCCCCGCACCCTTGCAGCCATTTGCATGTCCTTTGCGCAACTTTGCCTCCCTAACAGCTCTCCTGTATGCCTCTCTGTTGTAAGAAAATTATATCTATCTGGCCTGGGGGACCCGCCATCAGATCTTTTTCCCTATTTGACCTTTCATGTTGCTGTTTGGGTTTCTTGGTAAATTTCCAGAAGGTAGTTTAACCACTTCTTTCCTTCCGGGCAGTGACTATACTAGTCAGTGATCGTAGCCATTGTCCCTACATTGAGATCATCTGCCTACCATCATAGAATGGTGACCATAACCAGTATTATTTGTCGGCTGCTCTCCCATTCTATCCACCACCTGCTCCCATGTGTGTCCCGCACATTACGATGTGTATCATAATAATAATACTATAGTTTTCGCATATTTAGTTTGCTATCACACAAAGTACGGACTGCTGACTTTCCACCGTTCATTATATAAATTCTTATTTTCTAAACTCCAAATACGTATGTCTTCGAGATATTTTCCCTCCTTTTTTTCATTTAGTCAAGGTAAGGAGTTTAATGAATAATGAGTCTAATAACTTAAGACAGAAAATGTTTGCGTTAAATTATGTGGAAAATAGACAGAGAACCAGTCATAAAATTAGAAACTTAGATACACTTAGCAGATTACTATTAAATTACATAAAGATCAGGACTGAGAATTACACAGCGTTAAATTACTATGAGACCCAGTTATACATTTAAAATTTGTTATTTACTTCTAACTAAAATTGGACAAATATTGCAAAGAATTAATTAAACATATGCGTCCAGTTAAAAGTTTAGAAAATTCAGTTACGTATAGATTCACTAACACTAACATTTCTGTCAAAGAAATGCGAAGATTCAATTAATAAATTATAAACCTTCACTGTGTGAATATTTTATTAGAAATGTATATACACCATATATAAAACATATACATCTATCTTATATATATATATATATATATATATATAAGCCATCATGTTTGTGTGTATATTTTATGTACATTCATACATAACACATTTACTTTCATATGCTTTAAAGTGAAATTTCTGGCAAAAATTGTAACAAGTACCAGCTTCTTTAACTGCTCCCTCCCTCTCGTCTTTGCTTGGAGGTAATGGTAAATGATCTGGATATGATCTGCTTCAGTGTTTACAAAATATGATTACAATGACGACGACGACGATGACGATGACGATGATGATGATGATGATGACGACGACGACGACGATGATGATGATGATGATGATGATGATGATAGCGAGGTAATGAAATGCTCCTTTTAGCTAAAGAATAATTCTCTTTAGCAACTTGATCACTTGAAGTTTTTAACATCTCCATCAGAACATTAAACATTTTTTGAGCATTAAACATTTCTCACCAGTAACACTGGGCTCATTGTGTCAGTTAATATGCTGGCTGCTAGTCCACATAAGACTGTACACTCTTCCTTCATGTCTTCTTCTCTCTAGATCGTTGGTCTCAAAGCTGGGTCCAGGGGCCACTGCTAGGTAGTGAAGTTTCATATGTGGGTCCTTGCTGATTATAATTTGTGTGTGCATGTGTGCCTCATAATGTTGTCATAGTATTTTAACATTTTATTATTACAAAAAGGCTAGTGTACAATACTAAAAATAATATTTTATTATTACAAAAAAGCTAATGTACAATACAAAAAATGAGTAAAGGTTTTTGGCTCAGCGAGTGTGGTTATGTCTATGTCAGTGTATGAGATGAAAATGGGGGAATGGGGGTAAAGTAGAGAATTATCTTTGGCCTCAGGGGTCGTGGACTTGGAAAAGGTTAGAACCCAGGGTTATAGATCTTACAAGAGCTAAGAATCTGTCTGCAGTTCCGTGCTATGGACTTGAATGATATACCAAAGAATGCCGCGCCCACTTCCACAAGCAATTTGTACCCGGAAACAATGCTTAAAAAGGACATAAAGATACGCTCTCTGCATGTTACGTCCATCAAGACGTCCCGTCTACAAAATCCAGGTGGAACTCTTGACATTTTAACCTGTTTTGACCTTTCATGCACCAGCCAGTGGCTGTATTCACATCTTCGGGGACTTAGAACATTTTAAACACAGGCCTAGTATGAGACAAGCTTCAGTCACACATTCTTCAAACTGGCTATCAAGGCAGCAACGTTCAACTTTTGTCCGGCCTTTCCCACATTCTTGTTTCACTATCAAGGCACTGCATAGGCACTGCTTTTCAAATTTGCTTCAGTTCACAGCATATCAAGCGAGTACTTTTTTCCCTTTTATTTCCCAGCTCTCTCTCTCTCTCTCTCTCTCTCTCTCTCTCTCTCTCTCTCTCTCTCTTCAACTCCCCTCACCATGCTGACCCTAAGCTACTTTTAATTTGCGGATCATTTCTCCAGAGATACTTTCTACATTACTCTACTCCCATTTTCTCTCTACAGATATATTACTTTTTTCTATATTCTTTTCATATATAATTTATACATTACTTTTTCGTATATTCTCTCTGCATATAGCTTATACATTACTTTCTTCTTATATTCTCTTTCTGCCTCTGTAGTCACGGCTGGAACAGAAGATCCAGTCATCTAAGAAACAGAATCCAGCAGCATGCAGTATACAATTAAACAGAACTATTCTAAAGCAGGTGCAGAAATTCAAACACCTTGGAGCAGTAATAACCTCAGATAGGAAATGCAGAACAGAAATTAGGAACAGAATAGGCCTAGCAAAGACTGCATTTCAGAGAATGAGAAACTTACTATCCAACACATCCTTATCAATGAATGTTAGAAAACGAGTCCTAAAATGCTATATTGAACCTATCTTGTTATATGGAAGTGAATCATGGACAATAGGCAGGTCTATACAAAAATCATTGGAAACAGCAGAAATGTGGTTTATTAGAAGAATGTTGCGAATCCCCTGGACAGAAAAAAATGACTAATGAAGAATGTATCAGAAGAGCTGGAGAGACAAAAAACCTTGTCAAAAAGATAAGAGAGAGACAATGTACTTTTATATTACATGCAATGAGAAGAGAGGGCATTATAAAATATTATAACAACAGGAAAAATAGAAGGAAGAAGATCAAGAGGAAGACCAAGAGAAATGATACTGGACAGTCTGCCGAGATGGTGTGAGAGGAGATCACCAAATTAGCTGATGGCCTGCATGAAGGACCGTGTACTCTGGAGAAGCATAATAGCAAACGCCAGTCGGCATGGTATATGATGATGATGATGATGATTATCAACATCCATGAAAACTCTTGCAGGCAGTGAGTTTCATGTAGCCAACCAATCTCCTTATCTAGATGGCTGTGCACATGAAATTGAACACAGAAGAAGATATACCGACACCATCATTATATAGAAGAATATATCCGTGGTCGGACGGCATAACATGAACAAGTCTAAACAGGGGCTACAGCCAGCCTGCTTACATCATCATCATCTTGTGGCGTTTTCACTACGAAGGTTGGCGGTAATGAATCGCCAGCGTCTTCTCTTCCTCGTCTTTGATGGTGCATTCAGCAAGGGATAATATCCTCTCTCGTATATTATCTTCCCATCTACATCTCTGTCTACCCCTCGCTGTTTTTCCTTCAATCTTTCATTCTGGTATGATCTTCATTATATATAATATTATATATTTTAATGTGGCCAACGTATTTTGTTTTCCTAATTCTTATTTCTTTGAGAAATCCACGCTGCATTAGTAGTTATTCTAATACTTGTACATTTGTTCGTCTCATTGTCCATGATATATGACCTACTTTCCGGTATATTCCCAATTCTGCTGCATTTATCATTCTTTCCGACTTTTTACTTTCTGCTCCGTACAGCAGTGCACAATGGATATAATATTTTACAAATCTCTTTTTTTTTTGCATTTACAGATTCCTGAATACCTTCATCATGTCGAATGTATGTTTTGCTACTCCTGTTCTTCTCTTTATCTCTACCTCATATCTCCCAACCTCGGTTAGTATTTGCCCCAGGTAGCTGTGGCTTGTCACTTGCTTCAGTTTCTCGCTGTTTGTGTTTATAACCATTAATAGCTGTTGATCTATGCTGCTGAACACCATTACTTTTGTCTTTTTGATATTTATATCTAGTTCCTATTCTTAGCTTACGTTATTTGTCTTATTTAGTAATTTCTATAGGTTCTGTTGATTCTCTGCTAGAAGGACTGTATCATTTCCATTTAAACATATCTCTCCACCTCATTAACTTAATTAGTGTTTTATTCGACGCGCCCAACGACGCATTACGTAGCACCAGTCTTTGCTAACTAGAGACTTAACATTTATTTATGGCCGGGTTTTTTTTACGAGAGAATGTAGTCACTAAAGTTTTTTGTGTGTAAGTTCACATTTCTTGCCTGCTGTAACCGCTGAAGTTAGAAGCAATTCTTCTTCCGCGTTCAAGGATGGTTGGCCATGCTATATCTGCAGCCCACGTGTCCAGACAAAGTTTGCCGTCCTATGCAGGCTTTAGTGGGAGCCCCATAGCTTTTTCTTTCAGTTCCTCTTCCTCGGGCCAGATCTGGTCACGGAGGTTGGATGTGGGTTGGGCAGGTCTGCAGAATATCCTCCCGCATCTGGATACCAAAGCCACAGGGATATTCATTTGTGTGCGATATTTTAAGACAGTAGACACAGCTTGGAAGTCTGCAGTGTCCAGTTCTTAGACGCAAAATTATACTTTGCTGGTATCTCTGTAGTTGATGGATGGAGTCATATCAGAAACAATTATTCTGTAAAATCCCTCAATAGTTTAATAGTAGTGAAAATGTATTCTAGTACACATTAAACATTCTCTTATTTTTTTCCTACCTACTAGTTCTAGTTTAAAAATGTTTTAACAAAGAAAGTCTGCTCTATTTTACTTCTTCTTCTTCTTCATTCGCTTTTACCACCAAGACCCCCATGTGATACTACTGAATTTACACCCGTGGTCCTCGATAGGTCCCATGGTCTTCCGTGTGGTCCCCAAATGGACCTCACGAGATCCCTGAGAGGACCACAAGAGGTTCAGAGTATCGCAGGGCTTGAGCCTGTATTCTTGGTGGGTCTCAGAAGCGGGATTGCGTGACACCGTGGTTTTCGTTGTACCAGTTTAGTCTAGAGTTGGACTTTCTCACCGGAAAACCTCGACGTGTTTTGAGATACCCGTGTATCACCGCCGGGTGAGAGGTGGTTGCCCATCCAGTCCAGCGTTGGACTTTCTCACCGGAAAACCTCAGCGTGATTAGGATACGCATACATCCCCGCCGGGTGAAAGGTGGTTGCCTATCTAGACTACCCTGGTCCAGTGTTTCTGACTTCAGCATTTTGTGGCCGTGGCCGCTACCCTTCCTAGTTGTGACCAGGACGGAGCTTTTGCCCAGGAAGATGAATCCTTACCACTAGTAACTTCCACCCCTGGGTTGAACCGGTTTAGGCATATTATCCCAGTATGGGCGTATTTAGAACGTGACCGACCTCTAGAACAGAGGTACCGTGACATGCGTAGCCATCAAGTTTCACCCTGGTGTAAGCCGGTTTAGGCATATTTTACCAGTATGGGTGTGTTTCAACGTGGCCGGCCTCTAGAGCAGAGGTGCCGTGGTATGAGTAGCTCTCGCAGCTATGCTACTAGATATACCGATTAAGCTTCACTTTATCCTTTCCATAACCTTTTCACATCGGCGTCAAACAGCAACCCTAATTACTTTTCCACATTTTCTTCTTTGGCCGGGAGGAGCTTCACTCCACTCGCGGCATCCGAAGAATCTCGCCAGCAGTGTCTTAACCTCTGGGTTAAGACGGTTCAGGCATTTCGCCCGATATGACTGCACTTAGGACTTGGCCGACCCCCAGACCAGAGGTGCCGTGATTTGACTACTGTTTACTTCGCTTATTCCTTTATTTCACCTTTTCCACAGTGGTGCCGCACAGCAACCCCATTTGTACCTTTCTTCACTGTCCGGGAGGAGCCCCACTCCACGCACGGCAGCTGAAGAATCTCGCCACCTGCGGTAGATGAGCTACCAAACATGACTTTCATCTATCCGAACCGTCTGGTTTTCAGGCGCCAGATATTCGCATTCGCTCATTCTCCTGTCAGTTTAAACAGTTCTGCCACGAGAAGGCCAGGAGCTGGACTTGATTATTAGATGCTAATTGAGAGGCACGCCATTTGAGTGGAAAGCGTATCCCCCACCCCACCTCCGGCAATAACAGTCCTTAGAACCGCTCTGTTTTACATTTTTGCTGCAAATTATTTCTACGTTGAAAAGGTTTTAATAAAGAAAATCCGTCCTGTGTTATGCTTTTCTACACAATACTTCTGCACTAAAGGGTCTAAATAAAAAAAGAAAGTATACTACACGGTGTGAAGACAATGTGTGAGGAAACAGATAAAACAGAAGTTGAAATGCAGGAGAGATCAGAAATATTTAATTACTCATGAGCCTTTCACACAGACTAAATGAACAGAAATGAACAGAAAAAAATATTTGAACCAATCAAGTTCATTGATTAACTACGATTAACTACAGTTAATTCTCTGTCTTTAACATAAAGAGGACCACAGGTACTTTCACTTGCCTCTTGTTTGTCAGGGGCGAATGCTTAAATTTATACATGGAACACTGTAAGCATTTGCCCTTGACCTCATAACCTTTTTACCAGATTTTGGTAGTTGTTTAGCAACATTAACCGGTGCATGAAGCTCATTTTCGGGTGAAAATGTTTTGTACATATTATCTTGTATCACATGCCAAGTTTGTGGCTTGTCTTGTACATTTTATCTTGTGTCACATGGAAAGTCCGTGGCTTGTTTTGTACATATTTTATTGCAACCCATGTCAAGTCTGTGGCTCATGTTATATATATTAACTTGTATCACATGCCAAGTCTGAAGGATTGTTGGATATCTACATAGAATAAATATTTATTTCCGTTCCGCGTATTTTCCATAATAAACATCTCTTCTCACTATCAGTGAACAGACAGCGTCTATTTTCTGACATTTTCTTGTCTTATCAAAATATATGACTGGAAATGGTTTATAAAAAATAGATGAATTTCACTATTTTATTTCTTTTAACGCTGCTTAAATTGGAAGACAAATGTTCATTCTGAGGTGCGCAGACTGCTCTATCTGAATGATCTGTGCATTTGTGAATCATTCATTCATTCATTCATCTGCATGTCCCTTGCGGAGCTTAGCCTCCCTAACAGCACTCCTATAGGCCTCTCGGTTGTGAGCAAGATAGCCTGCTGCTGATGCATCCATTTGCAGATCGTCACCGATGTTTTGCAGCCATCTTAGCCTTGATCCTCCTCTCTTTCTTTTTCCCATTATGTACCCTTCCAGGACTGTCTTCTCTAGATTATCATGACGTTTAATGTGTCCAAAATATTTAAGTTTTCTCTCTTTAATCCTCTTTACTAGCCAACCTACTTCAATATTAAGTTATTGTAGTATGGATATATTTGTTGTTGTTTTTTTTTGTCCATGATATTTGAAGAACTCTTCTGTAGCATTTACATTCAAAAGCATTTTATGTGTTTCTCAGCTGTTTTGTTAAGTATCCAAGTCTCACAGGCAAATGTTGGGATGGGAAAGATGCATGCCCTTAAAAATCTTATTTTTGTAGTTTTGTCTGTCCTTGTGAATGATGGATTGAAAATTAGAAGGACAAAGCCTTACAACAGTAAACAGTACGCAACTCTGTGCGCTAAGCCACGCATAAATTGCATGATCCCCATGGCATACTATTTCATTCTTCTATTTAACTACACGTTTATGGGAAAAATCCACACCAGTTGCGAATCTTGTACGGTAAACGACATAAAACGTTAAGAACACATTCCAAGTTCAGTACCTGTTAATAAAGGAGAGTTTCGCTTTAATGTGTCAAAAGTTTTGTTAACTTCCAACCAAACATCTTCAGTCTTCTCTGTACAAATGTTTTGTAAAAGTGAGTTATCATGACAGAAAGATAAGAAGAAGAGCCATCACGTCACACTCGCGCATGTACAGGAGATAGAAGGGACACGATCAAGGGGAAGACAAAAGCAAATATGAAGGGAGAACGTGGAAGTAGAGTCAAGAGAACTAGAAATGAAAACTGGGGAGTAAATTCACAAACAGAAATAAAGAACTGGGGAGTAAATCTACAAACAGAAATAAAGAACTGGGAAGTAAATCCACAAACAGAAATAAAGAACTGGGGAGTAAATCAGAACTGGGGAGTCAATCCACAAACAGAAATAAAGAACTGGGGAGTAAATCCACAAACAGTAATAAAGAACTGGGGAGTAAATTCACAAACAGTAATAAAGAACTGGGGAGCAAATCCACAAAAAGAAATCAACATATGAGGAGTAAATCCATAAAAAAGGAAATAAAGAACTGGGGAGTAAATTCACAAACAGAAATCAACATATGAGGAGTAAATCCACAAAGACAAATAAAGAACTGGGGAGTAAATCCACAAACAAAGATGAACAGGATATGAATTAGACTTGCGGCAACGAACTTTAAAGTAGTAGATGACAAAGAGAATAGTAGGAGAGAGAGAGAGAGAGAGGGTGGAAGGGAGAGAGTTAGTTGCCGTACTAAAGTTTTAATGTTGCACATTCTTGTATTCACAGGTACGCCCACCTGAGAATGAGAACAAGCTAAACTAATACCACGTTTATTTTTATGAAACTAACGTGACAAACATCTTATCCTGGGCAGCCATCAGAAAAACATTCTTCTACCTCGCATACCACAACGCCATGAGCGCGAAGAAGACGAAGATATTCAAAACTATCGCAACTGGAAGTCGTGACAGCATTCTAAAGGTATGTGCCTGACCACATTCTCAAACTTCTCAAGAGGGAGAAACTTAAAACATTCTAAAATAATTCTCCTTTTCTCCTGGCACATCTCTAAACTACAAAAGAGATTTGGAATTCACCGCTCTTATTTTACTTATTCGGTGGTGAAGTGAATATCCCTGTGAGACCTGGACACTTAACAAAACAGCTGAGAAACACATAATTGCCTTTGAATGTAATGCTACAGAAGATTCCTTCAAATATCATGGACACAAAAAAAAAGAAATATATATCCATACTACAAGAATAGTGAACAAGGCTGGTTAGTAAAGAAGGTTAAACAGAGAAAACTTAAATATTTTGGACACATTAAATGTCATGATAATCTAGAGAAGACAGTCTTGAAAGGGTACATAATGGGGAAAAGAAAGAGAGGAAGACCAAGGCGAAGATGGCTGCAAGATATCGTTGATGATCTACGAATGGACGCATCAGCTTGCTTACAACCGAGAGGCCTACAGGAGAGCTGTTAGGGGGGCAAAAGACATGCAAATGATTAACTGACTGACTGAAGCTGGTGTAGTGATTAGTCCACTCGCCTGCCGATCAGAAGGTTCCAAGATCGATTCCCCACTGAAGCAAAGTTATTCTCGGACAGTGTCTTCAGGGTAGATTCAGGGTCAAGAAATGGACACTGAAGGGTTTCTCTGGGAAAATAAAGACAATGAAGAGAAGGTGCTGGCCTCTTCATTTCAATTATTGGCTTACAAATGTGAATACTTCATACCCATAGGGCGTATAAATGCCAGGGGAAATTTTTTTTTTAAATCAAGGGGATCTGAAGCTGTGGAGAAACGGTTTCAGGTGGGAATTGGCAGCACAGACTGACAAAGTCAGATTGCTGAGAGTATTGATCTGCGTTGTATATCACCGTATCCGTATCCGTTTTTGTTTTGTTTTGTTTTGCTTTTATTTGGAGTTGTCATGTGCGCCCTTGTTAATTGATAGATGCGCGTAGAACACACATGCATAGGAACGAGGGAGACAGACCTTTGATGAACTGTGGCCAATATATGCGACGAGAACCATATGTCGAAGAGTCCAAAAGTTGAATAATAAGGCAGGTTTATCTAACTTCATATAACAAGTTATGACATTTTCACGATACGAATTATACTGTACTTGAGGAGAAAGAGGTAAGACTTCTACACTATCGAATCTCTTTTACAAAACACACGACGTGTAGGACTTGTAGTCCATTTTCTCGCTGAATCATACAAGCATCATAACAGGGCAAACTTAAACTCCATCTTTTCCCCAGCCTGTGCCAAATTCTCCTCCCAACAGCCCGTGGAGGTAGTCAGAGACTATACGCCCACTCTGCATTATTCCTCGCATACTTTTAATACACTACCATGTGAAGAAAGATCAATTCCAAAAATCTGAGTCCGTTACTGTACCACACCTTCCCTGGCTCCCTTGGTGAGAAGGGGAGAATTTCCCACTAGTTGAGAACCCCTGTTTCAAATATACTGCTTCATTACACTTCCAATATTTGAATATTGTTTTATAACTATAAAGGATTACCATCTTTATGTCTGTTATTTTTCACATCTAATTATCAAAGTATGAGCTGTGCTTTTCGGTATTAAGTCTCAGACGCTCTTGAAGGAAATGAAACCTGTACTTCAGTTTTTTATCCCATTTTTTTTTGTGCTGGCGAAACCATGACGTTGATCAGTAAATCCTGTAAGGACATCTCAATTCGTTAATCGCTGGCTTGTGTTTGACGAAGCGGCTGATAAACTGATGAACTGACACTGACTTTTCCTATCACTGGGCTTACCAGTTTACATTCTTTTTCTCCTGCGCTAATTAGTGGAATGTACCGGTATTTATCCGGTGCCCGAAGTCTCCGTACAGTAATTTTGGTGGCAGCAGGTTCAAATGAAGATCTTTCATCGCACCGCACTGAAGTAGGTGGTGTTCCCTGACTATAGTGAGGATAGAAAGAGAAAGAAGTATTGCTGCACTTTTATGAGAAAAATGAGTCAAAGCGTCACATTTCGGGGTGACTAATCTCATGACAGATCTGACTTGGCTTGAAAAAGGTCGTGTATATAATGCCCCAAGTAAAAATGTTTCATCAAAGATTACAACGTTAGAAGCTGCACATGTAAAACGAACGTCCTTGTCACTGTCTTATGTTGGCATACTTGATAAATCGCTTCGAAAGACTGTCGTGTTTGTTTTTTTTCAAAAACATTTCCTTCTACAAGGTAAATCCTAGCAATACTTTAATCAGTCTTGACATAAGCAATTTATTCTATGACTCAACAACTCTGCACCTACAGGCATTTTCTCAGATCTATAATCTGTTTAAAATCTTTAAACAAAATGCAATACCAACTACATTTGTGTCTCTTCTTCTTCCTTGTACACATATCAATGCTGAGGGGACGAACAGACATCTTGACAGACTTCGGCGGTTTTCTTCATATAAAGAAATATTTTAAATTTCTGTTATCTCCTCCATCCATATCCTGCTTGGGCTCTCTCTCTCTCTCTCTCTCTCTTTCTCTATTTTCCTCCACTCTTATTTTCTGTAGAACAAGGAAGTATATCTGGTGGTAATCGTATACGGTATCCAAACCATTTCACTTGTTGCTTGTGGATGTAGCGTAGCACCAGTGTTACTCTAACCCTTGCCCTGACTGTGTCATTTCTGATTTTGTCTCTTTTTGTTACGTTTAGTGTTCTCTTCAAAAATCTCATTTCTGTCCAGCGTCATGGAATAATAATTATTAACTGTCAGAAGACAATGATAAACAGATGTTAGATTCTGCCTTGAACAGAAAGTACAAAAACGTGCACACATGAACTCTTCTACGAAACTCAAGTTAGCAGGGAAACTTGATGTTTATTTAAATATTATGCAACATATGCTTTCTTTTTTATGGTAGCAACCGGAAAACAATGTTATTTGTATATTTTATGTTTAGTTTATTATATTGGCTGTTCTGTCTGAACTGCTTCAACAATTTTCACAGTTGTCCAGAGATTTTATCAGTTCTGGAAAAGATCCAAACCTTCGAGATCAGGACACAGGTGGCACCCTCCTCCACCATATTGTGTCGCACTGCCACAGGTTTGTAGACCCTGAGATGTTGTCCCTGGTCTACACGTTGGCTTGTGCAAATATCGACTTTGATGCGCAGGACTTCAATGGAGACACGGCACTGCACTGCGTGGTACGACAACGTGGAGCATACAGACTCATGGTAGCGCTTATTAGGTGAGCATTTCGAAATTCTTTCTCCTCTTCCCTTACCATTGCTGCCGAATGTCGAAGTGTTAGTGCATTTGTCTTTCACTGCGAGGTCAATAGTTCAAATCCGGCTGGGGAAAAAAAAAGGGGGGGGGGTCTCAGCTACCCAGATGTACAAATGGCTGCATGGCTGTTCTTAGATGTGGGAAGTAAGAGCACCCAGCTCTGATCACAGTGCCACCTGGTCAAGGAAACAATGGGCACTAAGACTTGTGTGTTTCTAAGACATGATAAAGCTATCTTTTTTTTCTTTACTGTTAATCGTTGCATTTTATGAGAATTTGCCTTCGATGTAATACAAAATGTGCTAACATGCCGTCATTTTTACTTCCTTAAATGTTGTTCAAAGTCACTGAACCTTGACGAATGACTCGGTTTGAAAGCAAACCAGATGTAAGGTCACCTGGTCAGATCATCATGGGAAAGGCAGGCTGGACTGGGATTGTTTGGTGTTTGGAGAGAATTGATTTCAGATTGTTGTTGTGGACATGTTCATGACTGGAGAGAATGTGATTGACAAAATAACTCCAGATTATTGTAAGAGAACACAGTTTTGTAGGATTAGATCTCGGAAAAAAATCGTAGACAAAGCACTTTAGTGAGACGTTAGAGAAAGAAAAATCATAAGAGAATTACCTGGGATTCGAACCACGGACTCCGGTAAGACGTGCAGCCGTCTAACCACGAGCGAACAGTTTAATAACGAACTGCACTCACTTGCACCACCAAAAAAAGGTGTTTGAAAGCGTAGTCATATAACATATTTGGCTGATCTGACCTCATTCTTCAGTCATTTTTTTCTTCAGGCTGAGACTTTTACTTTTACTTTCACGAACCACGATGTCCAGACGAGCATGTAGCTCCCCTTCACTTTTAGCAATGAGAACTGTGTCTTCTGCATATCTTAAGTTGTTAAGCTGTACCCGCCAATTGATATTCCTGGCAAGCTCTCTATATTTCTCATTATATTTTCGCTGTACAAGTAGAAGAGATCATGAGATAATAAGACACAAAATAAGACACAATTGCAATAAAGCTGTAGAAGAGTGACTTCTTCTTCTTCTTCGTTCGCTTGTACCACCAAGACCGCTCCTACTGAATTTACACATGTGGTCCTCGTTAAGTCCCGTGGTCTCCCGTGTGGTCCCCGAAAGGACCTCACGAGATCCCTGAGAGGACCACAAGAGGTTCAGAGTATCGCAGGGCTTGAGCCTGTATTCTTGGTGGGTCTCGGAAGCGGGATTGCGTGACACCGTGGTTTTCATTGCACCAGTTTAGTCTAGAGTTGGACTTTCTCACCGGAAAACCTCCATATGTTTTGGATATCAGTATAACCCTGCTGGGTGAGAGGTGGTAGCCCACCCAGGCCAGAGTTGGACTTTCTCACTGGAAAACCTCGACGTGTTTTGAGATACCCGTGTATCACCACCGCGTGAAAGGTGGTTGCCCATCCAGTCCAGTGCTGGACTTTCTCCCCGGAAAACATCAGCGTGATTAGGACATGCATACATCCCCGCCGGATGAGAGGTGGTTGCCTATCTAGACTGCCCTGGTCCAGTGTCTCCGACTTCAGCATTTTGTGGTCGTGGCCGCTACCCTTCCTAGTTGTGACCAGGATGGAGCTTTTGTCCAGGAGGACGAATCCTCGCCATTAGTAACTTCCACCCCTGGGTTGAGCCGGTTTAGGCATATTATCCCAGTATGGGCTTATTTAGGACGTGACCGACCTCTAGAGCAGAGGTACCGTGACATGCATAGGCTTCAAGTTTCAACCGTGGTGTGAGCGGCTTAGGCATATTTCACCAGTATGGGTGTATATCGGGCGTGACCGACCTCTAGAGCGGAGGTGGCGTGATATGTCTAGCCATCAAGTTTCACTCCTGGTGTATACCGGTTTAGGCATATTTCACCGGTGTAGGTGTATTTCGGACGTGGCCGGCCTCTACAGCAGAGGCGCCGTGGTATGTGTAGCTCTCGCAGCGATACTACTGGACATACCGATTAAATTTCACTTTATTCTTTCCTTCATCTTTTCACATCGGCGCCGCACAGCAACTCTTACTTCTTTTCCGCAGTTTCTTCCTTGACCGGGAGGAGTTTCACTCCACGCACGGCATGAGCCGAGTCTCACCAGTAGAAGAGTGACTTAATAAGAAATGTAAATGAAACAGAGACACACTATCATGGAAACGCAAGAGATATGTACAAACAAATAAAGGAGTTAACAAACAAAAGGGCATACTACAAGATTGGTTACCTGAAGTCAAAGAAGGGGCATACAATAATGGACAGAGATGAAATAATGGCAAGATGGTGTGAATATATTAGAGAACTCTATGAGGACAATAGAAGCAAAATAGATATATGAAATAATAATGAAAGGCGTTACATATTAAAAGCAGAACTGGAAGAAGCCATCAAACACATGAAGAACAACAAAGCACCAGATAAAATCACCAAGGAAGAATTGGAAGCATTAGGAGAGCTTAGCATAGAAATAATTACCAGATTGCTGAATGACATCTATAACAGTAACTATGTCCCATCAGATCTTTTACAATCAGTTTTCATTGCCCTACCAAGAAAAAAACAAAACAAGGTGCAGTTGAATGTGAAGTCCATCGAACCATTAGTCTTATGAGCCATGTTACCAAAATCCTACTTCGTATTGTTATGAGAATAGTCAAGGGCACAATAAAACCAGAAATGGAGGAAAAACAGTGTGGTTTCGTCGAATGAAAAGGCACAAGTAATGCCATATATATATATATATATATATATATATATATATATATATATATATATATATATATAACATTGATGGAAAGATCAATAGAAGTAAAGACGGACCTATACTTCTGCTTCATAGACAACTGTAAAGCATTCGATAAAGTGAGACGCACAGAAATTATAAGAATGCTGGAAGACATTAACATAGAAGGGAAAGATCTGAAACTCATCAAAAACATATACTGGCAGCAATCAGCAGCAAAGAATGTTGAGAACCAAAAAGGAGCATTCCAAGACATAAAATTGGGAGTGAGAAACGGATGTGTTCTATCTCCTGACCTCTTCTCTTTGTACAGCGAAAAAATAATGAGAAATATAGAGAGCTTGCCAGGAATATCAATTGGCGGGTACAACCTTAACAACTTAAGATATGCAGAAGACACAGTTCTCATTGCTAAAAGTGAAGGGGAGCTACAGGCTCGTCTGGACATCGTGGTTCGTGAAAGTAAAAGTAAAGGTCTCAGCCTGAATAAAAAGAAGACTGAAGTGATGGTCATTTCAAAGAAAAGAATACCACCAAAATGTAGCATTACCATCGATGGCACAAAACTGAAAAAAGTTGATGGATTCAAGTAATTAGGAACAATTATAACAGCTGATGGGAAATGTCACAACGAAATAAAAAGCATTCCAGACAATGAGACACATCTTGCGCAACAGATCCATATCAATGGAAACAAGATTTCGAGTACTTAAATGTTATATCGAGCCAATTTTGTTTTATGGTTGTGAAGCATGGTCCATGAATAAGAGAGTACAGTGAGAAATGGAGGCCATGGGCATGTGGTTCATAAGAAGGATGTTGAAGGTAGCATGGACAGCTAACTAAAAAAACCAATGAAGAAGTCTTAAGAGAGGCTGGACTTAAAAGGCAAATTACAGCAAAGCTCAGAGGCAGACAAGCGAGATTTGTAGGACACTTTCTGACAAAAGAAAATCTGGAACACATTGTGGTAACTAGAAAAATTAAGGAAAGAAAAGATAGAGGAAGACAGACTGGATGGACTGTCAGTGTGACTAGGAAGAAAGTCACCGGTGGATCTCATAATCAAGTCTAAAGACAGGGAATTATGGAAAGAAATGATCGCCTACGCCAGGCGGCACGGTACTTGATTGATTGATTAACCTCATTCTGGTGTTATATGCTCATATATCTGGTTGATCTGATATCATTCTGGTGTTGTCTGCCCATCAGTCAGTCAGTCATCTGCATGTCCCTTGCGAAACTTTGCCTCCCTAACAGCACTGCTGTACCCCTCTCGGTTTTAGCAAGATGGCCTGTTGCTGATGCATCCATTTGCAGATTACCAACCATGTCTTGCAACCATCTTCGTCTTGGTCTTCCTCTCTTTCTTTTTTCCCCAATTATGTCCCCTTCCAAGACGGTCTTCTCTAAATTCTCGTGACGTTAATGTGTCAAAATATTCAAGTTTTCTCTTCTTCAATATTAAGCTCTTGCAGTATGGATATATTTGTTCTTTTTTGTGTCCATATTTGAAGAACTCTTCTGTAGCATTTACATTCAAATGCATTTATGTGTTTCTCAGCTGTTTTGTTAAGTGTCCCTGTCTCACAGGCGTATGTTGCGATGGGAAAGATGGGTCCCCGTATATCCGGTTAATCTGGCATAGTTCTGGTAATGCACTTCCTATCCAGGCTACAGCCTTCACATAAATACAAATATATAAATATGAAAAACAGCTGCAAATAAAAACATTGTATATCTCATTATCTTCCGTTCCCAAGAACTATGGACTATGAGTACTGAATTAGACCGATAAATCCAGGCATTAAAAAAGTATGACAGTTTATAGGAAAACCAAACACAGGTCACGCTGTTAACGGGAAATGAACTCTGTGGAGACATCATGGAAATAATAAGGACGTGGGACTACTAATTACGAAACAAGAGAAGTGTTTCTTTTGCTCTGTATGATAAGATTCAATGAGCTGCTAAATCATAAGATCCATCGCGTTATTACATGGTAACAAGCAACAAGCTGTTAAATCATAAGATCCATCGCGTTATTACATGGTAACAAGCAACAAGCTGTTAAATCATAAGATCCATCGAGTTGTTACATGGTAACAAGCAACAAGCTGTTAAATCATAAGATCCATCGCGTTATTACATGGTAACAAGCAACAAGCTGTTAAATCATAAGATCCATCGCGTTATTACATGGTAACAAGCAACAAGCTGTTAAATCATAAGATCCATCGAGTTGTTACATGGTAACAAGCAACAAGCTGTTAAATCATAAGATCCATCGCGTTATTACATGGTAACAAGCAACAAGCTGTTAAATCATAAGATCCATCGCGTTATTACATGGTAACAAGCAACAAGCTGTTAAATCATAAGATCCATCGAGTTGTTACATGGTAACAAGCAAGAAGCTGCTACATGGTAACATCCAATGAATTGCTACATGACAAGATTCAACGAGTTGCCACATTTAGTTGCTTCTACATGGTAATATCCAACGAGTTGCCACATTTAGTTGCTTCTACATGGTAATATCCATCGAGTTGCCACATTTAGTTGCTTCTACATGGTAATATCCAACGAGTTGCCACATTTAGTTGCTTCTACATGGTAATATCCAACGAGTTGCCACATTTAGTTGCTTCTACATGGTAATATCCAACGAGTTGCCACATTTAGTTGTTCTACATGGTAATATCCAACGAGTTGCCACATTTAGTTGTTCTACATGGTAATATCCAACGAGTTGCCACATTTAGTTGTTCTACATGGTAATATCCAACGAGTTGCCACATTTAGCTGCTTCTACATGGTAATATTCAACGAGTTGCCACATTTAGTTGTTCTACATGGTAATATCCAACGAGTTGCCGTATGATAAGATCCACCCAGCTGCTGTCACATGGTAACATCTAACGAGGTGAAACGTGAAAAGATCATACGACACAGCAAAGATCACTCTACGGAGGAATATAGTTGAAAAAAATGTTTTAAAAAGCAGTAAGAGTTGATGGCTTGAATTGATGGCGTTATTTAAACTGACAAGAGGAAATGTCTAGTGTCTAAGAGAATACATTGACTTCACAAACAGAAATATTTTTTGACATTAGTACACACTGTTTGCTGTGTTATCGAAATTGGATTTCTTATATTTACGACGAATAAATTTGAGAGGCGTCAGAAAACAAGAACAGTTTTATTTTATAAAAAATCTATAATTGTTTCTCTAAAGCGATTTTTGCTCTGAGCATTTGCTTTCTAAGTGCTTATTAAAGTTGTGTAGATGGCACTGCCTTCTAAGTGCTTATTCAAGTTGTGTAGATGGCACAGCCTTCTAAGTGTTTATCAAAGTTGTGTAGATGGCACTGCCTTCTAAGTGTTTATCAAAGTTGTGTAGATGGCACTGCCTTCTAAGTGTTTATCAAAGTTGTGTAGATGGCACAGCCTTCTAAGTGTTTATCAAAGTTGTGTAGATGGCACTGCCTTCTAAGTGTTTATCAAAGTTGTGTAGATGGCACTGCCTTCTAAGTGTTTATCAAAGTTGTGTAGATGACACAGCCTTCTAAGTGTTTATCAAAGTTGTGTAGATGACACAGCCTTCTGAGTGTTGTTAATGTTGTGTAGATGACACAGCCTTCTAAGTGTTTATCAAAGTTGTGTAGATGACACAGCCTTCTGAGTGTTGTTAATGTTGTGTAGATGACACAGCCTTCTGAGTGTTGTTAATGTTGTGTAGATGACACAGCCTTCTGAGTGTTGTTAATGTTGTGTAGATGACACAGCCTTCTGAGTGTTGTTAATGTTGTGTAGATGACACAGCCTTCTGAGTGTTGTTAATGTTGTGTAGATGACACAGCCTTCTGAGTGTTGTTAATGTTGTGTAGATGACACAGCCTTCTGAGTGTTGTTAATGTTGTGTAGATGACACAGCCTTCTGAGTGTTGTTAATGTTGTGTAGATGACACAGCCTTCTAAGTGTTGTTAATGTTGTGTAGATGACACAGCCTTCTAAGTGTTGTTAATGTTGTGTAGATGACACAGCCTTCTGAGTGTTGTTAATGTTGTGTAGATGACACAGCCTTCTAAGTGTTGTTAATGTTGTGTAGATGCAATGATCGTCTCAGTGTTTAACGTGACATTTCCTTCGAAGTGTTTACTGAAGGTGTGTAGACGACACAAAGTTCTTAGTGTTTGTCAAAGCTGTATAGGTGGCACTGCCTTCTTAGTGCTTAGCGAAGCTGTGTAAATGAAATGACCTTCTGAGTGCTTGGTGAAGTTGTGTAACCGGAAGAACACGTATTACAAAACGACAGCCATATATCATGCTCGGTAGCTGTGAAACAGTCTGCTGAGATCCCACAACCTGACATGGTCACGAAACACTTCTGTTATGAAAAACACTTCTGTTTTATGAGGTGGGATGGCCGACATAAGCAGCTCGTGAAATGTGGAAAATTTACATAAATATTTATTTATAGACTGAAATTTTTTCCAGCTTCGAACTGACGTCATATAGCAGGGTCTTTTAAGTTGTTAGTGCCATAAAAAAATAGAAAATAAGGTATTTACTTCCTTCGTGAAAAAATTATATATTGACAACTAAAATTATGTAGTAAAGACAAAGATCTTTAGACATGCCTCGAAAAACTCAGAATACAGAGAGTATATCAGTTACACGAAAAATCTACAGGAAAGGAAGAGATAGAGACCAACAAAAAATTACCAGAAATGGCTGGAACAGGTAGCATAACATTTTTAAAAAGCTTTTAAAAACACCAAAAGAATCACCAAAACTGACTGGAGATATCAGATGTAGCGTAAAATAGGGAAGGATGGTCGCCAGCGGAGACTGGCATAACATCTAATATAAATGAGTGCCCTGATATATAGTCCCTGCTTTCCGACGTTTCGGTTTGCGACGATTCGTTTTTCAAACCATCGGCCCAGTGACTTCTTACTGTAAATTTACAAATAGTTTTTAGAATATGCAGTATTTATTTAATGTCGAACTACTTATTTTATTGTTTGTGTACTAATTATAAGCTAATTCTAGTTTATTTTTTTATATTGTATAACATGCCTGTCTGTTGACGGCAAAGTTCTGCATATTCGCCCCTATGAAATTCACTTTACGTCCATTTCGCTCTCCGACGCGACCGCCAGAACAGAACCCTACCGGACAGTATATACTGGCGATCATTTTTATAATAATGTGACCTTTAATTAATTTATTGCCTACAGTTCCTGTTGAATGAAATTTATATTTCAATTACAAGATAAGGAAAAAATATGTTCGTCTCATCAAAGTTCACTGACATGGCTAAGAATCTCAGTGAAACTAATTTCATTCATTCATTTGCATATCTCTTGCGGAACTTTGCCTCCCTAACAGCATTTCTGTAGGCCTTTCGGTTGTGAGTAAGATGGCCTGCTGCTGATGCATCCATCTGCAGATCATCAATGATGTCTTGCAGCCATCTTCGCCTTGGTCTTCCTCTCTTTCTTTTTCCCATTATGTACCCTTCCAAGATGGTCTTCTCTAGATTATCATGAAGTTTAATGTGTCCAAAATATTTAAGTTTTCTCTTTTTAATCCTCTTTACTAGCCAGCCTTCTTCAACATTAAGTTCTTGTAGTATAGATATATTTGTTCTTTTTTGTGTACATGATATTTGAAGAATTTTTCTGTAGCATTTACATTCAAAGGCATTTATGCGTTTCTCAGCTGTTTTGTTAACTGTCCAGGTCTCACAGGCATATGTTGCGATGGGAAAGATTTAAGTCCTTAAAAATCTTATTTTTGTAGTTCTGTCTGCTCCTCTCCACAGATTCTTTATTTGTTTTACTTTCTGAAGAGCGATAGATGTGAAACTAATTTATGCTGGAGGTCAGTTTTGGGGCGAAAAAAAAAGCAGCATGAAACTAATTTATGCTGCTTTTTTTTCGCCCCAAAACTGACCTCCTTCTGGGGCTAGGCAAGAAAAAAAAGCAGTTCACGTGGAACTTTCGCAACAAACTGAGAGAGAGGATCAAACTCGGTGCAGCTAACGTTGTCAGCTTAGAATAATAATTCTGCCATCAGAAATTTTACTGGTTACCTCGAGAAGACGTGACAAAACGTGCCTTTTTTAGTTTTTAAAGTTTTGATTATAATTTTATATATACTGTACTTCCCGGAGAACAGAGTATGACATTGAAGCTGGCGTGCTTGCATAATGTAGAAAGTAATCAGAATTAGAGACTTGTACGTCTGTTACCTTGTTGCTTACATTTCTTAGTAGCACACACAAGTAGTCAGAACCTAATGACGAAAGTCGTAGTTAGTTGCGAGTTTGGATTGTCTTGTTTGGGCTAATAGTACATTTTAAATTCAGAATCAGTGTCATCTGTTCATTCGTCATAATTTTTACCGTTAAAAGAGATATGCAGTGTCATTTTTACTTCATTCTCTCTTTCTCCCCCTTCGTCTCTCTCTTCCCTCCTCTCTCTCTCTTTCTCTTTCGCTCTCCCCGTCTCTCTCTTTCGCACTCTCTCTCTTCCTAGTTAATACTCTGTACTTAGGATCTTGGAGAGCCAGGTCGTCCCCTCCCTCCCTCCCCTTCCAAACTGTACAACGTTGTAATGTCTTCCTGAATTTTGTCCTTAATAAGAAAAGAAATGAAAACAGGGTCACCAAAACTGACTGGAGATATCAGGTGTAGCGTAAAATAGGGAAGGATGGTCGCCAGCGTAGACTGGCGTAGCAGCTAATATAGATGAGTGCGCCTCTACAGCTTAGAGCCCAGGGGTACAATTCCGGGTCTCCTCCCTTCTTCTACCTTCCCTACCCCCACCTTCCATATAAAATAATAGGCATGTCTGTCTTTTAAAGTTAGTTCTAAACAAAATGTGCTAATCTCTCTCTCTCTCTCTCTCTCTCTCTCTCTCTCTCATTTGTAACTTCTCGTACAACTTTCCTTTATTTCTTGTTTTTCTCCCCTGAGAGATTTCCGCGAGATTTGACTTCTGACAAGTCAAAGTGCTTGTGACTGAGATTTGCAATCATTCATCCTCCCGCTATGTTTGATGATGTTTCTCCTGTCTCGCTTGTCTCTCTTGATAGATCCTTGATTGTGATCTTTCAGAGAAAATGTTACTGAGATTGTATCGTTTATCATGACAGTGCTTTACAAACATCTCGTGGACGTGAACCATCTCCTCTCTCAGTAGATGCTGCTGTTGTCCTTTTCTTCATTTAGCAAATACAGGTCACAAAGCCTTTCTCTAGGTATGTTACAAGGTATGCAAACATAAAATAACAGTTACATTTTTATTATATTTTATTCCTCAAAGGACATGTCAGTCATTTGCTTGTCCCTTGTGGAAATTTGCCTTCCTAACAGCTTTCTTGTACGCCTCTCGGTTGTAAGCAAGATGCTCTGTTGCTGATGCATCCATTCGTAGATCATCAACGATGTCTTGCAGCCATCTTCACCTTGGTCTTCCTCTCTTCCTTTTTCCCGTTATGTACCTTTCCAAGACGGTTTTCTCTAAATTCTCACGACGTTTAATATGTCCAAAATATTTAAGTTTTCTCTGTTGAATCTCTTTTACTAGCCAACCTTATTCAATATTAAGTTCTTGTAGTATATATATATATATATATATATTTGTTCTTTTTTATGTCCATGATATTTGAAGAACTCTTCTGTAGCATTTACATTCAAAAGCATGTATGTGTTTCTCAGCTGTTTTGTTAAGTGTCCAGGTCTCACAGGCATATTTTGCGATAGGAAAGATGCATGTCCCTAAAAAATCTTGTTTTTGTAGTTCTGTCTGTTCCTCTCCACAGCTTCTTTAGTTCTTTTACTTTCTGAAGAGCGATAGATGTCTTCCTTTTAATTTCCCTCATCGTATCTCCATTATTAGTTAGTAGTGATCCAAGATATTCAAAACTCTCCACTTCTTCCAGTTTTTCCTCATTGATACATATGTCAGCTGCCTTGTTTGTTTTGTTAGTTGTCATCAATTTAGTTTTCTTCGCATTAAGATAGAGGTTTTGCTCTTCACTATTCTTACGGACTGACATAACTCGTTTCAAAGCACATGTAATTCATTATTTCACCTCCCACCTCTCCACACCCCCATTCCCTTTTCCAAGAGTATGTTATAATCACTTGTTTTCCTGTGGCAGTCTGTAATCTGTAATCTGAGACTGCCATCGCGGCACTTCGGGCATTCCCATATGTGCTCCGCCTTCGGTCCAACACCTGCTGAAGTGCTCACCTGCTGACTGCTGTAGCAATATTAATCTTTATCAAACTTAGTATATAAATACATGAAAGCTCTTTTATTCACTCCAATTATTTTAGAATCCAGGCGTACATTTTATATTTTTCTACAGACCTGATATATACAGCAGTGAAATTCTTCACCTTGTGATATAAACAGAAATGAAATTCTTCACATTGTGATGAAAACAGAAATGAAATTCGTCACCATGAATTTTAAAGACCAGTCACATTATTCACTGCGTAATAAAAACATCATGTTTATTTAAGATCTTTTTTCATCAAGAGTTGCGGGATACCACGAATACTTAGCAATACCATTTCTCTGTAGATCTATAAGGAACAAGTATTCTTAACAGCATTATTTATCTGTAAATCTATAAAGCAATATTAAATACTCAACAGTATTATTTCTCTGTAAATCTGTAAAGCAATATTATATACTTAACAGTATTATTTCTCTGTAAATCTGTAAAGCAGTATTATATCTTATATCCTTCCCGTGCCGTTAGACGTCACATAGGGCTCGCAAAGTAGTTCGCCAATTTTTCCTGTCTTCGGCGAGTCTTTCAACCTCAACAAAGGATTTTATGCCTGTTAACTTGGCCTCTCTTAATAATGTTCTCTTCAGAGTTTCACGCGGTCTGCCCCTTTTTCTTTGGCCTGTTGTGTTCCACTTGATAGCTTGTTTTGGGATTCTCTGCTCATTTCTTCTCATCAAGTGGCCAACATATGTCCATCTCCTTTTCCTGATCACCCATGAGACTGGTTGTTGTTCAGTCATCTGTCTTATCTCTGCATTGTTCTTGAATTCATTCCACTTGATGCCGAGTATTTTCCTTAGGCATTTGTTTTCAAAAGAGTCTAATTTCTTTTCTATTTCTTTAGTTGTTTTCCAGCTTTCGCATGCATAAATGAGGGTGGATATTACATTTGAATTGAATAGTCTTAACTTGGTTTTTGTGCTTATAACTTTTGAATTCCATATGTTCTCAAGATTCTTGAAGATTGATGCTGCTTTTGCAATTCTGATCCTAACTTCCTTTCTAGTGTCACCATCCTGGTCTATGTAGCTGCCAAGGTATGCAAATTGATTGACTTCTTCAATATCTGTCCCTTCTATGTGTATTTTTCCATTTTGATTGATGGGAATTTTCATTATTTTTGTTTTGTCCTTGTTAATTTCAAGTCCTATTTTGCTAGCCAGTGAAGATAGGCTATCTGTTTTTTCTTGCATGGAATTCACATTATTACTGATAAGAGTTATGTCATCAGCAAAATCAAGATCTTCTAGTTGGGTCCCATGTACCCAGTCAATACCTGTGTTACCTGTGCAGCATTTTTTCATTATGAAGTCTATTGTAATCCCAAAAAGTAAAGGAGACAGTATACATCCTTGTTTCAGTATTATATACTTAACATTATTTTTTCTCTGTAACTCTATAAAGCAATGTCTATACTTAACAGTATTATTTCTCAGTAACTCTATAAAGCAATGTCTATACTTAACAGTATTATTTCTCTGTAACTCTATAAAGCAATGTCTATACTTAACAGTATTATTTCTCTGTAAATCTATAAAGCAGCATATACGCTTAACAATGCTATATTCCTCCAGATGTGGTACAGACACCAGTATCCAGAACAGTACAGGAATGACAGCGGAAGACATACTCCGACTAGATAAACCACCGGGTCACGAGGAAATGTTACACTGGTACTCCAAGTTCAGTCCAGGTTACTTGTCAATATTTTCCGTTAGGTTTTGCTGTCCTTGTATCCTTAGCTTTTACTGTTGATGATGTTAACTGCCCTCTGACACAACCAAAGCCAAAAATGTGAGAGCTTTACTATTCAGAGTTTAACTGTATAAAACTACACAGATGAAACATACTATAAACGTACATATATATATATATATATATATATATATATATATATATATATATACACAATATTATATACTGAATATACATCTTATATTTATTTTATATTTATTTTATATTTTACCGCACACATAGCATAATTCATTCATTCATTTGCATGTCACTTGCAGAACTTTGCCTCCCTAACAGCTCTGTTGTAGGCCTCTCGGTTGTGAGCAAGATGGCCTGCTGCTGATGCATCCATTTCTTCGCATAAAGATAGAGGCTTTGCTCTTCGCTGTTCTTACGGACTGATATAATTAGTTTTTCCATTCCTTTTTGTGTTGTGGACAGTAATACTGTGTCATCAGCATATCTAATCTCTGGTATTTCATAACCTCCAATTGTTATGGCATCGTAATATTCTTTGTCTACATCTTCTCTAATATTCCTCATTATATTTTCAGTATACAAGTTAAATAAGTAAGGTGGCAATATTCACCCCTGACGGACCCCTTGTTTTAAATCAAACCAAGTTGTTGTTTCACCATTTATTCTTACTGCTGCTTGTTGGTCTAGATACAGCAGTAATATTAACTGTATCAAATGTGTTGGAAATCCAGTTTTTTACATGGCATAAGCACCAATGAAATTCTCCATCACGTCGTATAATAAGTAATAATAGTTCGTTTTGAATGCACCTTGCACTAATTTGTAATGACATAATGCTTTCAAACATAACTCAGAAACACAACAGCTCCTAGCTATTTTCAATTACTTACATAACAAGCTTCCACTTCAAGCGTTCATATCTCCATCTGAAACGTGTTTGCCTTGCGTTCAGACACAGGAAAATTAAAGAATAGCAATTGTCTTCCATATTGATTTGAGATCTCTGTCTCCACGACATTACTGCTATATTGTCAGTGTTTTCTAAATGACAGCAGTAAATCAATGATCACGCCGCATCTTATTTAAAATAAACTAGATGTTCTTATCTTGTTTTGTGGTTTGTCCTTTCAGGATAATCGGTTAGTAATCTGGGTAATGTTTCCAATGAGCTTTATTTTCCGCATGAGAGTTGTAAATCGTTCTTGTGACACCAACATTAATTGACAATTGTTTAAAATAATTAGAGCAATATTTCCGTAACTTGGACTAATTGTTTACTTTAACACGACAGTTTTGGGGGGTTTTTCCGCCCTTGGGAGTTACATAAACGATTTTCAGTCTTAACGTCTGAAGCGCTAGAATTTAAATGTAAAAGAATTAACCGCCAATGAGTAAGGGATTCGATTTCTTATTTATGTTCTTGAAAGGTCTGTGGCGTGCACTCCTGGAAGAGAAACCCGACTGTCGCCTGATAGAGAAACTCCTCAAGTCCTGGTGTCGACTGATCACTGTCAAACGAGGGGAGGTAATCAACATGAAGGTTCTTCTGCATTATGACCTGAGAAAGATGAAATTACTCAAGGTCAGGAGATCCGTTTGTGCAAGCATATTGGACATTGTGATAACTGTATTGTAAATGTCCCTGATTGTGATAACTGTTTTGTAAATGTCTCTGATTGTGATAACTGTATTGTAAATGTCCCTGATTGTGATAACTGTATTGTATATGTCCTTGACTGTGATAACTGTAGTGGAATTGTCCCTGATTGTGATAACTGTATTGTACATTACCCTGACTGTGATAACTGTATTGTAAATGTCCCTGATTGTGATAACTGTATTGTAAATGTCCCTGACTGTGATAACTGTATTGTAAATGTCCCCGATTGTGATAGTTGTATTGTAAATGTCCCTGACTGTGATAACTATGTTCTAAATGTCCTCGACTGTGATAGCTGTATTGTAAATGTCCCTGAGTGTTTTCTTTGAATTTGTCAGTAAGCAAACATCCCAGACTGTGAAACATTAGTCTAAATTTGTTTTTATGTACCATACGAATTATTTCCCTTGTATCTTGACTGATAAAGAAAGACTGAATGCGAGTCAAATCCAGATATCTCATTCAAAGATGTCGCTGTTAAATGAATATATATTATAAGGAAACTATGTGTACAGTTCATGCTAATGCTAGACTTATATTAGAAATTTTTATATGGCTACAATATTTCAGTTGGTTGAGAAATATGAAAGCTCAATAGAACTGGCTGTAGCTCTTCTTGGAGGTCAAGGGAATCTCGCTCGCAAGTGGATCAAAGAAGGTAGCTTTAGAAAACGCTTGTTCTAAAATTTCACACTAAACAAAAAACTTCATATGTGATAGTAAACTACATATGTCACAATAAACAATAAACTACTTGTGTCATAAACAGTAAACTACACATGTCACACTAAACAGAGTAAGTTATATTTCAGGCTAAACAGTAAACTATGTGTCAGTTTAAAGGAAAAAAAACTATATACATCACGCTAAACAGCATACACTACCTGTCGCACTAAACAGAGTAGACTATATGTCACACTAAACAGAGTAAACTACACGTCACACGGAACAGAATAAACTATATGAATACTTTGTTTTCCTACCTGTTCGTTATAAATAATATTAAAACACATTGTGTATTTGAAACTATCAGCACAGATTTGCCCTTGCCTTGCTGCTATATTTATCTTTTGGTGTACATTTTACAAAACAGCTGAGAAACACATAAATGCCTTTGAATGTAAATGCTACAGAAGAGTTCTCCAAATATCATGGACACAAAAAAGAACAAATATATCTATACTACAAGAGCTTAATATTGAAGAAGGCTGGCTAGTAAAGAGGATTCAACAGAGAAAACTTAAATATTTTGGACACATTAAACGTCATGATAATTTAGAGAAGACCGTATTGGAAGGATACATAATGGGAAAAAGAAAAAGAGGAAGACCAAAACGAAGATGGCTGCAAGACATCGTTGACGATCTGCAAATGGATGCATCAGCAGCAGGCCATCTTGCTCACAACCAAGAGCCTACAGGAGTGCTGTTTGGGAGGCAAAGTTCCGCAAGGGACATGCAAATGATTGATTGAATTGTACATTTTACATGAAATATGTATACATTAAGGCGTCTAAGTAGCGAAACGAGAATTTCCTTGTCTTTCGCCGCAAGGTTGATGATTCTAGTCAAACCATAGGGCGTTCCAGTGACCCAGCTGTGCAAGTGGGTACCTGACTCTTCCTGAAGCTCTGGAAGTAATTAAATCCAGGCGTGATACCAAGAGTCAGTCAGTCATCTGCATGTCTCTTGCGGAACTTTGCTTCCCTAACAGCACTCCTGTAGGCCTCTCGGTTGTAAGCAAGATGCCCTGCTGCTGATGCATCCATTAGCAGATTTTCAATCATGTCTTGCAACCATTTTTCCCTTAGTCTTCCTCTCTTTCTTTTTTTCCCCATTATGTACCCTTCCAAGACTGTCTTCTGTAAATTATAACGACGTTTAATATGTCCAAAAAAAGCTGTTTAGTCTTCTTTACTAGCCAAGAGATACATGATTATTCTTTGGTTGCTAATCAGTGGATTGCATCACTTGAGTTCAGGATTCAGCCGCCATCGATATCCATTTTTTGTTTTCTCACACATCAGAAGCTTTCTGTGCATTTTGCAGATCCCGTTTTTGAATTTATAATTTGCGCTTTATATATTTAATCCCTGATCTCCTTACCTCATGCTTCTTAATACTCTCAGTGATAATATTTGTAAACATAAATGCGCGTACCATCGTGCAAGGCATGCTACTAAGAAAACACTTCCTTAAAACGTATGCATTATCCTGGAGCCGAATATAGCTTGGAAATTGTAGCATTCAATATCAAATGAAAATTCAATTTTAACCTGAAGTTTCAGGTTACAAAGCCTATCTATGTATACATTTTGTGTATATTAAGATATCTGGTATATACCAAGTCTAATCTGTAATTTTAAAATTCAGCATTTAGAAGTACTCAAATCCTTTCTCTTTTCTAGGCATCATAACCAACTTCGATCCCAACATAAGCGACCACTCCCATCAGTTCCGCTATCCAGATTACAGGGAAGTTCCACAGCCGTTACTGGCAGTCGTCTGGGAAACCAACAGCTACACAGCTATAGATGTTTTGATGGATCTCCAAGTAAACACTTGCGTGCTGTACACAAACGACAGGGAATCTATTTCAATTCCTTTGGTGTTCCATGTAAGGTCCAGTCCTAGAAAGGAATATTTCTTTCATTAAGTTGTTTTATTAAAAACCTTCCAGCTTTTTTCAACACATTTTTAAGGACCTTCTTTTATTTAAAAAGTTACTGATACCTTCAATTTTTATTCAGTAGATTTATGTTTAAAATTATTTTCTAGCTGTATTCAATAAATGTATTGGTTACTTTTAAATTCATTCAATAAATTTATTGGTTACTTTTAAATTCATTCATTTATTCACTGAATAAATTTATTCAGTGTCTTCAAATTTTATTCTGGAGAGCCTTTATCCGTGGCCTATACTCTCAAAGGAGTGAAAGGCGATGATGATGATGATGATGATGATGATGATTATTATTATTATTATTATTATTATGAGGAGGAGGAGGAGGAAAGTTTATTCAATAAATTTAATCAGTATCTTCAGTCTTTCAAGCTATTTGAATTTAAAGGGCAAAACAATATTTCTCCCCGTGACATGCACTCCTTATCTCTTTCATTATCCAATTCCTCCCCTTATATAGGAGTTCTTGTTATCATAATTATTAAATTTAGTTTATATAAAACTTCCCTTTGTCTTATACTACATATGCAAAGCAGATTATTCCAGTCCAATGATCTATACAGTCTCTTCTCATGTATGTGTGTCTTTATGTGGAGGATTCATACGCTGCCTATTCACCTGCACGTTTTATTTACACCTTTTTTGTTTCACAAATATATATCCATGGTTTCTTTGATCTTGGCAAATCATACTGATGATTACTCTGAGCGCTAGCATCTGATTAAAATGATTTGTGACTTGACTTTTCTTGTTTACTTGCTTTCTGTTTTGTTCTGTGGAACCTGTTTAAATTTAGCCCAAAGTGCAGCCAACGCTTGAACAACATATGTCTTCCAAAACCTAGACTTGATCTTTACAAGAAAAGCTTTAGTTATTCTGCTGCTCATCTTTGGAATACCTTCCCATCCTATATAAAAAATATAAATTATACTCCTTCCTACAACTACAAGCTTTCTCAATATCTATTTGATGTCGACTACATGCCACCATAAATTATAAAACTTAAAAGTTATCTTAAGCTGCTCTTACAGACACCGAATACAATTAATTGTTTTCTGAATAGTCCCGAAAATTTTGTTTAGTAGATAGTCATTTATAATGTATGTAGTTACTTCTGTATTGAGTGAATGTTTAAGAGCGAAACGTAAATGTTATATTTTATTTTATGTCTCTCAGCTTCAATGTTCGTTATGTTTGTTATATGAACAGCATATTTGTAGAATGTCTGGAATAGAGTGAAAGATGTATGATAAAGGGCAGAATGTCAGACGGTCCTGCGTGCCCAATTCTTAACCCTTTTGAAATAAAGATCAATCAATCAATCAATCAATCACTAAGTTGAGGTACAAAGATGACTTGTGATTGTATTATATTGTTCAATGAAAATCATAAATGTTCGTGAAATATCTTACGTCTTCTGAATTTCAACATTTGACATAAAGAATAACATAGTCTTGTTCCATATAATCTATGCTTCTCTAAGGCATGACTGGATTACCTTTACCTTTTTTAAACCTTTATATTTTCTCACAACTCTCATTTTCACTTCAAAGTTGTTGAATGCTCACAATAACTACTTATTGTATGCAGGCTTTACCCCGGATTTTTTTTAAACTAAGAACTGAATTAAATATTTCTCTCTTAACACTAAACATAATAAACTACTGGTTTTCTGTTTCATGTTAAGCCATGCTGAAATAAAAGCAAGCAATATATGAACTGGGTTTTTTAGTAGTATATTAAACTTTAACAGTGAAGGCAAAGAACTAAAATGTAACATAACCGCTTATTAACATTTATTTGATCCGTATCATACAAAAGATAAGAGATTAGGAAATCTAAAGTCTAAAAATAACAGTCTAAAGATTAGGTTCTTTAACAAATTATATTATTTTCCTTTCCACTGCCTGCAGCTATTCAACAGCTCGCTGAGACCAAAGGATCTTAGAACCATTTACCGTGTTCTAGAAGGCTGTGATGTGTCTGTGAAGAACAATCTAGGCCAGACACTCTTGTTCCAGGCAGTGTCTACAGAAGAGTCTCTCAGTATTATAAATTTGCTACTTCGGAAAGGTGTAAACCTCGGCGTAAGGGACAAACTAGGAAGAACAGCGAGAGATTTGGCAGAAAGCCTGGGGCGAACCAAATACATCCAAGCTATTGACGATCATGTGATCCACTTGGTAAAGAAAAAAGACTTCCCACAGATAGAGAGGCTATTGCTGGAAGGTTATAACCATGTTACAAACATCCTGGACAGTTCTGGAAGATCCATCGTAGACATCGCCAAGAAGTTCTCAAGCCCTCAGGTTTATGAGCTTGTCAGACTTGGAGATGCGGTACAGGTGAGTTAGTATTGATTTTTGGAACCGAAGCTATTTTTCTGATAAATCAGGACACTACCTAATTGTAAAGTTAAAGCGGACGACAGAAAAAACAACACACAAAATAACACGGGAAAATGAAAAATCACCGAATAATTTTTGGGTATAAGTATACGAGTATATACAACTAAATATACAACTGTAAGCAAAGCCACTGCAGTAAAGCTGTGATAACAAAATGTTAAAGCTAGTTAAAACAAAAGTAGTAACAGCTTTATTATTTAACGAGCACACAGTTGTAACGTTTCGGTTTACATCTTAATCATACAAAAACGTACAGAACAAAGAAAAAGCGAAGGAAGACAAAATATACATTTACATGAATAACATACAACGGATAAAAATGAAAAAAGGGGGCGCTTAGCTGTGATTTGCAAGAAGCTACGTCCGGGAGTGTGTATGGTGAGTATTTTGATTGTTTAAACAAAGACTTGAGTTGTGATAGGATGTTAGTAAAGAGGGGATAGGGATATCGAAAAGGAGAGAGAGAGATTTTAATGGTATTCAAGCCGAGAAGCGGGTGGAAGGAATAGATCACTGTTGCTAAGGTAGAGAGTTCGTAATCTAATACAGTGAGAGCTCTGAAATATAAGTTACAGCTGAGGAAGGAGAAGAACTTTGTAGAAATTGTAGAGAAATCAAGTTCTTCGGCCATAAGTACAGGAAGGGTCTGGTTAATATAGACCATTCTATAAAGATTCGGGTTATTTACGTCATGTTATTTTGTTATCCGTCGCCTCCACTTCATAATGGTTCTCGTCGGTGCTACGAAGCACATGCACCTTGAGGAAATTCTCAGTCATAGAAAGAGATCGGAGCATTTATGCACTGTGCACTTGTCCGACGTGCAGTGATGGTAACCTTCCTTTCTTTCTTTCTTTTAAAGTTCGATATCGCTAGGGCGTAGTCACCGTAATGAGAGAAAAATATGTCAAAGAGGACAAGACTCAAAGATTTTAACTAAGACTATGAAAACAAAGAGAATAAATGTTATTAAATAATCGCAGAGATAACGATAAGTTATTAAACGTGGCTGCAGGGGAAAAGTCTGCATCATAAAAGCGATCATTTTGTTATGTCAGCAATGACTGTCCTGCAGTCACCATTGTGAAAGTCATTCCTGACTGACACATATTTTAGACTGAAACTGGAATGCTGGAAAATAAAACTGTTAGTTTTTCAAAACAAAATGAATATGTGATTTTTAATTATGAAAAAAACCGTACTGATAATTTTTAAATTGTCTTCATTTTTTGCTGAAGAAGTCCATGTGCCGTAATATTCACACATCCGTAGTCTTTGACTGTTCTATTGCAACTAGATTTGTATGTTTCAAGAAAAGTACGAGATTGTGTTTCGATAAACTTATAATAGATTGCAGAGAACATAACACCACCGTAAATTAAGTATTTTGTCTTCCAGTAATTGCAGTAGCACATACCACTTTTTTACATTAACAGCTTAGTTTGCTTTCTGTATGATCTATATTGTATTTTTGTATTATACACATTTGTTTCTAAACTTACGTCTTTCACATTTATTCATAATCAGCTATGAATATGAACAATAAATTCAACCATGGAAGCTTCAGGGAAACTATAATTGTTTATTATTTCTCTATCATTTTGGAAATATGTTATAGTTCAACAATGGGAATTATATTATAAATTCGCAATGGATAATTTAGCACAGCCTTTGTATAGGTGGGGGGTGGATCTCACATTTTCTCTGTCTGCTTCTCTCACGGTCAACCCAGGCAAGCTGGTCCTTGCTCTTTTCTTGACGTTGCCCACCAGCGTCTCTGAGAAGAATTTTTGAATGGAAGAGTAAAACTATTAATCCTTCCCTAGCTTACCCTACTGATTAACCATTTTGTTTTCTTACATTACGGGCCCTCTTAAAACAGAGGAAGATCTCTCCCCCGTTACCATATTGATTAACCATTCTGTTTTCATCCACTACGTGTCCCTTTTAAAACTGAGGAAGCTACCGGTGCAGTGCACTGCCTGGAACCCCCCCCCCCCCCCATTTCCATTTCATTAGACGTGTTGTTAACTCATGTGTACCGTTGTCCTCTCTTTTGCTCTTTTACTTTCATCATATTTAAGCATGGTTCTCATAGGATTTAAATTATGTTTCCCAGGGTTTCGTTAAACGCGTCTTCCGAGTTGTAGACGAGGGCAACCACGAGGAGCTGAGCAAACTGCTGTCTTGTAAGAAGTACGCCGCCGGCAGAGATATCTGCGGACGAACACCTCTTCTGAAGGCAGTTCTTCATAGGAGGAGAAGTCTAATAATGAAACTCGTTAGCGACTGCCAGTTCACCATCAACATGCAAGACAATGTGTGTGTTGTTGCGATGTCATGTGCTGTCACGATGTTGTTTTGTTTCCTACTTCTTGTCTTTACATGCAATCCTCACTTCATGCCTTGGGTGATGTAATGATAGACTGATGGAGAAATCTTAAGATAAATAACGCAAGCACAGGGAAACTGGACCTTACATCACAAACACTGCATGCTGTTACTACGACCGATTATACAAATCCAACATTGGCAATATTAGTCATGAGATAAGCTGTTTAGCAAGATTATACTCGACAAGCCCTAAGATATATAGTTATTATCTACCTTCCTCACAATTGTCTTGTAAGACCGAAAGTACCAGCATTAATTTGACGTTATTCCAAATATTTGACTAAATAAATAATTATTTATTCTCATTATTTGAACACTTCACTTTTTTCCCATTGCGAGACGATCATTGAAATGCTCTGCCAATCAAATGGGAATAGAGCTTATGAATAAATTATGCTAATAAACTTTGAAAGGAAATCTTAACTTACAGAAATAGAGGTACTTCGTCTAAGTGGTCTAGTTCAGTGGTCCCCAAACCCCCCCCCCCCCCCAGCTCAGCTGGTTCTAATGTCTCTTACCCCTTACGTTTCTTTCACACCCCCACCCCCTGTATGTATGTATGTACGTACGTATATATGTATGTATGTACGTATGTATATATGTATGTATGTATATGTATGTATGCATGTACGTATTTACGTACGTATATATGTATGTATATATGTATGTATGTACGTAAGTATGTATGTATGTATGTACGTATGTATGTATGTATTTCAGCTAGGCAGGTCAGTTCTTCATTATGCAACTCTGTTCACCGATGACCCGGACATGCTAGAGCTGCTGCAGAATCGCGGAGCCAATCCAGCCTTAACTGACGTGGTGAGTGTTTTCGTCACGAAACCTTAGAGCTATCTGCATTGTTGACATCGGTGTCCTTGTTACCTACAATGGTTATTAGTGTGTGCGACATTATAACATCCTGAGTAACATGGCTTTAAGAAGAATGTAGTAGTATATAAACTAGGAAAGTACATACGAAAATACAAACATATAGTAACAGGAATAGTGGATGGTCAGTTAATTAGATAGGAAGAACCATCATCCATGCATTCCTAACACAAACATAGATGCTTTGATCTTCTCTTCACTATCTCCTTCACCATACGACTATGTAGAAAGGGAATATGATTGCAGACGAACACATCTTCTGAAGGCAGTACTTCACCCGCCAAATGTTGGTTGACCATCCGTCTGGAGCTCTCCATTAGAGCTTTTTTTTCGCTAGTTTCATCTCCAGCTCCTTCATTCTTGACCACGATGTCGGTTCACAGATTGTCCGTGAAATCTTTTGTTGGAGCAGCCTCTCTATAGCACTGATGATGTCTGCTCAGTCCATCGCCTCCTCTTACGTTTTTGATGGCTGAGTGGGCCTGTTGTTTCATTTTCCCCTGACTCCTGCCTGGCCTGATATAGAAATGAAGGTCACTCGATGGATCTGTGGCACCAGCAGGGATTCAAGCCACCGTTGCTTTAGAAAGCTAGCCTTCGTTTCTACCGCATGTTCATCGAGTCGCTCAAGATACATGCCTGCTTGTAAGTCTTGTGACTTTAGTCAGCTCAGGGCTTATGTCACAGCTATGGTTTCTAATGTGAGGCTACTTGTTGTTGCAGCAAAAGCAACAATGGCTTAATTCACTGTTCTGCCATTTGAGCTGGCTGTAAAAACCCAGGCACGCCTCTTTGCCCTAAAGCACCGATCCATCTGCATAAATAACGAAGTCGCTATTTCTGGTATTTTGTCTAATCAATGCTTTGAGGTCAGCGTCTACTGCAGCGGAATTATGTTCTCTGCATCTTCTGTCGAGTTTAATGTGAACAGACAGACCTATTTTAAAGTTTGATGATACGAGTATCCATTCCTGCTCATGATCTATAACTTCAGGAGGCCACATCGCACTCCCCATCCACGATTTTCCTCACTTTAGCCTGTTCTCTTTTGCTCTTACCAGTTCACTATGGAGTTGGCGTGTTTTGTCTGCGTGTATTTTGAGGTAAGATAGTGTCGTATATAATGCTTATAAAGTTTAACTTTTCTTTTATTTTCCTATTTCTTCGTCCTATGTGTTTTTTTGTATGAGTAAGGCGTAACCCGAAATGTTACAACTGCGTGTTAATGAACGACGATGTTCCTACCTTAAAAAAAATAATTCATTTCTTCTGGGGTTTGTACACAGCATGGCCGCCGCTACAAGGCTTATAACAAACGTGTATGTGGGGCCGAAGAACACGCACGACTGCAGAGAGAGATACAAGATGCAGAACTGGATATCTACACCTTCAGAACCAATTTTGAGACTTCCTTCAGGGCAGCCATGCGGGTATGTTTATATTTTATTAAAAGCAGCCAGCAGCTATTTCTCCTGCTAGAAAACAAGCACGGGATGATGCTGTCCTATTTAGCATTCAGAGACCCATAGCTACAGGACTGGTGAACCATAGCCGATCAAGACCCTATTCCACTTCTCCTTTGGTTCCCGCAGTAACAAGCCTAGCCTGTTTAACGGGGCAGCAGTCGTTATAGTCCCCATGGTGGTGGAGTCTCTTAAAGAAGTATTGCACACCCACCCTCCTGATTTTCAACTATTCTCAACTCAGAGACAGAACAAAATTCACTGTAACTCTCTCCCAAGCCGACACAATTCCATGTTTCAACATCTTCACCGCATAGACTGCAAAGAGCACCAGTTCACAGTTCTAAGAAGAAGAGGAAGAAGAAGCTATGCGAATCTGTTTTTCATCAAATCAACCGTGTGAGTCTGTTTATATTTCATTCTGAGCAGCCGTTCCGGTTGTCCGCCATATCGTTGGTGGATGACAAGAGAGGATATTGAGTATATTTACAGCGAGTAAAAGCTTTTTAAAAGTGTTATTAAATAAATGCACCAATTGTTTTAAATATAAACTGTTATGAAGCGATTACTGCGATCTTATTTAACCCAGTGATAGCCTTCATGGCTTGCTTGACTGCAGTGGACTGTCTTCTCTTACTTACAGGCCGCTGATCTTGAAGCTGTGAAACACCTTGTCTCTGGTCTGGCAGAGCACGGGGATGTTAGTCGATACAGTAGCCTTCTGTTTGATTGCGTCGATCTCTGCAGAGAGGACATTGCGGTCTATTTACTTAACACCGGGTTTAGGTCTGATATCTGGAAACAGGTGAGCAACACATCTGGTAAACAAGTGATATCGTTATCGTGTGTCTCTCATCCCGTGTGGGACTGAGATCTCAAGCAACAGCTCTTTTTATGTTGCCCTGCAGGGCAGATTTTCTTATTTCTTTTTTTTTCTATCGTTTTCTTCACGTTTCGAGTTCTTTCCATGAATTTTCAGGTCTTCTTCTCTTTCTCTACCCCAGAACATCTGCAGGGCAAGTCGTGTTGTGTATTGATAGCTGGGACTATTCTGTTACTCATCTATCTTTTTTTTTAAACCGCTTTGCGGCTTTTTTTCACCATTTAATCTAACAGTTCCAGTTTTGTGTGAATCCATCGATTCCGTTCAAGGAATATGCGAGAAAGATGGGATTATTGAAAAGATATGGAGCTACATAAAAAATGTGAAAACGGGATGAACAGCATCATGTCAGCTTGTCACCAGGAAAATTCACAATGTTAGAAAAACCACACCAAGAACTATTTATTATTCTGTATTTCCTCAGAGGTTAGAACTGGTTTCTTACAGCACTGAGCATAAAGTACCAAGAGGTGAAAACTATAATCTGTAACTAGTGCAGATCTGAATGGAACAAACAAGTGAAATGCAACAATGGACCAGATGCAATACACAAACTACAAAGACATCAGCAAACCATGCTCTTTCGGCTATGGACAGGCCACTACAGACTACTGAACCACCTACATCGACTCAAAATGTCTCACACAGACGAGTATCCATGTGGCAGTGGAGTCCAGACTCCAGAACATATCCTTCAATAGTGCCCAAATCATGCGCACCTATGGAAGGAGACATAGCCAGAGAACACAAGCTTGGGGCAAAAGCTTTGGGGCTCCTATCAGGATTTGGAGAGGACTGCAAGCTTTGCCATGTCGACAGGGATCAGGATCTGATGTGACCAACAACCTCGAACGCAGAAGAAGAAGCATTGCATTTAGCACTTTCTTTTTCTTTTTGGTGTCAACCTTTCATTATATTGTCTACTTATACAACTCATATGCTGTGTGATTTATCTGACGGTTCATAAAGTATTTTAAATCTTTCCATGTGCTGCAATATTTTTGTCGTCTTATCATGGACTGTGATCTTGTCGTCACTTTCATTTCGTTATTTGACAAATGCAAAGATATGCACTTTGAATCGTACTCTTTGAAGACTTATAATGTCGATCAGTAAACCTGTCTCATAATGTATATTCTTGAGGCAAACAGAATCATACAGAACTCTACAGATTTCACTACGATTTGTATGGGTGCTGAACAACATGAAAACTATTACAGACACAAAGTAATCTCCTGATAAAAATGTGTATGATCTAGAGAGTGGTTCAGTAGAGTGAAATATCGAAGAAGTGACATCACAAATGAGTCAAAAATCAGAGGTGAATTTCAATGGAGAATCACGGACATTGTCGTAACTATGGAGTGACATACCTTGTGTTAATTTACATATTAGATGTCTACAGACACAATCCATTTAATCTTAATCTGATTACATCAAAGATACAAGACGTGGTAAGGGTTAGGATAAGAGTTAATCACAGGCGCTTTGGGGCAGTAGTTGGACGCTATCATTTGGGATTTTAATCAATAATAAAGGAGTTTATAAAGAAGACCACTACACAGATCAGATATAGAACGACTGACTGTGTGAGCAATATGCCAAATCACGAAAAAAAATCGATTCAAACCAAGGAGAGACTTACATCTGTTTTCAGAAAATGTGGTTCCATTCGCAGGATTGCACAAAATAAACATTTCGAGGGCAGTGAATCTACATCGCTGCTCAGACTGAGAGAGCTGAGACTACAGATCGGCACGGCCAGAACCGAGAGGCGTACTGGACATGTGAGACAACTGGTCAGCCAACACAGGTCAGGCAGTATCAACCACGGGGCGCTAATGAATATGTTGAGGGGAACTTGAGCGCCTATGGAGATGTCCGGAGTGCAGTGATGATGACCCAGACCATAAACCATAAGCATTTCAGAACACAAGATGTAGAAAGCTGGGACTTGCCAAGTGGATTTGATAATGGAGAATAACAATGAGTTCGTCAATTAAGTTCTTTAGTAATCATTTTTAGCGGTTACTTATTTTATACATTTTTTAAACAACATCCAAAAAGACTTTACATGTGGACATCACGTGATGGGAATACAAAGAATCAAATAGATTACATTTTAGTGCAAAGAAGTTGGAGATCAAGTATAACTCAGCAAAAACTTTACCAAGTTATGATTGTGACACGGACCATGAGTTATTAATAGCAGACATGAAGATAAAGATAAAAAAGACTGTTACAAGATCAAGACCACTCCGCTTTGATCTTACAAAAATACCAGAACAATATGGTATAGAAATGAAGAACCGTTTCGAAATCCTGATGGCTGTACAGGAGGAGATGACACCAGATGATCTGGCTACACAGGTCAGAGATATCTTAATAACAACAGTTAAAGACATGGTTCCAGTAAAGAAAACTCAAAAGAATGGATGAATTACAGCAGGCACACTAGAACTGATAAAACAACTTAGAGAAATGAAGACTGGAAAGTGACAAACAACAAGGAGGAATATAAATCTTTAACAAAAGAAGTACGAAGAAACATAAGAAAAGACAAAAATCAGTACGTACAAGACTGTTGTGAAAGAACAGAAAGACATCAGAAGTGTGGAAGAGATAGTTAAATGTTTAAAGAAATGAAGACATTGACGAGAAATGTAACACCTAAGCTAAATGTAATTTGTGACGAGATGGGGAATACCTTGACAGAGACAGAGGAAATTCTAGAAAGATGGAAGGAACATTGCAGAGGAATGTATGAAACAACTGACTGTGAAAGCAGAAATCAACAGTGTGAATTATTATTGGAGGAGAAAGAACCCGAACCGACAATGGAAGACGTTTTATGGGCAATAAAGAATCTGAAAAATGGTAAATCACCAGGATGTGATGAGATAACAGCTGAACTTATTAAAGCAGGAGGAAAGGAATGTGCAACAATCTATCATGCACTATGTAAAAAGATTCAGGTATTTGGGCAAAAGAATGGAAAAGAAATGTATTCATACCACTGCCAAAAAAGGGTAAGCTGAAATTATGCACAAACTACAGAACTGTTCCTCTGATTAGTCATGCCAGTAAAATTCTGTTAAAAATCATAATGGGTAGACTTCGTTAGAAAATAGAAGAAGAAGTCAATATTGTCCAAGCTGGTTTCAGGCAAGGAAGAGGATCAACAGATCATATATTCAATATAAGATTAATAACAAAGAAATGAAGAAAGTTTAATGTGAATCTATATTTAGCTTTTCTAGACTATTCAAAGGCATTTGATTGTGTACAACACCAGAAACTTTGGGAAATAATGGGAAAAAATGGGATTTCCAACACATTTGATACAATTAACATCACTGCTGTATCTAGACCAACAAGCAGAAGTAAGAATAAATGGTGAAACAACAACTTGGTTTGACTTTAAACAAGGGATCCGTCAGGGGTGCATATTGTCGCCTTACTTATTTAACTTGTATACTGAAAATATAATAAGGAGTGTTAGAGAAGATGTAGACAAAGAATATTACGATGCCATAACAACTCTCTCTCTCTCTCTCTCTCTCTCTGAACATTAAGTGCCCAGGGCACATGGGGCTTCCGCAAAGGTTTTCCACAGATGCCTGTCCTTGCTTTTTTCTGCTCATGCCCAGGTGAGATTAGATATGCTGATGACACAGTATTACTGTCCACAACACAAAAAGGATTGAAAAAACTAATTATGTCAGTCTGTAAGAACAGTGAAGAGCATAACCTCTATCTTAATGCGAAGAAAACTAAATTGGTGACAACTGACAAAACAAACAAGGCAGCTGAAATATGTATCAATGAGGAAAAACTGGAAGAAGTGGAGAGTTTTGAATATCTTGGATCACTACTAACTAATAATAGAGATACAATGAGAGAAATTAAAAGGAGGAAATCAGTCGCTCTTCAGAAAGTTAAACAAATAAAGAATCTGTGGAGAGGAACAGACAGAACTACAAAAGTAAGATTTTTAAAGGTATGCATCTTTCCTATCGCAACATACAGCCTACAAGAGTGCTGTTAGGGAGGCAAAGTTCCTCAAGGGGCATGCAAATGAATGAATGAATTACCTATTTTATTTATTTTATTTTTAAATATCTTTTAATAAACAGATTTGTCACTTCTTTGATATGTTACTATATTGATAGACAGTCATGTGATCAACATATACAGCATAAAGTATAAATAACATGTATAATACACACTGCAAGGAGTATCATCATCATCATCATCAGGTGCCGTGCCGACTGGCGTTGGCTATTATGCTTCTCCAGAGTACCCGATCCTTCATGCAGGCCATCAGTTCAGTTGGTGATCTCCTCTCACACCATCCTGTCAGACTGTCCAGTATCATTTCTCTTGGTCTTCCTCTTGATCTTCTTCCTTCTATTTTTCCTGTTGTTATAATATTTTCAATGCCCCCTCTTCTCATTGCATGTCCTATGAAAGTACACTGTCTCTCTCTTATCTTTCTGACAAGGTTTTTTGTCTCTCCAGCTATTCTCATACATTCTTCATTAGTTATTTTTGCTGTCCAGGGGATTCACAACATTCACAAGGAGTATACATAACTTAAATAACACACACACAGCATAAATCATACACAACTAATATAACACAAACACTGCATAAAGTATACAGAACTTGTATAACACAAACACTGCATAAAGTATACAGAACTCATATAGCACAAACACTGCATAAAGTATACAGAACTTGTATCATACACTTCATAAAGTATACAGAACTTGTATAAGAAGAACGAACCTATACAGTGAACTTTTAGCGTAACTTTCAGTAAAGTTAACAGTTACTATATGTTCAACACAACTGAAACGTGCACGTAGTATAAAAATAAAAAAAAAGTATTCTGCCATTATAGTTTCCGCTTCCGAGTGACGTACAAGATGGCGGGAGCTTTTTAACACTCTGGCCGGCATACTTGCGTATGAGTATTCTGCGTCGCCACACATCGTAAAACTGGAGTTGGGCGTGAGGCCAACAACCTCATCCTTAGATTCATCTAGAGACAACTCTAGATGGAGGAAAAACCCTGCCGTTATGGAATCTCGCAACAGTTGTCACCGAACATCAAGGTCACCAACTCTGCATGCCGTTGACAACAATCGAAAATTCATCGGCTTCAAATGCATAACAAAAATCGAATTTTGGAATGTAGGAACGATGGCCACAACAATAAAAACTGCTCAGGTAATAAAAGAAATGGATAGATATCACCTGGATGTGTTGGGCATCAGTGAAATGCGATGGCCAGAAGCAGAGAAAAGGAAGCGGAAAACCATAAGTTAATAATATATTCCGCCAGAAACGATGGGAAATACCAGGAAGGAGTGCGTATTATTATGTCATCTGCGACAGCAATGAGCCTTACAGAATGGGAACCAGTGAACAGTCGTATGATAAGAGCACGATACAAAATGAGGCACGGAAGAATGACAATCATACAATGCTATGCACCCACGAACGATGCAGATGATGAAATAAAAGATTATTTATATTACCAGCTACAACAACTTATCAATAAAGTACCTAAACACGACATCTTAATTGTCATGGGAGACTTCAACGCCAAGGTAAGAAAAAGATAACACCGACGTCGAAAAAGTATTGGGGAAAGAAAGAATTGATACAATAAATCAGAATAGAGAAAGATCAATAGAAATATGTCTGACAGAGGGCATGGTCATTGGAGGAACAATATTTCCACACAAAGAGATACATAAAACAACGCGGATATCTCCAGATGATAGAAACCATAAACTACATAGATCATTTTTGTAATAGATTAACAATTCAGAACATCTCTGATAGAAGTAAGAGCATACAGGGGTGTAGATATCAACAGTGATCACAGCCTGTGTATAGGGAGGATAAAACTTAAACTGAAAAGCCAACACAAGAAATCAATACTCAGAAAGATAAACAGTCATAGCCTACAAGAAGAAAATGCAAACAGTGATTTCATTCTGGAACTTATCAAACATTTCGCAGCACTCAGTGAAGTAGAAGGAAACAGATATCTATTAATTATGACATTCATACACAGGGATTCATTGTAGAGAATTTTAAGACTATACGATTGACTGATATTCTTGTTGGCCCAACATTGGCTCATAGGGCTGAAATCCTATCTTTCCATGTCTGACGACTCGCCGCCGCCCGCTGTAGGTCTTGGATGGACTTGAATCCCAAAGCTGTACTCTCTCTAGTGATGGTTCTACGTAGAGACTCCCTTGGCCTGTCTTGCTTTATTTTGCCCTTCGCTGACCATGTGAGGGCTTGGCGAGGGAGTCTGCATTCGTCCATTCTGAGAACATGGCCTATATGGAACACCATCTAAAATTGTCAACATCGTTAGAGATCTCTACAACGGATATATCTGTGAAGTCAAGACAGAAGAAGAAATGAGCGAATGGTTTCAGATTGAAACAGCGTGAAACAAGGATGTATATTATCTCCTTTGGTTTTTGGAATTGCTATAGACTTTATAATGAAAAGATGCTGTACAGGTAAAACAGGTATTGATTGGGTAAATGGGACCCAAATAGAAGATCTTGATTTTGCAAATGTCATAACTCTTATCAGTGGATCACAGTTAAAAAATAACAAATATATCCATACTACAAGAACTTAATATTGAAGAAGACTGGCTAGTAAAGAGGATTAAAGAGAGAAAACTTAAATATTTTGGACATATTAAACGTCAAGATAATCTAGAGAAAACCGTCTTGGAAGGGTACATAATGGGAAAAATAAAGAGAGGAAGACCAAGGCGAAGATGGCTGCAAGACAGCGTTGATGATCTGCAAATGGATGTATCAGCAGCAGGCCATCTTGCTCACAACCGAGAGGCATACAGGAGTGCTGTTAGGGAGGCAAAGTTCCGCAAGGGACATGCAAATGAACGAATGAATGAGGATGCATAATTTTATAAAAAGAACAATAACTGTAATAATGTGTTTTTTTACATTTACATTATGAATATACGTACATTTTTAAAAAGTATTTATTTAGAAAGCATGAAATTCTAACAAACTTTAACATTAACAGTATATATGCCACTTTTACAAATAAATATAACTGCGCTTTTTTTACAGTGAATTTCCAGAATGCATGATATACATGATACGAAGGAGCAGCCAGTTTTCACAATAATATGCAGTTTATATCCAGCTTTCTCATTACTTTTCTATGACTTTTCACAAAAATACAAAAATAAGACTTGCGACTTTCACAGAAGCGAATTTGTTAAGCAATATTTTCACTGCAAAAGAAGAACAATGTACGAAAGATATGAGTGAAATACATAAAAACTCACTGGAGGATTGCCCTGCCAGTTGTTCAGAATGGACGTGTGTCTTCAGTCATCAACTTAGAAAAAGTAAGGAAAAACTGCTTCAGGCAGAAAGGAAAATGACGCGCTAAAATACAAGAAATTAACATAAAACAAATTAACAACAGCTGATTTTGCTTTTAGGGTAGTCAGAAATGTCTTGATGTGCTAAAGGTGTCGATATGAATTGAGAAACGTGCAGCTCGCATCTCCTTTAACTGTAGTGTGTGGGGAAAAAAAAGTTTAGTCTTATCATCTTTGCACTTCAGACAAGTACATAAGTGCTCGGACCAGATCTCGTGAAAGCGGGTCTCAGCACAGACAAGTGTAAGAAATATTTACATAATAAAGAACCATCTTATTATGCTGACCACTGGGAGGTGTCAAGCGGGATTCGGTCCCAAGCCTTAAGTTTGAGACTGACAGGGAGACCGCGTCCCAATAAAGTCATCCCACCCTTCCTTCTATATCTAATTGTAAATTTCTTTTTGCCTGTACATTTTTTTTTTTGCAGCAAGTCTTGGAACATTCACGGCATTATCGCTTCCACACGGATCTTCACATTATTCCTCATCTTTCTTGCAGAATTCCAAATGTGACCCGGTCAATCGCATCTGCGCTCTGAGAGAGTGCACTCATCCCATGATCTCTCTTAAACAAAGAGCCATGGAAACAGGCTGTGCCAGGGTGGTGAAACTGATTAATCAAATGGAAGAAAGTTCGGTTAGTGTCTCAACATTAACTAAGTTGCAGTACTAATGTTTGTGATGTTGGTGTTCGCCTTTATTTTTTGTTAACGTTTATTTAATGCCTTTATTATTTATAATGCCCTAAAACTTAACTTCGATTTCTACAATCTGTTTTTATTTTGTATCGTCTTCCTAACTTGGGTTGTGAGATTTTTTTTTCTGGTACACATCGAAAAAGGGCCCGGGGTTCACCCAGCCTCCAAAAAATGGCTACCAGAGAAATCTGGGAAGGTAAAGCGGCCAGGCGTGATACTGACCACATCACACTTTCATGTGCAGAAGGTCATGGAAAATATGGGCCTAACACCGTATTCCCCAATATGCCTTAATGGCATGGATATTCCCTTACCATCACTACTAGATAGTGGAAATGACTGGGATGTGATAGCGGACCTACCAGGAAGAAGAGAGTACCCGACTGCCATCAAGAACACAGGAATGCGACCGGACATTGTAGTGTACTCCATAGAAAAACAGGAACTAATAATGATCGAGCTTACGGTTCAGTACGAAACAAGAATAGAGGAGCAACATCTATTCAAATGTGAGAAGTACAATGACCTGGTCAATCAACTGAGACATGGGGCAGGAGTCAGGGCAAAAGTGATAGCTGTAGAAGTGGGAGCGAGAAGATTCGTAGCAACATCAGCATATGACCTATGTAAGCAACTGGGCATAAAGAGACAAGCAAGAGCAAGGGCATTGAAAAGCTTTTCAGAAACAGCAGAAAAGGCTTCATTCTGGCTGTGGAGTATGTGAAACAAGCATTGAGAACATAAATGTCGTTTGCCACAACCAATATCAGTCCTCCGTAGCTAAATCGCTAAAGACGCACTTCAAAGTGCAGTGTCATCTCAATCCCGGGACGAAAAAAGCAACAACTCACAAGACCTCTGGAAGTCATGACCTAGAGGGGTCCAACCCCCCTAAGAGTGTCAGGAGTTTAATAGGGCCGAAACACTTGTCTGAGGGAAGGGGGTACTTCCTCTGATGATCTGAAGGAGTTGTGTTGTTGTTCCGCTCTCTACAGTAGAGAGTTTCCTGCATGCAGGGAAACGGAATTTTACGTTTTACTTTCCTAACTTGGATGGCTCAGCTGTTTTGAAACGTTTACTTAATATGGTTCCCACAAAAAGAAAATTATGTTGCGAATCAGGAGGAATTAATACAAAGATTTATACATTTGAAAAACAAATCCATACCTGCATACTTATGGCAAACAAACACACTCTTTTGCTTTTATTTTATATCGTATCATTATTTTGTGTGGATGTGAGTCAAACGCAATTAATACGTGAAAATATTCCTTCAAAATATACTGAAATTTTGGCAAATGTAGGAACTGCGACGAAGCCATTTTTCTGAACAACGAAACAAACAGTACGAGGTTCTGGAGTTGTTCGAGACTAATATCAGCAGTCGTGCTGACAAAGCTGTAAGATGAACAAATGTCAGAATCATAAGACTAGCTGTGCCATAAATTTGTGAATTGAAACTCAAAGTGGCATCTGTGTTTACTATATAGAAAAAAAATATCGGTTAATATATTCCAATCTTATTAACATGATTTATCTGTAATATATAGTACATACTGATCGCATCATTATTCATCTGTAATATATATATATATATATATATATATATCTTTCTCTCTCCCCCCCCTCTCTCTCTCTCTCTGAACCTTAAGTGCCCAGGGCACATGGGGCTTCCGCAAGGGTTTTCGACAAATGCTTGTCCTTTGCCTTTTTTTTTCTACTCTTGCCCAGGTGCAACATCCTCTCTGTTCTTCTCCATGTCTCTTTTGGTCTACCCTTACTTCTGTTCCCCTGTGGTGTCCATCTTTGATCGCATCATTATATGTTTGTAATATATACACGTGTTTCTTACACTTTCCTCCTCAGTTTCAGGATTATTACGGGTACGAGTGAAAAGGCCTCTTCGCTTCTACATAATAAGATGCCTTGACACTTGGAGTGCGTTACATTCGCGTTCGAGCCATGTTTGTCCTGGATCTAGAAGGAAACGCAGCCTTAGTGTTCCACTGTGTACACTAGAGCTTAAATTTCCACGGTTATGTTAACTGATTACATGAACTCTCCTGGTAAAAAAAAAAGGTTCTCCCAATATATAACAAGAAGTCATCTCAAAAGACCAAAACACTCTAAATTAACTTATTTACAATTACATTTACGCTAGTAGTTTTATTAGCAGACATAACACTTTTTATTATTGTGAAAACACTTCCCAGAACATAACTCATTACACCTAAAGGGGGGAAAAAGAGATGCAGGAATTCTCAGAGAAACTGCAGAACGTCACAGATTTACAAGAAAAAAAACCGCACGGGGAAAAAGATGATTAAATACTAGTACATAAAATAGAAATGCCAGACCGTTTGTCTACACGTGGCATAATGAATGAATTAGATGTGATTATATCCGAAATGAAACGTTTTATTAGGTTTTTGTAAACTAAAACTACAGCAAAAGTAACAAGTTTTTATCTTCTACAGTTGATTCATACAAAAAAAAAAAGAAACGTGTGTATTGTGTTTGATGAGAAGTGTGAAGCATGGAAACAAATGGCTGTATACTTGACACTAAATAAAAGTGCCCTTTTGGCGGCCTTTTGGTTATTTTAATCAACAAACCCTCACCACACACGTGGCAGAATTATCTAGCAAGCCCATGCGGGCACTAAAATTTTAAAAAAAATGAGAAGTGTGTACCAAGAGAAGCATGTATATATTATGAAATGCATTTAATCTTTTACATATAATCTTCTTAGATTTGTAAATATTTCATAGAAACTGAAGACTACCTCAAATATGTAGAATGATTTAGCATTACAACTCATATATGGAAATAAATGCAAAGAATAAACGTGAAAATTTTCCAAAGAAAATGTATGTTTTTGTACATATTTGCCAAAAATACTTCGTGGTTTATTAATTATGCTTTCTAAAACTCCATTCCGCAGTTCTCTGTTTGCCATCTTGACAATTCACAGTAGCTTCAATTTCCCATCTGTGGTCATTTTTTGGCTTTCTGCCTAGATCTTGTTATAGCCGCTGTAATATTATTTGAACAAAATAATGCTAAAGCTCAAAACTGTTTATTCTTTGTTTATCTTATTACCGTCCTTCTCATTGAGCCACGTGCCCAAATGCCTGAATTCGGAATATATATATATATATATATATATGTATATATATATATAATATATATCCACACACATATATTATATATATATATGCACGAGACTCAGTGTTGAATAAAACCAATCATACATTCAGATCTTTGATTTTCCGTCAGCTGAGCTGGTGACTTTTTATTTTGACACCGTGTTAGTCTCTCCTTGATTTTTTGTTGTTGTTATCTTTCCTTGCCTCTCTTTTCTCACTTATTTTCTCTGTTATAATGTTTTCAAGCCCTCCCTTTTTCATTATATATTCAACGAATGCTGATTGTCATTTCTTATGGATTTAATTAGATTCCTTCCCTAATTTTGCTCTTGTTAGACATCACCTGATTGTCATATACGCTGCCCATAGTACTCTTAGCATTCGTCTAAGAAACATCTCTGATGCTGCTAGTGATCTTTCACACTAAATACTCAGATGGTCATGTGACATGGGATAGAAGCATTGAAGAAAGAAAAGAACCGCAAAATAAACAAAACAAAACAAAAATCGTGAATAAAACTGCACAAAGACAAGGGAAACGAAGTGCTGCCGAAATTATTTGTCAGGTAAAAAGTTTTCGTATAAAGGACTAAAGGGAAAACAGCAGCGAAAATGTTAATGCAACAATAATGACGGTAGCACTGATTTAATAGCAAAATAATAATTATAATAATATACCAAAATTTACCATAAGTAATGTTGTTGTGTCCAGCAGAAACAAGCCGTAAATGTCGAATCCTATTTTCTTAGTGGCAAACTGTGTCAAAAACAAGTTCATCTGAAATGCATCATAATATTTGTATATCTCTTTACCTGTTCACTCATCTGTCAGTCTCTGTTTCCGTCTTTCTTCCTCATTATCCATCTGTCAGTCTCTATCCAACTGTCTGTCTCATCCATCTGTCAGTCTCTGTATCCATCTGTCTGTCTCTGTAACCAGCTGTCTGTCCTTGTATTCATCTGCCCAACTCACCCTCAGTCCCTATAATTATCACATGATGGTATTAGTCATAATGAAGAATTATGTCACACATTCATGCTTCGTGTCTCGTCTCGTTACTTTCCTGCTAAAATTATGCTCTTTATCCACTTCATCTATCTTGGTACACCATTCTTGTAGTAAGACAAAGAAATACACTTCCAAAGTGATCTTGATTTTTCTCCGTCTATTGCTGTCTCAGTTTTTATGTTTCTTTAGGTTTCCGCATTTTATTTGAGATTCATGTAACATTTCATATATTGGCTGTTACGATTTTTTTCCAATCTGTTTCACTGTTCTCCCTGTATCTGCGTTTCTTTCCCGACTACTGGAATCGAATAGTTTATCTCTGTTATCTAAATACAGGCCCTGGCATATCGCTTCAGCTGTTCATGTGTTTGTTTCCATTTATAATTAATGACCACTTTTTCATTTTCCTACTCTCTGTGTCGACCTCATCTCGTCGTTTGTTTCCTTCATTTAATAAATTAACAAGCAAAAAATCATTCTCGTCTGTGTGATAAGGCTCAATGACGGTTAAAAATTAGAAAGATAAGAAACAGACACAGAAAGAGGACAATGAAATTATTTTTCTTTTAATTCAATGACACAAAACGTGAACTACGCTGTAATCGTTTTTTTTTAAATTTCTTAATACTTGCTTTAAAAAGCTATCCCGTACCATGGTTAAATTGTATATTTCCCATAAACTAAATTACGTTACTGCTAAATTTTACAAATCAGTGTATTAAATTATAAAAAGCTATAAATTTTCCGACAATAAGGTAAGAATGAACATGATATGATTCCACTAAATTGCATGACAAAGGCACTGCGCTGAAATATTGCTTTGTTGTTTGTGTTTTTAAAACTATCTCGTGCTCCTTCTGTTATCCTGCAACGCTGTTTTCATTTTTCCTTCTTCTTCTATTTTTTTTTAAATGTAGCAATTCACGTATAGTGTGGGCAAAGTTACGTCTGATAAAGATGATTGTAGCTGAATTTTTTAAAGTTTTGTTTATCTTTTTCGTGGCTGGCCGGTCATGTGTCATTTTAATGAAAGGTAAGTGTGATTGTGAGTACAGTCTTCTTCTTCTTCTTCGTTCACTTCTACCACCAAAAACCGCACTGTGAACCTACTGAATTCACGCATGCGGTCCTCGTTAGGTCCCGTGGTCCCCTGTGTGGTCCAAAATAGACCACACGAGATCCACGAAAGGACCACAAGGGGTTCAGAGTATCACAGTGCTTTAGCCTGTATTCTTGGTGGGTCTCGGAAGCGGGATTGCGTGACACCGTGGTTTTCATTGCACCAGATTAGTCTAGGTTTGGACTTTCTCACCGGAAGACCTCGACGTGTTTAGGATATCAGTGCATCCCCGCTGGGTGAGGCGGTAGCCCACCCAGGCCAGAGTTGGACTTTCTCACCGGAAAACCTCGACGTGTTTTGAGATACCCGTGTATCACCGCCGGGTGAGAGGTGGTTGCCCATCCAGTCCAGGGTTGGACTTTCTCACCGGAAAACCTCAGCGTGATTAGGATACGCAGACATCCCCGCCGGGTGAGAGGTGGTTGCCTATCTAGACTTCCCTTGGTCCAGTGTCTCCGACTTCAGCATTTTGCGGTCGTGGCCGCTACCCTTCCTAGTTGTGACCAGGATGGAGCTTTTGTCCAGGAGGACGAATCCTCGCAATATGTAACAAGAAGTCATCTCAAAAGACCAAAACACTCTAAATTAACTTATTTACAATTACATTTACGCTAGTAGTTTTATAGCAGACATAACACTTTTTATTATTGTGAAAACACTTCCCGGAACATAACTCATTACACCTAATGGGGAAAAAACAGATGCAGGAATTCTCAGAGAAACGGCAGAACGTCACAGATTTACAAGAAAAAAAAACCGCACGGGGAAAAAGATGATTAAATACTAGTACATAAAATAGAAATGCCAGACCGTTTGTCTACACGTGGCATAATGAATGAATTAGATGTGATTATATCCGAAAGAAATGTTTTATTAGGTTTTGTAACTAAACTACAGCAAAAGTAACAAGTTTTTATCTTCTACAGTTGATTCATACAAAAAAAGAAACGTGTGTATTGTGTTTGATGAGAAGTGTGAAGCATGGAAACAAATGCTGTATACTTGACACTAATAAAGTGCCCTTTTGGCGGCCTTTTGGCTATTTAATCAACAAACCCTCACCACACACGTGGCAGAATTATCTAGCAAGCCCATGCGGCACTAAAATTAAAAAAAATGAGAAGTGTGTACCAAGAAGCTGTATATATTATGAAATGCATTTATCTTTTACATATAATCTTCTTAGATTTGTAAAATTTCATAGAAACTGAAGACTACCTCAAATATGTAGAATGATTTAGCATTACAACTCATATATGGAAATAAATGCTAAGATAAACGTGAAAATTTTCCAAAGAAAATGTATGTTTTTGTACATATTTGCCAAAAATACTTCGTGGTTTATTAATTATGCTTTCTAAAACTCCATTCCGCAGTTCTCTGTTTGCCATCTTGACAATTCACAGTAGCTTCAATTTCCCATCTGTAGTCATTTTTTGGCTTTCTGTCTAGATCTTGTTATAGCCGCTGTAATATTATTTGAACAAAATAATGCTAAAGCTCAAAACTGTTTATTCTTTGTTTATCTTATTACCGTCCTTCTCATTGAGCCACGTGCCCAAATGCCTGAATTCGGAATATATATATATATATATATATATATATATATATATATATATATGCACGAGACTCAGTGTTGAATAAAACCAATCATACATTCAATTTATTTCGTTTATTTTAGAGACAGTAAACAAATATTTCTAAAATATTAGTGATATCTCACTTTATCTATTTGTATATACTAATCCACATGCACACTTTTTAATCTATATTTTTAGTATTTGTAACAAGGATTATACAAGGAATGTATACTAACAAAGGTCATTGATATGGTTCTCATAGGGATACAATAATGTGCGAACTGGGAGAACTAAATACAAAGATTTATGTTTATTATTGTCTAGATTCACGTGCTTTCCTTCAGTCTTATGTTTATTATGATCTAGGTTCACATGATTTCATCCAGTCTTATGTTTATTATGATCTAGGTTTACGTGCTTTCCTGCAGTCGTATGTTTATTATGATCTAGGTTCACGTGCTCTCCTCCAGTCGTATGTTTATTATGATCTAGGTTCACGTGCTTTCCTCCAGTCGTATGTTTATTATGATCTAGGTTCACATGATTTCATCCAGTCTTCTTCATCTCATTCTGGATCATAAGCTTCAGACAAACTTCTTTCATTCAGCATTTTCTAAGTCAGCCAAGTTAGCTCCTTTCTCATTTTTATCGCCATTATTATTTCTTTTTTTTTCCTCTGCTCTTCCAAGTCTCCACTGGATCTTCATGCCTTACTTTGAGCTTTGGTATTCCAAGTATTCTGTTTCTTCTACTGCTTCAGATCCACAAATGTTCTAGAAAATACAAAACTTTAAAAATAATGTAGAAATGGGAGCGAGAGGATTTAGTGCTATGAGTTCAGTGTTATTGTCAACTAGACAGCCAGCTCAGTGCACAGAACTCAAAGATGTGCAGTTGTATACAGTCAAGTCTGTTTTTCTTAGGACCCAAAATAGACTGACGGCGGTCCTGACTATACTCGTTTATAAAAGATGTAACAGGGGAAAATCATTAATTATTAAAATAAATACTGTTTTGCGAAAAAAAACTGATTTAATGTTGCTGGTTGTCCAGGCAGAAGGTCCTACAGTAGATATACATTCATTCATTCATTCATTCCTTTGCATGTCCCTTGCGGAACTTTGGCTCCCAAACAGCACTCCTGTAGGCCTCTCGATTGTGAGCAAGATGGCCTGCCGCTGATGTATCCATTTGCAGATCGTCAACGATGTTTTGCAGCCATCTTCGTTTTGGTCTTCCTCTCTTTCTTTTTCCCATTATATACCATTCCAAGACAGTCTTCTCTAGATTATCATGATTTTTAATGTGTCCAAAATATTTAAGTTTTCTCTTTAATCCTCTTTACTAGCCAGCCTTCTTCAATATTAATCTATTGTAGTATAGATATCAGTAGATATACAGATTTCTATATATGTATAAATGCAGTAATCAATATCTGGCAAATAAGAATATACTGATTCACGTGAAATAGTTCAGTATGAAGTTGACATGCGTATTATCCTTCCTTCACTAATTATTCTCAGACGATAAGTGGGCAATCAATGTTCCATTGGTGATCTGGTGAATCACAGTCTTACACGTGGGTACTGGTGTCAGATTGAACTGGAGGTAGACGAGTCCGTATGTGAGAACTGTGCCAGTGATCTAGGATATAAAGTCGAGAAATAAGTTATGAATGATGGGATAGACGAATTATTTAATGCAGTAGTGGTCTTTCATCAATCATTTCTGAACGAGAAGCTCCTGAAGTGAGACTTATCATTCCTGCACTTTCTGGTTACCATCTTTCTTTTTTTTTTACTCCTGTCTTTGGTCTTCAAGTCAAACAACATGAAAAGATATTTATTAGCAGTACACAGACTAAATAAAGGGCACTGATTTGTAAAATAAAAAAACAATCCCACACAAAGAATAGAAAGAAATAAAATACGGAAGAAAAATATCAAAACTCCCTATTTCCTCATTATATCATCATCATCATCATCATATCATCAACATCATCATCGTCACCATCATCATTACCAGATGTTGTGCCGCCAAGCGTTGGCAGTATGGCTCTCCATAGATCCAGATCTTTGATATTTTCCGTCAGCTGAGCTGGTGACTTTTTATTTTGACACCGTGTTAGTCTCTCCTTGATTTTTTGTTGTTGTTATCTTTCCTTGCCTCTCTTTTCTCACTTATTTTCTCTGTTATAATGTTTTCAAGCCCTCCCTTTTTCATTATATATTCAACGAATGCTGATTGTCATTTTCTTATGGATTTAATTAGATTCCTTCCCTAATTTTGCTCTTGTTAGACATCACCTGATTGTCATATACGCTGCCCATAGTACTCTTAGCATTCGTCTAAGAAACATCTCTGATGCTGCTAGTGATCTTTCACACTAAATACTCAGATGGTCATGTGACATGGGATAGAAGCATTGAAGAAAGAAAAGAACCGCAAAATAAACAAAACAAAACAAAAATCGTGAATAAAACTGCACAAAGACAAGGGAAACGAAGTGCTGCCGAAATTTATTTGTCAGGTAAAAAGTTTTCGTATAAAGGACTAAAGGGAAAACAGCAGCGAAAATGTTAATGCAACAATAATGACGGTAGCACTGATTTAATAGCAAAATAATAATTATAATAATATACCAAAATTTACCATAAGTAATGTTGTTGTGTCCAGCAGAAACAAGCCGTAAATGTCGAATCCTATTTTCTTAGTGGCAAACTGTGTCAAAAACAAGTTCATCTGAAATGCATCATAATATTTGTATATCTCTTTACCTGTTCACTCATCTGTCAGTCTCTGTTTCCGTCTTTCTTCCTCATTATCCATCTGTCAGTCTCTATCCAACTGTCTGTCTCATCCATCTGTCAGTCTCTGTATCCATCTGTCTGTCTCTGTAACCAGCTGTCTGTCCTGTATTCATCTGCCCAACTCACCCTCAGTCCCTATAATTATCACATGATGGTATTAGTCATAATGAAGAATTATGTCACACATTCATGCTTCGTGTCTCGTCTCGTTACTTTCCTGCTAAAATTATGCTCTTATCCACTTCATCTATCTTGGTACACCATTCTTGTAGTAAGACAAAGAAATACACTTCCAAAGTGATCTTGATTTTTCTCCGTCTATTGCTGTCTCAGTTTTTATGTTTCTTTAGGTTTCCGCATTTTATTTAAGATTCATGTAACATTTCATATATTGGCTGTTACGATTTTTTTCCAATCTGTTTCACTGTTCTCCCTGTATCTGCGTTTCTTTCCCGACTACTGGAATCGAATAGTTTATCTCTGTTATCTAAATACAGGCCCTGGCATATCGCTTCAGCTGTTCATGTGTTTGTTTCCATTTATAATTAATGACCACTTTTTCATTTTCCTACTCTCTGTGTCGACCTCATCTCGTCGTTTGTTTCCTTCATTTAATAAATTAACAAGCAAAAAATCATTCTCGTCTGTGTGATAAGGCTCAATGACGGTTAAAAATTAGAAAGATAAGAAACAGACACAGAAAGAGGACAATGAAATTATTTTTTCTTTTAATTCAATGACACAAAACGTGAACTACGCTGTAATCGTTTTTTTTTAATTTCTTAATACTTGCTTTAAAAAGCTATCCCGTACCATGGTTAAATTGTATATTTCCCATAAACTAAATTACGTTACTGCTAAATTTTACAAATCAGTGTATTAAATTATAAAAAGCTATAAATTTTCCGACAATAAGGTAAGAATGAACATGATATGATTCCACTATATTGCATGACAAAGGCACTTCGCTGAAATATTGCTTTGTTGTTTGTTTGTTTTTTAAAACTATCTCGTGCTCCTTCTGTTATCCTGCAACGCTGTTTTCATTTTTCCTTCTTCTTCTATTTTTTTTTAAATGTAGCAATTCACGTATAGTGTGGGCAAAGTTACGTCTGATAAAGATGATTGTAGCTGAATTTTTTAAAGTTTTGTTTATCTTTTTCGTGGCTGGCCGGTCATGTGTCATTTTAATGAAAGGTAAGTGTGATTGTGAGTACAGTCTTCTTCTTCTTCTTCGTTCACTTCTACCACCAAAAACCGCACTGTGAACCTACTGAATTCACGCATGCGGTCCTCGTTAGGTCCCGTGGTCCCCTGTGTGGTCCAAAATAGACCACACGAGATCCACGAAAGGACCACAAGGGGTTCAGAGTATCACAGTGCTTTAGCCTGTATTCTTGGTGGGTCTCGGAAGCGGGATTGCGTGACACCGTGGTTTTCATTGCACCAGATTAGTCTAGGTTTGGACTTTCTCACCGGAAGACCTCGACGTGTTTAGGATATCAGTGCATCCCCGCTGGGTGAGAGGCGGTAGCCCACCCAGGCCAGAGTTGGACTTTCTCACCGGAAAACCTCGACGTGTTTTGAGATACCCGTGTATCACCGCCGGGTGAGAGGTGGTTGCCCATCCAGTCCAGGGTTGGACTTTCTCACCGGAAAACCTCAGCGTGATTAGGATACGCAGACATCCCCGCCGGGTGAGAGGTGGTTGCCTATCTAGACTTCCTTGGTCCAGTGTCTCCGACTTCAGCATTTTGCGGTCGTGGCCGCTACCCTTCCTAGTTGTGACCAGGATGGAGCTTTTGTCCAGGAGGACGAATCCTCGCCACTAGTGACTTCTACCCCTGGGTTGAGCCGGTTTAGGCATTTCCCAGTATGGGCGTGTTTGGGACGGGATCGACCTCTAGGGCAGAGGTACTGTGACATGCATAACCTTCAAGATTCACCCCTGGTATGAGCCGGTTTAGGCAAAATTCACCAGTATGGGTGTTTATCAGGCGTTACCGACCTCTAGGGCAGAGGTGGCATGACATGTCTAGCCATCGAGTTCCACCCCTGGTGTGTGCCGGTTTAGGCATATTTCACCAGTGTAGGTGTATTTCGGACGTAGGCGGCCTCTAGAGCAGAGGCGCCGTGGTATAGCTCTCGTAGCGATACTACTGGACATACCGGTTAAACTTCACTTTCCACCACCTTTTCCCATCGGCGCCGCACAGCAACCTTTATTTCTTTTCCGCATTTACTTCCTTAACCGGGAGGAGCTTCACTCCACGCGCGGCATTTGAAGAGTCAAGCCAGCAGTGTCTTAACCTCTGGGACAAGCCGGTTCATGCATTTCACCTGGTATGACTGCACTCAGGACGTGGCCGACCTCCAGACCAGAGGTGCCGTGATTTGACTGTTTGCTTCGATTTATCCTTTCTACCACCTTTTCCGCAGTGATGCTGCGCGGCAACCTCATTTGCAAATTTCTTCATTGGCCGGGAGGAGCACCGCTCCACGCACGGCAGCTGAAGATCTCGCCAACAGCGGCAGATGAGCTACCAAACGTGACACTCATCTACCCTAAGTAACTGGTTTCAGGCGCCAGATATTCGCCCTCGCCCCTTCTCCTGTCAGTTTAAACAGTTCTGCCACGGGAAGGCCACGAGCTGGACTTGACTGCCAGAGGCTGTTTGTGGCGCGTTTGCAGTCCTTAGAACCTGTGAGTACAGTAAAACCCGGTACTTTTGGAGAAGGTTACATTTCAGTTTCTGTTTAATTTTCTTTGGGTATATGGAAAGCACAATTCTATTCAGTTGCTGCGCGCGTTTCGATGTACATTAAGTACAGCATTTTAATGACCAGTACCAAGTGTTGTTTTAATAATTAGGTCTGAAGACACAAAGTGGGAATTCCCTCAAATCCGTTTTTTTTTAAAGTTTAAACTCAGTGTTTGAAAGGAGCTGCCAAGAGTAATGGTAGGCTCACTGATTTTTAATGAAAGGAAATTGAATTCACTTCGCCATCAACGCTCTGCAGTCAATATTCTACATCTCCTCTATCTGCTCTTACAAAACTGTAAGCTTAGTTCTTCCTTACCTTCTGTAATGATGGGACCGGGAGGTTGCTCCAATCAGCCTTATTAATAGAATCACAGATGGAATGTGCCTACAGAAAAATTCACATAAAAAAGTATTACTCTCTTGGTACAAATGCTTTGTAACATAAAGTTTTACTGAATCGGTAAGTTTTCCTCCCCTCCCCCCATTGTGTGTGTGGTTTGGGGTGGGGGGGGGAATATTGCAAAACTGACACAAGTAGACCTACATGAATTCCGTAATCTAGGATTAGTAACGATAATTCATGGTAAATCTTATATCTTATATCTTATATCCTTCCCGTGGCGTTAAACGTCACATAGGGCTCGCAAAGTAGTTCGCCAATTTTTCCTGTCTTCGGCGAGTCTTTCAACATCATCAAAGGATTTTATGCCTGTTAATTTGGCCTCTCTTAATAATGACCTCTTCAGAGTTTCACGCGGTCTGCCTCTTTTTCTTTGGCCTGTTGTGTTCCACTTGATAGCTTGTTTTGGGATTCTCTGATCATTTCTTCTCATCAAGTGACCAACATATGTCCATCTCCTTTTCAATCACCCATGAGACTGGTTGTTTTTCAGTCATCTGTCTTATCTCTGCATTGTTCTTGAATTCATTCCACCTGATGGTTCTAAGGACTGCAAACGCGCCACAAACAGCCTCTGGCAGTCAAGTCCAGCTCGTGGCCTTCCCGTGGCAGAACTGTTTAAACTGACAGGAGAAGGGGCGAGGGCGAATATCTGGCGCCTGAAAACCAGTTACTTAGGGTAGATGAGTGTCACGTTTGGTAGCTCATCTGCCGCTGTTGGCGAGATCTTCAGCTGCCGTGCGTGGAGCGGTGCTCTTCCCGGCCAATGAAGAAATTTGCAAATGAGGTTGCCGCGCAGCATCACTGCGGAAAAGGTGGTTGAAAGGATAAATCGAAGCAAACAGTCAAATCACGGCACCTCTGGTCTGGAGGTCGGCCACGTCCTGAGTGCAGTCATATCGGGTGAAATGCATGAACCGGCTTGTCCCAGAGGTTAAGTCACTGCTGGCTTGACTCTTCAAATGCCGCGCGTGGAGTGAAGCTCCTCCCGGTTAAGGAAGTAAATGCGGAAATAAAGGTTGCTGTGCGGCGCCGATGGGAAAAGGTGGTGGAAAGTGAAGTTTAACCTGGTATGTCCAGTAGTATCGCTACGAGAGCTATACCACGGCGCCTCTGCTCTAGAGGCCGCCTACGTCCGAAATACACCTACACTGGTGAAATATGCCTAAACCGGCACACACCAGGGGTGGAACTCGATGGCTAGACATGTCATGCCACCTCTGCCCTAGAGGTCGGTAACGCCTGATAAACACCCATACTGGTGAATTTTGCCTAAACCGGCTCATACCAGGGGTGAATTTTGAAGGCTATGAATGTCACAGTACCTCTGCCCTAGAGGTCGGTCCCGTCCCAAATATGCCCATACTGGGAAATGCCTAAACCGGCTCAACCCAGGGGTAGAAGTCACTAGTGGCGAGGATTCGTCCTCCTGGACAAAAGCTCCATCCTGGTCACAACTAGGAAGGGTAGCGGCCACGACCGCAAAATGCTGAAGTCGGAGACACTGGACCAGGGAAGTCTAGATAGGCAACCACCTCTCACCCGGCGGGGATGTCTGCTTATCCTAATCATGCTGAGGTTTTCCGGTGAGAAAGTCCAACCCTGGACTGGATGGGCAACCACCTCTCACCCGGCGGTGATACACGGGTATCTCAAAACACGTCGAGGTTTTCCGGTGAGAAAGTCCAACTCTGGCCTGGGTGGGCTAACGCCTCTCACCCAGCGGGGATGCACTGATATTCCAAACACGTCGAGGTCTTCCGGTGAGAAAGTCCAACCCTAGACCAAACTGGTGCAATGAAAACCACGGTGTCACGCAATCCCGCTTCCGAGACCCACCAAGAATACAGGCTAAAGCACTGTGATACTCTGAACCCCTTGTGGTCCTTTCGTGGAACTCGTGTGGTCTATTTTGGACCACACAGGGGACCACGGGACCTAACGAGGACCGCATGCGTGAATTCATTAGGTTCACAGTGCGGTTTTTGGTGGTAGAAGTGAACGAAGAAGAAGAAGAAAGATTCCACCTGATGCCGAGTATTTTCCTTAGGCATTTGCTTTCAAAAGAGTCTAATTTCTTTTCTATTTCTTTAGTTGCTTTCCAGCTTTCGCATGCATAAATGAGGGTGGATATTACATTTGAATTGAATAGTCTTAAGTTGGTTTTTGTGCTTATAACTTTTCAATTCCATATGTTCTCAAGATTCTTGAAGGTTGATGCTGCTTTTGCAATTCTGATTCTAACTTCCTTTCTGGTGTCACCATCCTGGTCTCATGGTAAATGCACATTTGAAATTATATCATATCAATTTACATGAGAAGAAGATACAAAATAAACAAAAAAGAATACTCCTAATAGTGAAAAGAAGAGTATTACAGAACTATGTGAAGTGCATACTGCTCTATACTTGTGATACTTCGACAACAACTAAACAGAAGAAGCAGAATTAGGTAACAACAGAGACGTAATTCTAGAGAAAGATGTAAAACACATAAATCGTACTGCCAGAAAAACATGAACAAGTTCACATAAAAGATGCAAAATAATGAGAACAACATAAAGATACTTGAAACAATACAAAAGAAACATAAACTTGTTAGACATATCATGAGAAAAAAAGGACGCTTGAATGATAATCACTGGAAAAGTCAAAGGAAAAGAAAGAGATAGTCAAAATAAAAAAAGAAGAACGGATGAAGAAAAGCAAGCATAAAGACACCAGGTTTGATTAGAAATACAAAGTGCGTCACAGCTGTGAAGCAGGATCGTCTGTTAATGATGATGATGATGATGATTCATTAACTCTTTAGCACTATATTCCTGTCTCTTAAACTCCATCTCTAGCATAAACAATTTAATTGTCTTTGTTAAAGTATTTTAAATTGCCCCAAATGCATATATTTGGTTATTTCTTTGCTTTGGAGATTCAAATTTTAAATTATTATATAAAACAAATATAGACTTTGAGTCATTTCCCAGTAAAAGCATTATCGTCTGTGTTTATTTCAACAGTTTCTTTGTGGTCTTGTGATGTTTGTTTTGGTAGTGAAGAAGTGTTTTAAAAATTCAAATGGTTTCGCCATTTCCAAGCAGTATATACATGTAGTGTAAACCTCATGATATAGTTACAGTTACTTCTGGTGCAAGTCTTGAGTTGATACTAATTGGCGAAAAAAATGCACAGAATTCATTTTATGAATATCTAAAATATAGCAATTATAAAAAAAAACTTTGTATTGGATCTCCCATTTCTTTCCCGCTACCACACACACAATAAAAAAAATGTTTGCTTAACTTATTTAAATCAAAGTAAAAATGCTTGTTGATAAACTGCCATTAAAATTTAAAACTGGGTTAAAATAAACACGTACATGTATAATTTTCATAATCGTGCCATCGCATACAACATTTAGAAGTTTTTTGCTTTGTTTTGTTTTTAGGGTGAAAAAAGATTCAAAATGGAGACGTCTAACCTATAATGTTCCTAATCACTTTAAATTCCGTAACCGTCTGTGTTCCGGAACGGTACAGATCGAAACATACTTACTGCCTTGTTTAAACACCCACCAGCTACAGTCACACTGAGAGTACCGGAGACGCTGAACGCCGCACACACTATCTGAACGATTATTCCATAAACTGTGTACGTCCCGTCGCTCACAAGGTATATGAGAAAACAGAATACCAGAATGTTGAAGATAAACGTCAGAACCACAGACGAACGGAACTGCAACGAAGCTAAGACGACGATTTCTTGTAATGTGTGATGTCTGGTCCTTGGAAATAAATAAAGAAATGAAACAATGAAAAACACATAATTTCTGTGATTTAATGAAGTAATGAAAGATGTTTATAGGAAGAAAAAGCACTTTAGAATATTTCCCTTTTTTTCCTGTTTGTTTAGATACGTTTATTTATCACACATTTCTAATGGTGTGAAAATACTATGATGCTGGTATGTGTAAGCCAAGCTAATGTGTGAATATTGTTGGAATTAGAAGTGCCAAGTGGATGCGGAATGTGTGACAGAAATTGTTGGGCAGTATGTGAAAGAGAGAAGTGACAAACAAAGAAAGCCAGATATAAAGTCAAGACAGACAATACATGCACATCCGTGCATGCATAGACAGACATATAGACAGACAAACAGACATACAAAGAATCAGTCAGACAGGTAAGAAACGGATAAACACATGGACAGGTGGATGGATGAATGAGCTGAAAGACAGAAAAAGATGAAAAGTAACCTACAGAGGAACACGCACACACACACATAAAAACATACTGACAAAGAAGACGACACACAAATAGTTCACCTAATTAAAGAAAATCGTTCCTCAAAATCCGATAAAGAGATGAAGAGTGCGGACATTTCGTCCCGAGTTCCTCTAAACTCGGCTGTCAGAATATGAACGACAAAGACGTACTGCACCAAAAGATAGTATGGAGTCAATTCCATGAAAAAATACACCAAAGTCACAGCAGTGCAAGCCAACAGTCTGGCTTCTCCTTCGAGCTCTATGGGATAAGTGTATCCAACAGAATCATTTAACAAAAATATGTGCACAATCGCAAATGTAAACTTGAAGCAGATGTGCAAAACGATGACAACCAAGCTGACAATCTTGGCTTGTCGGCAGCTTCTTGCGATGTCATGGGCGTAGCCAAATTTCATTTCGTATTCTCGAAACGCTGTTGACATTGATGGGAAGTGCTTGTATGAGACAAACGTACACGAAATCCAAACAAGTGTGCAGAAAGGCACAGCTATGGTTTCCTCTACACTAGCTTTATCCAGTGTATCAAAGTCGACAATCATAGCTACAGTCTTTGCGAAGCAAATTAAATTAAAGGCACCCATCATGGCTCTATAGATGTATTTGAAAAATTCCCACATTCTTCTGGTGATGGATTTGGAGAAGTTATCAAGTGTTTTGTTTGTGGTCTGATAATCAGAACTTACTTCTCTGGAAAATATTCCAGCTAAACCGAGAAAAAACATTGGGTACTTCAGAACGGCCTCAAACTGACTCATTTCCGACGTACAAAAGTTCATAGTGTTTATAGTTTTCATAATTTCTAAAATTAAATCCGGTTTTACGTGTCAGCTTATAATTTATACAGCTGTCACAAGTTCATAAATCTTGTCAGAGTTTGACTGTATCTAATATTCTGAACACGTCAAATCAACGAATCTTCTTGTTTGTGACGCGTAAATGTTTTGTCAGTCAGTCCTGTAACTTTGGAGCACTGACAGTCTACCGTTCAACTCTGGCAGGGTAACTGATATCAGAGACGGTCATCTGGGATGAATCCATCCATCTTGATACTGGTTACGTTTAACAACAGAGTAAACACAGATTACAGCATTTATAATCTGAAAATCGATCAAGTATAGCCATTTCTCTGCCTCCACAGAAGAGATAAACATGAGGTGGAAGGGGGAGAGGGGGTGTGAAATACTGTAGGCTTGATCCTCACAAAGCAGTTTAGTTCTGCACATTATATCTTATCTTTTCCAGCAAGCAGTAACTTGAAAATAAAATTCTGAGATATTTTTAATAAATAATTAATAAATATTGCAACATAGACACTTTTCTACCCCTTCATTCTTAACATATCAGTGGCAGAAAGACAGCAACTCTGTCATTTCATCAACTGAAAGTTAGAAGTATAGTGGCTTCAAATACAGAAATTAGTTTCTCGAAGGGTATTTTTTCCTTTAAAATATAATTGAAAATGATTAATCTTTTGAAGAACATTTTGTTTGTTAGAGACTGAAAATGTGTTAGCCTCCTGCAGAATATCCGATTTTTTAAAACAACATCTTTCTCAGATAAATGTAGTATTTAAATGAAATATGACTCTCCGCAACCGTAGTCACTTAGCCGGTAAAAGTCATGGGGAGAGTGCAATATAACGAACTATAAAAACAGCATTTGTAGTACAGTTTAAGAAGATTTTAGTGGTTGGCAAATATTGATTGATTATGGAAAATTTTAAGTGTATATGGAATACCATCTAAAATTGTCAACATCATTAAGGACTTCTACAATGGATATGGTTGTGTAGTCAAGACAGAAATCACCAAAACCATAGAAAACAAGTTGAATTCTTTCCAGACTAAATGTTTACGTAGAATTAAAAAAATATTTTGGCCAAACACCATAAGAAATAACATCTTATTGGCAGAAATGCAGATGAAACCACTGACAACAATTATTGAAGAAAGACGCTGGTGATGGTTGGGACATGTGCTCCGAATGACTGACAACTCACTACCAAAAATAGCACTAAGATGGACACCACAGGGGAACAGAAGTAAGGGTAGACCAAAAGAGACATGGAGAAGAACAACAGAAAGGATGTTGAGCAATAGAGGGCTCACCTGGGCAAGAGCAGAAAAAAAGGCGAAAGACAGGCATTTGTGGAAAACCCTTGCGGAAGCCCCATGTGCCCTGGGCACTTAAGGTTCAGAGAGAGAGAGAGAGAGAGTCAAGACAGAAGAAGGGATGAGCGAATGGTTCCAGATTGAAACAGGCGTGAAACAAGGATGTATATTGTCTCCTTTGCTTTTTTTGAATTACAATAGACTACGTAATGAAAAAATGCTGCACAGGTAACACAGGTATTGACTGGGTACATGGGACCCAACTAGAAGACCTTGATTTTGCTGATGACATAACTCTTATCAGTAACAATGTGAATTCCATGCAAGAAAAAAAAAGATAACTTGTCTTCACTGGCTAGCAAAATAGGACTTGAAATTAACATAGAAGGGATATATATATATATTGAAGAAGTCAATTAATTTGCATACTTTGGCAGCTACATAGACCAGGATGGTGACACCAGAAAGGAAGTTAGAATTAGAATTGAAAAACCACCATCAATCTTCAAGAATCTTGAGAACATATGGAATTGAAAAGTTATAAGCACAAAAACCAACTTAAGACTATTCAATTCAAATGTAATATCCACCATCATTTATGCATGCGAAAGCTGGAAAACAAGAAATAGACAAAAAATTAGACTCTTTTGAAAACAAATACTTAATGATAATGCTCGGCATCAAGTGGAACGAATTCAAGAACAATGCAGAAATAAGACTGATGACTGGACAACAACCAGTCTCATGGGTGATCAGGAAAAGGAGATGGACATATGTTGGTCACGTGGTGAGAAGAAACGATCAGAGAATCCCAAAACAAGCTATCAAGTGGAACACAACAGGCCAAAGAAAAAGAGCCAGACCACGTGAAACCCTGAAGAGGACATTGTTAAGAGAGGCGAAATTAACAGGCATAAAATCCCTTGATGATGTTGAAAGACTCGCCGAAGGCAGGAAAAACTGGCAAACTACCTTGCGAGCAATATGTGACGTTTAACGGCACGGGAAGGATATAAGATAAGAAATATTGATGGGTAAAAAAATACCGAAAAATAAATTTGACGAAGTCACCGGCCGCGGAGTCAAAGATCGTGAACTGTAACACAGCTGTGTGTACTCTGTACCCGGACTGTTGGCGAAACAGCTGCAAGAAGTTTGAACAGTATTATCACCAGCAAGCAGAGATGGTTGATTACAGAGTAGATGGAAATATTGCTATCCTAGAAGTCAACAATCCGCCTGTAAATGCACTGAGGTAATAGTGGTAAAAGCTGATGAAAAACTTGAACTATCATAGTCATCATCATCACCTTTCACTCCATTGAGAGCATAAGCCACGGATAAAGGCTCTCCAGTCATCCCTGTTCTTAGATTTATTCTCTACTTGCTTCCATGTGTATCCGTTGTCTCTGAGCACTGTCATAATTTCTCTTCTCCAAGTAAGTCTAGGCCTTCCTCGTTTTCCATTTCCTTGAAGATTCCATGTCAGTGCCTGTCTTGCTATGCTGGTGTCAGGTTTCCTCAGAGTGTGGCCAATCCACCTCCATTTCCTAAACATGATTTACTATCACATAGTGGGCACAGGTAAATTGTTTTAGTGAGCAGGAACTTGTATATATTCAGTTTCATTACATTCATACTGCACCATATTCTTCAAAACGTAAAGGTAAATATGGTCAAAACATAAAGGTAAATATCTTCTTCTTACAGCCTTCCCATGCCGTTAAACATCACATAGGGCTGGCATGGTAGTTTGCCATGTTTTCCTGTTTTCAGCAAGTTTTCGAATGTTAGGTGTAGGTTGCGAATTCAAACAATGTGGTTCTAGTGTCCCATATTCCTGAATGAAGCAGTTCTCAAATGCTAGGCAGCTTCTGTCATCAGTGTAACATTTTTTTTATGCCTGCTGGTAACATTTGCCCCTTCCACAATCATATTCCCTCTGCACTAAGTTCCACTCCTTTCTCATTTGTAATACATAGTTCAGAACCTCCTCACAGTATCAAATTACAACCTATCTACTCACCTATTCCTCCCTCTCCCAGCTAGATTACCACTGTATCACTCACTCCTCTTTCCACAGTTCTCCCCCCCCCCCCCAATTTATGACCCACCTATCACACCATCACAAGTCTCCATTTAAACATTCTCTACACTCCACCATGCACAATTCTGAACACAGTCTCTTATAAGTCACAGCTTCTTACAAGTCACAACTAAGTGCTCTATTCATTTTATTTTATTCTATTTTTTTTTCTATTCCTATTTTTTTATAGCATTCATATAAATTTATATTTTATCTCCTCTCTTATTTTCTTCATCCTGTGTGTTTCTGTATGATTAAGGTTCACACCGAAATGTCACAATTGTGTGCTTATTAAATAATAAAACAGTTCTTGTTTTTTTCCTAGTTTATACATTTAGATACAGCAGTGATATTAATAGTATCACATGTATTGGAAATCTCTTTTTTTTTTCATTATTTCTCAAAGTTTCTGGTGTTATACACAATCAAATACCTTTGAATAATCTATAAAAGATAAATATAGATTCACATTAAATTCTCTGCATTTCTCTATTATTAATCTTATATTGAAAATATGATCTATTATTCCTGTTCCTTGTCAAAAAACCGCTTTAACCATATTGATTTCTCCTTCTATTTTCTTACGAAGTCAACCCATTATAATTTTTAATAGAATTTTACTTGCATGACTGATCAGGGCAACAGTTCTGTAGTTTGTGCATATTTCAAGTTACCCTTTTTTTTGGTAGTGTGACATCAGGCCAAGGGAATTATGGGTGCTAGCACCTTATCAACAAGAACCTTTATGGTATGATAGAAGTAAGTATTTTTTAAAAAATACTTTTCTACAATCACATCCCCTCATAATTCTGTTTATGTGGATTCCACCCAGAATTGTTTCAAGCTCCTTGGCTGCACACAGCTATATTTTAAAAGAGAGCTTTTAAGCGAAATATGAATAGAATCATAAATTTATTTGACAGCGTTCATGTTCGAGAAGGCCTTCTAAATGGAGCTCAGAAAGCTAACAAGGACACTAAAGTGCAGGCAATAATTGTGATTGCCAAAGGCAGAACATTTCCTTCAGGAGCTGATATCAGGGAATTTGGGAAGTCCCCTAGACGTAAGAGTCACTTTTTTTTATCAGCACTCAGTGATTAAAGTAATTTGAAATCTTACTTCATGTAAGTGTAGAGTTTGTTTAACTCTTAGTCTATTACATCATGTCAGTCTAGAATTTGTTTAACTCTTAGTCTATTACGTCGTGTAAGTCTAGAGTTTGTTAATTCTTAGTCTCTTACTTCATGCCATGAGCTCTTTAAATGGCTTTTTTTTTTTTTTAAATTTAAAATAAAATGTAGTCATATAATGTGTTCTGCATTAATCTGTATTGCTGTAAATGCTAAAAATAGGCATCATTTCATTTTCTGGTAAAATGTGGTTTTTGTGATCACTAAAATAATTTTGTGTCGTGAATGTAATTTGATAGGTTCAGAGTGAACTAGCTTATTACTCCTATATCCTGTGTGAATGTACAAAGTCTTTACACTAAAAGAAACAAAAAGAAGACTGAAGTGATGGTCATCTCAAATAAAAGAATACCACCAAAATGTAGCATTACCATCGATGGCACAAATCTGAAACAAGTTGATAGATTCAAGTACTTAAGAGCAACTGATGTGAAATGTCACAATGAATAAAAAGCAGGCATGCTCAGGCCAAGTCAGCATTCCAGAATGAGACACATATTGTACAACGGATCTATATCAATGGAAACAAGATTCTGAGTACTTAAATGTTACATCGACCTTCTGCTTTATGGGTGTGAAGCATGGACTATGAATAAGAGAGTACAGTGAGAAATGGAGGCCTTGGAAATGTGGTTCATAAGAAAGATGTTGAAGGTACCATGGACAGCCAAGAAAACCAGTGAAGAAGTCTTAAGAGAGGCTGGAGTTAAAAAACAAATTATAGCAAAGATCAGAGGCAGACAAGTGAGATTTATAGGACATTTTCTGAGAAGAGGAAAATTGGAACACACTGTGGCAACTGGAAAAATTGAGGGAAGAAGAGACAGAGGAAGACAGAAGAGAAGTTACTGGATGGGCTTTCTGCTAGGAAGAAAGTCACCGGCAGATCTCATAATCAAGTCTAAAGACAGGGAATTGTGGAGAGAAATGATTGCCTACGCCACGTGGCATGGCACTTAGATACGAAAAGGATAAAAAAAATTGAATGTGTACTGTATGTTTTTTTTCTTTTTTCCATGCAATATTAAAGTGACTGTTTTAAATTTTCAGCACCAGGTATTGTTGAAGCAGGTCAAGCACTGGAATTCAGTGAGAAGCCAGTAGTGTCTGCCTTGCATGGAACAGCACTTGGTGGTGGATTGGAAGTTGCCTTGTTTACACATTACAGAATTGCAGTTAAAAATGCCAGGTGGCCTGTTTTTTTTGTGTTTTTTTAAGTTGGCAATGGATTTTCTAATTTAAAAAAAAATGTAGAGAAATTGAGCATTTCTCACATTAGCTCTCACAAGCTTATTAGTACATTTAGAGAGGTATGGTACAGTTTAAAAAAAAAAAAAAGATAGAGAGAGGAAGGAAAAGAGAAAAAGTAAGCAATAAGAGATAAGAACATTGAAATGGTTATGAAAAGTGAATTTGGTCTAAGTCCACTCTACTAGAACCAGTTTTTAGTTTATATCTCTTATTGCGTACTGTTCCTCCTGTAAAACTGTCCATACATCTCTGTCTAACTCTACTACTAACTCAACCTGCACATGTTTTGTATAACAGCTAAGAGTTGTTTATATTTGGAATTACATCCAAGTAATCCTTTGCTTGTTATTGTGTATGTGTGATGACCTCATGAGGCACAAATAATAGCTCCTCGATGTCCCTCATAGTGAGCGAAGTTTGCTATTCTCTGGCATGGTCTAGTGATAGTTCATGAATGTCTTAACATATTCTTGGTATCATGGGCACAAAATAAATAATTTTTTAACATGCTGATAGCACTGACTCAGGGAAATGATATTAGGACATTTTAACACTTTTGTGATGGGGGTGCGGGTGTGCAAAAGTGCTGTCGGTTTGGCAGTTAGTGATCCATAGCTGACATGCTGGCATCAGGGTTGGTCATAGCTGACCAAGACCCTCTTCCACCTCCCCATTTGAACCCCCAATAACAGGCCTAGCCTGGCAAATAGATCAGGGATTGCCAATGTCTTCATGGTGGTGGAGTCTGCTAAAGAAGTAATGCAAATCCCCTGCTTTTTAGTTACATTCATAAAAAAAATAACTCCCATGGCCTGCTTCCAAGCTGACATGATGCAGTGCCTCATCATTTCCACTGCATCAGCTGCAAAGAAGACCAGCTTGGAGTTCCAGGGAGATTGAAGAAGCAGAAGACAGAGATAAAGAGACCTGAGGCAGTGAGGTTTTGAGAACCAGGTTCATTATGTGCAAACATGCTTAAAGCTGCCTGATGAAACAACTGTAGCAGGAGCAAAATGTACAAGACTGTGGCAGCAGCATGCAGCAGTGTTAAACACAAAATAAACCAATGAATGGAACAAAGCAAGCACAAAATAGACAGAGAATAAAATATTTATTTGTTAGACACATCATTTTATTTTGTTGCATGTTGTTAATTCTGACAAATATAAATTGTTGAAACATTACCCCTTTGATATTGTTAAATCTTATCTTATATCTTATAACCTTCCCATGCCGTTAAACGTCACATAAGGCTTGCAAGGTAGTTTAGTTCGCCAAGTTTTCCTGTTTTCGGCGATCTTTTCAACCTTATCAACATTTCCTCTTGCGAACGAAGAAGAAGAAGATTTCCTCTGTCACGTGGTTGACCCCGTTTCACTTGATAGTTTGATTTGGGATTCTCTGACTATTTCTTCTCATCACGTGACCAACATATGTCCATCTCCTTTTCCTGATCACCCATGAGACTTGCTGTTGTTCACTCATCTGCCTTATCTGTGCATTGTTCTTGAGTTCATTGCCAAGTATTTTCCTCAGGCATTTGTTTTCAAAAGAGTCTAATTTTTTGTCTATTTCTTTAGTTGTTTTCCAGCTTTCGCATGCATAAATGAGGGTGGATATTATATTTGAATTAAATAGTCTTAACTTTGTTTTTGTGCTTGTAACCATTTAATTCCATATGTTCTCAAGATTCTTGAAGGTCGATGGTGCTTCTGCAATTCTAATTCTAACTTCCTTGCTGGTGTCACCATCCTGGTCTGTATAACTGCCAAGGTATGCAAATTGGTTGACTTCTTCAACAGCTGTCCCTTCTACATATATTCTTTTCTTTTTGAAGTGGGAAGTTTTATTATTTTTGTTTTGTCCTTGTTAATTTCAAGTCCTATTTTGCTAGTCAGTGAAGACTGTATCTGTTTTTTCTTGCATGGAATTCACATTGTCACTGATAAAGAGTTATGTCATCAGCAAAATCAAGATCTAGTTGAGTCCCATGTACCCAATCAATACCTGTGTTACCTGTGCAGCATTTTTTCATTATGAAGTCTATGGCAATTCCAAAAAGCAAAGGAGATAGTATACATCCTTGTTTCTTGCCTGTTTCAGTCTGGAACAATTCGCTCATTCCTTCTTCTGTGTTGACTGCACAAACGTATCCGTTGTAGAGATCCTTAATGATGTTGACAATTTTAGATAGTATTCCATATATTCTTAAAATTCTCCACAATGAATCTCTGTGTATGCTATCAAATGCCTTTTTAAAGTTTTTGAAGTTCAGAATGAATGGTTTTTGTTTTTCAATATGTTCTTCAAGTATTATTCTTAGAGTAAAGATCTGGTTGAGACAGCTTCTCTCATTTTAAAAATCCTGCTTGTTCTTTTCTCATTGCAGTATCCACTATATCTTTGATATTGTTAAATGCTTAAAGGTAATTTCATTTCTTTGAAACTGAAATATATTTAGAAGTAATCTTCAGCATAAGAAATGAATGAGTTTAAACAGATAGTCAGAATAAAAGGTAAGATAATCTTTGGAATTTTCTTTCTTGAAGAGTTGGTTTTCCTGAAGTACAACTTGGCTTACTGCCTGGTGCTCAAGGAACAGTCCGTCTGCCACGTCTGACAGGTTTGACTGTTGCAATGAACTTGATCACTTCCGGACAGCATGTTAGTGCACCAGATGCCCTGAAATACGGTATTATTGACAAAGTGAGTTCCATTATTATTATTATTCATTATCATCAGTCCTCATTAACTTCAAATGGCATATAAAACAAACATGAAAACTTTCCATTCAGTTGTTTTCAATATCTCTTTCTGTTTGCCAGTTTTGTCTTTCTTTGCAAGTTGATAGTATATCCAGGTGGTGTTCCATCTAGGATGAAAACTACAGACAAATCACTCAGATGATTGTCTCTTGTGGCTGACTACACTATTATGTGCATAAGAGGAATTTGAGTGTCTGTTTAGTTTATATCTATAATATTATGTCATTTAATCGTTAGACTTTAGACACAAGGGATAGTTAAATCATTTCAGCATGACCTATCTTTACAGAATGCTGTGTATCAAAAGATGGAAAAGCTTTCACACTATGGGGCTCTCTCTGTAGAGAATGTCCATATTTATCCATAACTTTTTAATATGTGAGCCACATTGTTTGTATGATTGATTGCTATCTGCTGAAAGATCTTTTTATTTTTGCAGAGAAGTGTACAAAAAAAAAACACCTCTGAAATTGGAATAGAGTACACATTTTAAAAAGAATACACTGAAATTCTTTGTGAAACATCTGCACGTTAAAAGTTGAGCTCCAGAGGAATATGACCAAAGCTGTGCACTGAGATGTAATTGATTCATTAGCAGTTTCCCCACCTCAGAAGGAACATAGATTTGTACTCCTTAAGTGTCATGGTGCAAAAGTGTGCAGAAACATTTTAAAATCTGGTAAAATTGCCAGTCTTTAGAGACACATCAATCTCCTGACTGTCCTATTTTCACTAAAATCTAGTCACTCTGGACTTTGCGCTTCAACTGATTTACTATACCTCACACTAATGGGTGGTCCTGCAGGAGGTGGAGTGCAGACTTCAGAACGTATGCCCCAGGAATTCCAGCATTTACAGACCTGCGCAGTTGAACAACTACAGAAAGGTTCAGGCTGCAAGGTAGAAGTTGAGGGGTTGCAAAAACTTTGAGAAAATTTAAACTTTAGTTTGATGACCATTCATTCATTTTCATTCATTTGCATGTCCCTTGCGGAACTTTGCCTCCCAAACAGCACTCCTGTAGGCCTCTCGGTTGTGAGCAAGATGGCCTGCTGCTGCTGCATCCATTTGCAGATCATCAGCAATGTCTTGCAGCCATCTTCGTTTTGGTTTGGTGACCGGACTTCAGATTTAGTATCACCTAGCATTGAATACAGAAGAAATAAAAATGATAAAGCTGTATCATCTTCGTCCAGGGCATGCAAATCCTATTTTGTTATTATTGTTCATGTTTCTTTGATGATATCCTGTACAAGAGACGTGTTCTATTATTGTGTTTTATTATTCATTTATTTGTCAATGTTTGAATTATGTAGTATAAAATGAGAACATTTCTACTAAGTGAGAATTTCAGGTTAGGAGAGACATATTAGATCTTTTTCTTTTTTTTTTTTCGCTATCGTAAGTATGTTTTGTTAAGAGTAATGTTTATTTGTTATGTTTGTTTAGGTTCATATTTTATCATTTACAATTGTTAATGCTTATAAATAAGCTGTTAATTTATAATTGTCATTGTTTTACTGAGAATCTTTTTTTGGTGAAGTATTTTAATAATGTTAAAGCAGCAACCATTTGTAAATATTTTAGTGATGTTAAGCAAAATCTGTTACTTCACTTTATTTTAGTGATGTTAACCAGAATCTGTTACTTATTTAGTGACGTTAAGCAAAATCTGTTACTTCACTTTATTTTAGTGATGTTAAGCAAAATCTGTTACTTCACTTTATTCACTGTAAAGGTCGTGGATGGAAACCTTCTGCAAGAAGCTAAAGAATTTGCAAAAAGTGTTATTGGAAAGAATCTTGATTCAAGGAGACTCAGTAAAACATCTCTGAGAGATGCTGCAGATACTGACAAACTTTATGAAGGTGATGAAAATGTATGTGTTTTATAATACATTTCCATTGTAGCTGTATAGAAGTGTGTAATAAAGGCTGAGATGACTTTACAAGAACATAGTTTTATGCAGAATTTTATAAGTAGGTCTGTAATTATTAAGTCCATCATCCAGTGATAAATCAGCATTAAAGTGTTTAATAAATGCTTGTTGTGGCTGCTTGGAAGTGTATAATAATTGGCTAGATGGGTATCCAAAGTCAAACATAATATCTGGCAAAGTTTAGTCAGTATATGTGAAATCAGAAAGTTCAGCATCAAGTAATAAACCATTACTGGTTTAATTTATAGCGTTATATACCTGCATTTCCTCCATTTGATTAATTACAAATTAGCTATCATTAAAGATTTAATTTCCTTGTGACATTGACTGTTTTCATGATGTTACTAGCTGTTTGATAATTGAAGAAGAGCTGTGAGAAATAATGTAACAAAATCTTATTTTTTTTTAACAGCTGCACTGGCAGAGGTGAAGAAAAAGTACAAAGGGATGATAGCACCTGTGGTAAATACCTGAATGTGGTAGAAAACTGGCTGTAGAAATTGTTTTTAAAAATTACTTACAGATAGCAGTACATTTAAATGAATGAGTGAATGAACACAACAGTGCACTAAAGGACCATTTAGCTCATGATTGTGGTCCACTTCCATATGGGTCTTCTGTTTCTGTTAGTAATGGATTTTGCATTCCTAGGTAGCATGAATACCAAGGGGGTAGACCACGACAGAGATGGAAAGACAACATAGAAGAGGACATAAAAGAAATTGGTGTCACCAACTGGAGAGAGAAGATTAGGAATAGAGAAGAATAGAGGTGAAATTTATCTACAGCAGTGAGCCTTAACAGCTTGGAAAGCTGAAGAAGAAGAAGAAGGTAGCATAAATATGAGTCCTATCAAAATAAGCAGTAGTGAAGAGCCTGAAGAATGTTATTGGTGCATGTGTGGTGATAATGCTGTGCAGAAATGGGATAGAATCAGTAGTACTAAAGGGTGGTAAAATAAGGAGCCTCCAACCAGACAAGACAACTAATTTTACATGAAAATAAAATGATGTGACATTATGTGACACTTCTTTACTCAACATATTTAGAAAGTTTTATAAATTATTTAAAGATACAGTGTTTCTAAGTATTTTTTTTCTGGTACATTTCTTTTGTTATACAGAACTGTTTGAAATCTATTCGGGGTGCTGCACTCTTGCCATTTAAAGAGGCTTGTAACTATGAGAGCGAACTCTTTGCAGAGCTTATGTCTAGTGGTCAGTCTGCAGCTTTGAGATATTCTTTCTTTGCTGAAAGATCAGCACCTCGGGTACGCATATATTTTTATACAAGATTTGCATATGAATGTGTTATTCAGTTTGTACAGTGTTCTGTTATTAAGATTCTTTATTTCTTTTCTGTTCTGATCCCAAGCAGTAATTTAATTTATTTTCAGATTGTAGTTGTTGATAATTTCATTAAATGAGAGTATTTGTTAGAAACATTATCAAGCTATTTATATCTTTTGGCGTCATCCTGTTTTAAATTAAAATTTTGTGTTTGAGAGCTTCGTATAGTTCTTTTATCTCAATAAGACCTGTAACCTGATCTATTAAGGTAGACATCCCATTGGACCAGTATTGAGATGCATAGAACCACCTGTCGATGTCGTATTGCGACTCTGTGTTGCATTATTACTAAAATAATGTCTGAAATAACCTTCTAACTACTTCTTCAGTCGTCTAATATGTCTAGATCTACTTGAGATACATTCAAGAACAGTGGCCTGGTCATAGGCCATGTCCATACCCCTATCTACATCACCAAAAATTTCTCGATTAAAAAACTTCACTTTTTGACACTCGACATCACTCGTTACTAGGTACTCTTCACCATGATGGAAAAGGTCATGGGGCATGCGCACTAAATGTTTACAGTCTAAACGTTACACCAGTGTTTTAATGAAACAAACCAAATGTCAAATTTTTTACATCTGGCACCACGTGAGAAACCGGAAGCGTCAGAAGTCTGATGAATGGCACGGGAAGAGTAAATACTTTTGATAATTTCACATAAAACTCTTTTCATCATTTTTTTTACATTCACATAAGCATTACATATGTATTGAACTGCAGATTTCAGCCTATGAGGCAAAAAATTTCCCTTTTCATTTTGTGAAAGTTTGTTCAAGAATTTGAGATGGTGTGCAGCATTTTTTATTCTTCATCACCTTGTGATGATGTGCTGTGCAAAGGAAGAAAAAACACCTGGCAACATAAATGTCTGCCATCTCTTAAGAAAGAACATTTTTGACATGAGTCCCAAGAATCTGTTTCAGGCTGTTCCTATTTTATACAGTCATCATCATGTGCCATGCCGGGCAGCATAGGTGATAGTACTCCTCCACAGTTCTCATTCCTTGACATTTCTGAGTACTCTGTTGCTGATTTCTTTCCATGCCACTGTGTCAAGCCTTCTGACATCTGTTCTCTTGGTCGTGATCCACCTCTCCAAGCTTCAGTTTTGCCCACTGTTATGATGTTTTCAAATTTCTCTCTTCTCATCACATGCCCCAAGAATGATGATTGCCTTTTCCTTATTTTTGTTATTATACATTTTTCATTAGCTTTTCTCAAACACTGCTCATTAGTTATCTTGGCTGTGTATGGGATCCTCGTCACTCTTCTCAGGAACAACATCTCTATTGCCTCCAATGATTTACTCATTTTCCGGCCAATAGTTCACGATTCACAAAAGTATAGCAAAATAGGTTCAATATAACACTGTAATACTTTGTTTCTCACATTCAGTGACAATGACTTATTGCACAAGATGGTTTTCAGTTCCTTAAATGCTACTTTTGCCTGGCATATTGTTTATACAGTACATTTCACAAATATTTTAATGTAAAACTAAATTGTTAATATCATGTATTTGAATCAGTAATGCACATGCTGAATTTTGTTACACAATTTTGGGATTTAGTTTAAGTGTAATAAAACAAATGTGAAAAGAAATTATAGGCATATACTTTTTGTTGTTATAATGTCACCAGGAATTCCCACTTAAATTATTAAAGAGTATTTAGAAACATTAAATCTCATGCAGTTTAACTGAAATAATGTTTTTTGCTTTAAAGTGGAAACTTCCAGGTGGAGCCAGTATTGACAATACAAAGCCAGATGTCATTAAATCTGTAGCTGTCATTGGTGCTGGCACCATGGGATCTGGCATAGCTGTCTGTTTCATACGAGTTGGTATCCCTGTCTTGCTGGTGGAGCAGAATGATAAAGTAAGAATCTGTGGTAATGTTTAATAAAATCTACATACATTTTAAGGAGGATCAAATTTGTTTAATTCGACCAAGATATAAATGAAGAATTTATGTGACTGAATCAAAATTTGAAAAGATTTTGGATTGTAAACAGCACCAGATACAAAATAAATGGAAATAAAAACATTTAACACTCTGTAGAGATACTGTTTGAAGGTAACACTGCATAAGATTATTTCTTTTGGAAAATTGAGTAATTCTGAATTATGGGTTTTCAGCTGTTGCAAAATGCCATATCTAATATTGGCAATATCCTACAAGGCAGTGTCAAGCTTAACCGCATGACTGTAGAGCAGAGAAGTAGCTGCCTTCGAATTCTGCAAGGAGTTCCTAGTCTGGATAAAGTGAGAGATGTTGATCTGGTGAGTAAAAAAAACAGAGCTACTTTTGACAGCTTGTAAGTTTTGGTAGAGATACAAAAAGAAATGGTGATAGTTTCAGGAAGAGTGGAAAAGAATTTTTATGGAAGTAGACTTGTGTAAGATACATCCCGGCTATGACCTTTCAAGGAATGTTTTCTGGGCTGGTAAAAGTTAAGACTGTGTGAGAAGTATATCCTGTTTGCACTTTTTTGTTTGGATAATCATTTCTCAGCACTGAATTTTGGGATGTGTGCATTTTTTCATTTAGTTATTATAAGCAACATATTTGATGGATACAAATTCTCAGCCTTGAGGACTGATGTAAAATGATGAACAGCAGCAGATAATTTAACCAGTGTAAGTAGTCAGAGTGCTTTTTTTTTATCTTTACCTCAGGTTTACCAAAACTCTAAGGAACAAAGAATTAGAGGAGGAACTTAACTGCCTTTGCAAGGCATTTTAAATAAAAGCAAAATATATTTCATATAAGGAGGAGTGTTAGATTAGCAAACATTTAATAATCATTTTAAAAAATCTTAAACATTCCATTTCATATTACAAATTGTAATTATTAATAATGTCGATGATAATCATAAGTTATTTTTATGTGATGAACATTAACAGTATTTTGCTCATTGATTGTAGTACATACCCACTTCATTTCATATTTCTGATAGTACTTTAGTTGTACAGATGTCCATTTTTGTTATTTTTTGTGATCAGTGCTCATTAACACAACTGTAATATATGTTTAGCAGATAGGTAGACTATATAATTATTCACTTACAATATAATTATGTTTTATGCACATTCCACAGTTTCAGTAATCAGTTTTTACTATAGTAGCAGAAGTTCGGTGGCTGATGACAAGCTCTAAGATGTGCATTACCTGATGGAAGTCATCACTCATAGTGCATCAGAAGCCGCTGTGCTTTTTTACAAAAAAATAATGTTTATAATCATGCGGTGTCTGAGTGGCAAAGTGGTTAGTGCACTGGTCTCTCAAGGTCAGGGGTTCGAATCTAGCCAGAGACACCCCAGTCACCCATCTGTAGAAATGGGTACCTGACTTCTTCTGGAGTTGGGGAAGGAAAGGCGGAAAGGCGTGATACTGACCATATCACCCTCTAGTATGCTGACAGGTCAAGGAAAATATGGACGCTAATACCATATCCCTATGTGCCTCTAAGGCATGACAGGATTACCTTTACTTTATAATCATGCAGTTGTTGTTGCCTACAGAGTCATCTAAACACCAGCACAGAATTCTCTTGCTTAATGTTGTGCAGATTTAGACAGCACAAGGAGTATTCTTTTTTACTGAACACACATTATATATTATATGATATAGTCAGCACATTTTTTTGTGTGTGTGTGTTTCTATAATTTCAAATCTTGTCAGGTTGTTGAGGCGGTGTATGAAAACCTGGAGCTGAAACAGGAAATATTTGCCAAGCTGGACAAAATCTGCAAGCCTTCAACTCTTTTGTGTTCCAACACATCTACATTAGACATAGACAAGGTATAATTACGTGGTTTAAAAATGAAATATGTAGATTAAACAGGTACAAATTATGGTCAGCTTGGCAAGTCTTTTTGAACACCAGTTTCTCATTTGAGAAACATGGGTTAGAATCACAGTAAGGTCTTGAGCTTGTTCTGTTAGGAACAGAATTAAAAACCCAGCCTGCACATAGTGTGGGAACTGCTGTAGGTAGACAGCTTAAATCTTTCAGCTGAATTACCTCCCAGCAGACACTTAAAAGACATAAGCTGTAAAGGACAGTTAATGGACTCTTATTGGTTGTTTCATTGATGGTCTGGGAGTAAAAAGGTGTTGGAGATAAGACACTGCCAGCACTGTCACTTAGCTGAAGACCACTCCTAAGTGGTGATTTAATTAAGTCATTCATTTGCTTATCCCTTGCAGAACTTTGCCTCCCTAACAGCTCTCCTGAAGGCCTCTCAGTTGTAGTGAAGATGCCCTGCTGGTGATGCATCCATCTGCGGATCAAGAAGGAAAAATATAAGTAGAAGGAAAAGCAGTTGAAGAAGTAAAGCAATTTGCATACCTCAGCAACTACATAGACCAGAATGGTGACATCAGAAAGGAAGTTTGAATTAGAATTGCAAAAGCAGCATTGACCTTCAAGAATCTTGAGAATATATGGCACTCAAAAGTTATAAGCACAAAAACCAAGCTAATATTATTCAATTCAAATTCACCAAATTTTTGCAATGCAAAAGCTGGAAAACAACTAAAGAAATAAACAAATTAGACTCTTTTGAAAACAAATGCCTAAGGAAAATACTTGTTAAAAAGTGGAACAAATTCAAGAACAATGCAGAGATAAGGCAGATGAGCAAACAACAACCTGTCTCATGGATGATCAGAAAAAAGGAGATGGACATATATCAGTCATGTGATGAGAAGAAAGAATCAGATAATCCTAAAACAAGCTATCAAGTGAAACACAACAGACCAAAGAAAAAGAGGTCGACCGCATGAAACTCTAAAGAGAGTTAAGAGAGGCCAAATTAGTAGGCATAAAATCCCTTGATGAGGTTGAAAAACTTGCTGAAAACAGGAAAACTTGGTGATAGAGATAGATAGATCTTTATTTCCAAAGGATTAAGAATTGGGTACGCAGGCCTGTCTGACATTCTGCCCTTTATCATACAACTTTCACTCTGTTCCAGACATTCTACAAATATTCTGCTTATATAACCAGCATAACTAACATTAGAGATCTGAGAGACATAAAATAAAAGTATAAAATTCACATTTCACTCTTATTCATGCACTCAATACAGAAAGTAACTACGTACATATATAAATGACTACAGAAAGTAACTATGTACATATATAAATGACTACAGAAAGTAACTACGTACATATATAAATGGCTACAGAAAGTAACTACATACATATAAATGACTACAGAAAGTAAATATGTACATATATAAATGGCTAAAGAAAGTAAGTACATACATATATAAATGACTACCATATGAGCCCTATGTGATGTTTATTGTCACAGAAAGGATGTAAGATCTCCATTATTAGTTAGTAATGATCCAAGATATTCAAAACTCTCCACCTCTTCCAATTTTTCCTCATTGATATATATATATATATATGTATATATATATATGTATATATATGTATGTATATTTCAGCTGCTTTATCTGTTTTATCAGTTGTCATTAGTTTAGTTTTCTTTGTATTAGGATAAAGGTTATGCTCTGCATTATTCTTAGGGACTGACATAATTAGTTTTCCATTCCTTTTTGTGTTGTGGACAGTAATACTGTGTCATCAACATATCTAATCTCTGGTATTTCATAACCATCAATTATTATAGCATTGTAATGCTCTCTGTCTGCATCTTCTCTCACATTCTTCACTGCATTTTCAGTATACAAGTTAAATAAGTAAGGTGACAGTATGCACCGCTGATGGATCCCATGTTTTATGTCAAACCAATCTATTGTTACTGCTGCCTGTTGGTCTAGATACAGCAGTGATATTAATTATGTCCATTATTTCCCAGTTTCTGGTGCTGTACACAGTTGAATTAATTAAATAAGGTATTATACTTCTGCTATGTGGGATCAGTTTAGGAGTCATTCCCATTGTGATAGAGCTTTCTAAGGAACCTGGTCATCATATATGATCAGGTAATAATTGAAAGCACCTTCATCTCACCTCCCATATGATATGATGTCTGTGCTATAAAATCTTCACTTCACCATCAGCTAGTTGCTTAAAGTCCACAATAAAAGATGTGCTCCAACAAAAATATTTATATTTGATGAACTGTTTAACTAGGCACACTGAATATAACAAGGAGAAGTATTAGGATTCTGCATCTTATAGGTATTGTACAAATCAGTTGCATTTTAAAGGGTTTTTTTTTAACTCGAAAAGGTCATTTTCTATTTTTTGTTGAAAGTTTCGCTTAGATTTTATGAAGAAATAGATCTTCCTTGAGAAACAAATTCTTGAGGATGATCCATCTTAAATATCGGCACAGATTGCATCTGCTACGAACAGACCCGACAAAGTGGCTGGGATGCATTTCTTTGCACCAGCTTACATCATGAGACTTCTGGAGAATATTTATGGTGCTCAGACTTCTCCTTCCACCATAGCTACAATCATGGATGTTGGAAAAAAAATTGGAAAGGTAAAAGGCTCTTGTTAACTTTATTCTTTCAGTATTAACTCAGACAATTTTTATTTGAATGCTGAATTTTATAGAGCATGGCACTTACTGTATAAGCTGATAAAATATAACAAATTGTTTTTGTATAATAACAGTATAATCTCTTCTTGGTGTTTTGTGATAAGCTTTGTTTTTATTGAAAAACATATCATTATCATGTAAGAGAACAAATATTGTAGGATTAAACCTCGAAAAAATCGTAGACAAAGCATTTTAGTGAGACGTGAGAGAAAGAAAAATCACAAGAGAATTTGATTTTTTTATTTTTCTTTCTCTCACGTCTCACTAAAGTGCTTTGTCTACGATTTTTTCGAGGTTTAATCCTACAATATTTGTTCTCTTACTTTACCGTACCAAAACCTCGTAGTTTCCTATTTATAAAAAATTGTTCCTTATATCATTATCATGGTTCTGCAGTAAACACTTTCCTCCTCTTTCTTTCATTGTTCATACAAATGGACCAATTCCATCATTTGGTATTATCAAACCATCAGTTATGTTATTGCCCTTTTGCTGTTATGTTTTCATACAATATTTTTACCCCCAAATATGTCCAAAATGTGATATTTTAAACTGGGTCTCATTTTTTTTTTCATTATGCCTCATTTCAGTTTGTTATTCATTTCTAAAAATCTTCTCTGTTCTTGAAGTAAACAACTTTCTTCCTTAATTTTCTCAGTATTCTGTTTTCATTGTCTTCTTTGTATTCCACCTTTTATCATCATAGGAGTGTTGAATGTACTCATCATTATTTATTATACTTTGTGGCCTACATTAGATGGGTTAGGTAACAGATTTCCTTACTGAGTGGCGGACAGATCTCCATGTTTCATATTCTTGTTTGTTCAGTATTTGTTCCATGTATTCGCTGTTTACAAGCCTGTCATGTTTCTTTGCGCAAAACTGTGGAACAGAAATCAATGATGTTAGGAATAATTTGTTCTGTTTCAATTTCTAGGTGTCAGTTCTGGTAAAAACGTGTGATGGTTTTGTAGCAAACAGGATGAACAGAAAGCTTGCAAGTGAGGTTAGCGGTATACTTTATTACCAAGTGTGCAGTATCGTAAATGGGAAAGCATCTTTTGGGTTTTAAATGTCTGAGGCACATGAAAGTAATTTTTCTTTCTTTATTGGAGTAAGGCAAGTTTGTTGCTTTTCTGTAGGGTCCATACATCTGAAATGGTCTCATAATCAGTAAGAATTGTTTGATTAAAGAATTACAGGAAACGTTCATGTCACGTGAAACATTTAAAAAAAATTCTAATTATGAATATTATTATAGTTTTATAGTTGATAAACATTTCATTTAAATTTACAGCCATCTTACTTACAGTTCATTATTTATACTTGGATTGCTTTTTATGGTTATCTCTTTGTAAGTTGGCATTAATGTGACAACATTCCAAAAATACAATCTAGGCAGCTTTCTTGCTGGAAGAAGGAGCACTTCCTCAGGATGTTGACCAGGCTTTAGAAGATTTTGGAATGTCCATGGGTGTTTTTAGGGTCGGAGACTTGTCAGGTTAGGAACTAGTGATGAATGGTGTCATTGAATGAGACAAACCTTTTGTCATCATTATCGCCATACCACCACCACTGTTGTTAATATCAGATACTGATATCATGCTTTCTATATTTATATGGTATTTGGTTAGTGTCTGTGGTCATGTTTTCTTCTTTCATTCTACCATTTCCGGATTTTCTCATGCTCTCTGTCATCAACTCATTGCATCGAAGTTACCTATAAATTTTAGATTATTTAAATTTAAGACAATAATTATTTAAATTAAAGAAATATTTTTAATGGTGTTTATTAGTAGAAGAGTATTACAGTGACTTATAAAACCAGCATGTATGGGTGTGAAACTTGGACATTTAACAAACAGGTGATAAAGTAACAAAGATATGAAGAAAAATGCAACAGATACCCAGGACAGTTGGGTTGACCCAAATTCTGCTTGGTCCACAAACATTTCATCTCAGTGCAAAATCGAATCAGGGACCTTAGAGGTGAGAAGTGTTAGTGCCTTCACATTTATAGGCCACTGCAACATTTGAGGTAGGGATGCCATCACCTATCCTCACTGTCTTTGTTTTCCTAGAGAAACCCCGGGTACTCATTTTTTGAGGCCGAGTTGACCCCAGTGCTGGTCAGTCTGAAAAAATTCTACCCAGGTGCAAAATCGAACAAGGGTCCTAATCGGCAGGCAAGCACACTAACCCCTATACCACTGCATTTTGTGTATCACTTGAGCATAAACTCAAGCCTCATTTACCCACAGAGACAGCATACTTTTCACAGTATAAAAATTAATTCATGGTATATTTATATTTGATATTGTTTAGTTCCAACCACAGTATGCTTTACATGTTATATAGTATCTATAAGGTTACATATTTCTTATGAAAAATCTTTTATAATGTCAAGAAGTAATATTAAAAAAAATTTTTTTTCTCAGATTTTGTTTCCAAAAACTAATTTTATTTGTGAATGTCTGGTTTTGATAAACTCTCAGGAACAGATGTTGGCTGGCGTATTAGACAAGAACAAGCCAAAGAACTGGGTATTACACTAACCTTTGAAACGAGATATATTAATGGCGAACGCTATTCATCATTGGCTGATCGCTTGTATGAGCTAGGACGATATGGACAAAAGACAGGTCAGTAGTAATTTTTCTGATCTGTTCTAGTGTCTGCATCAATTTATAGGAGCATTTTGATTTTGTGAAATAAATAAAAACAGCAAACAGCATCAACATCTCCAGTAAAATTACTCATATTCTGATCTTGTGGAAATGCTTGTTACAGCTGAAAGTTACTATGTGAGAATGTATTTCAAAGAAAATAATAAGTACATGGTATTATTTGTACTGCCATCTTCTTACATCTTACATCCTTCCCGTGCCATTAAATGTCACATGGTAGTTTGCCAAGAATTCCTGTTTTCGGCGAGCTTTTCAACCTCATCAAGGCACGTTATAAGGTACTGCCATAGTGGACAGATATTTGCTGTGAAAATAAAACAAAAGGCCCTGTAAGTGTACTGAAGTGTTTAGGGGATTTAATGTTAGTTTTCCTGACCTGCCTGTATCACGCCTGGCCACTTCTTCTTTCTGAACTCCTGAAGAAGCCACGTACCATTCTAAACTGGATTCAGTGAGATGCCTCCAGCCGGTATAGAACTGCCAACACTTTTGCCATGATAGAAAATTGCACTAACAACCTGCTCAGGTGTCTGTTGTGAAAATGAAGTTGGGGGGGGGGGGGGGGGGAGCATGTTCTTCTTAATGTAGAAATGTAAAGAAAAAAAACCTACTGTATTGTGATGAATGCTACATTCACTATAAAGATTGGCACTATAAAGAATGCTACATTCACTATAAAGATTGGCACTTTAAAGAATGCTACATTCACTATAAAGATTGGCACTATAAAGAATGCTACATTCACTATAAAGATTGGCACTATAAAGAATGCTACATTCACTGTAAAGATTGGCACTATAAAGAATGCTACATACACATATATGTGAAGGAGGAAAGAAAATGACTGAAAATAAAGAAAACAGTTAGGAATGTCCAAATAGTACAATAGAAAAAAAAAAATGACTGAAGTTTGAAAAAGTCTGGAGGCTAGTACTGTAGATTAAGCTGAAGGAAACAAAAAAAAAAAAAACTGCTGTAGCTAGTTAGCATGTTCAGTGAGTGTGCAGAAATATGTTCAGTCCTCATGTGGATGCTTTCAGGGAAAGGTTGGTATAGATATGAGAAACCATTTGCCCGCACCTCATATCCTGATCCTGATGTTACTGACATGATCATAAACCACTGTAAAAGTCTGGGCATCAAGAGACGTGTGGTCCCAACACAGGTAAGTGCTTAGATTTGTTTAGCTCCATGGATAAAGATCTGTCCAGACTGTTTTATCTGTTGGTGTTATTCACTTAGTAAAATTCTAATAAGAGATTTTGCTGTTGTTATTTATTTATGTTTATAGTAAGTGGCAGCCACCTTAAATTACTTCTGACTATTGGTTGGTGCATCCATGAAGATGAAAGTTTTGCCTGACATTCCTGTTTTAGTGCCTTTATGAAATCTACATAAGACAAAATGAACATGTTGGGGTTGCCAGGATTCACCCTAAGCAGTGTCTTCTCCCTTTTCTGTGTGACAGTGTCTTCTCCCTTTCCTATGTGACAGTGTCCCAGTCAAGTTGTTTTATTTATAAATATCTAATTAAAAAAATAGCTTCTTGTTTCTCAAAATATTTTTCTGACATTCATATAAATCTCATGAAGATCGTCTGTGATGATATTTTAATATATGGGGGGCATCCAAAAAGTAAGTTAACAAGGCATGTAAGGTCCATGAAAGTGATGTCAGACTAATGAGCATGGTTGTGGAATTTATTCATCATTTGACAGCTGTGATGTTTGCACTGTATAGCACCATCTTGGAGGCTGTTAAAGATGGAGGTTTGACTGGAGCAGTGGTACAAAAAGAGGTTCATTCTGTGATATGATTTCTGAATGTGAAGTGGAAATCTGTGGAGACGGCATGATGAGTCGGCAACGTGATGAGTCAACAGCATGTGGCAGAATGGTGCACAAAAATTTTAACTAAGCGACTGACAACCAGTGACATAGGTTGGAGCAGCAGATCCACAACCACAGGTACAGCAGCCAAAAAAATGCATGTTGAACAAGCAGTATTGAAGAACAGACGAATGACTGTGAATGAACTGATGCATGACTTAAGTCTGTCACATGGTCCAGTGTCCAGAGTGATCGTAGAGATGGGTTTTCATAAAGTGCGTTCACAGTGGGTCCCACAACCCCTTTCTAAGGACTACGTTGCAAAGAGGATGGCATGTGTCGTCATTCCTTCAACAATATGCCATTCACGGCCAAGACTTTCTAGAATGTGTTGTCACTGGTGATAAGACATGGATTCATCATATCATCCCAGAGTCATGGAGTGGAAGCATTCATGCTCCCTGTGAACCAGGAAATTCAAGGATGTGCTGTCAGTTGGCAAAGTGATGGCTACCATGTTTTGAGATCAGAAAGGCATGTTGTTGGCTGATTTCCTGGAAAGGGAAGCAGTTGTACATGATGCAGCACTGGAATATTTATGAACTGCCATCAGACATTATTGTCCTGAGCTGTTGATGAAAGGTGTGTTGCTTCTCCATGATAATTCTCTCCTACACATGGCTGCTTCAGTTTGGGAACTCTTGCAACATTTTTAGTAGGAGAATTTGGACCATCTGTTGTATAGTCCCATTTGGGCACTAAATGGTTTACACCTCTTCCCAGCTGTCCGGGAACATCTTGGTGACCACAGATTTCAGAGTGATAAAAATGTCAAAACAGCAGTGATACAGTGACTCAATGTCCAGGCCACCAGACTTTACAAGATGGACATTGAAAACTTGTCCAGTGTTCAGATAAATGCCTCAATTGTCATGATGAGTATGTGAAAAAATAATGTGTTCATCATGAAATGCAGTGTACAGTGTGTGTTTTACAAATAAATGTTGCTCTTGAAGTAATAACCTGTGTAAACTTACTTTTGGAACAACCCTCGTAATAAGGATCCTCTTCATATGTTTTTTTCAACAAATTTTCTCTGTCTGCTTCATATCTAGGTCCCAAACAGAATATAGAACAAACAGAAAAAATGCATATAAAAACCATATATTGCAGTATGTGAATTATTTCCTACAGGAAATTGTTGAGAGGTGCATGCTAGCAGCCATCAATGAGGGCTTCAGTGTCTTGGAGGAAGGTATAGCAGAAAAACCTGAGAACATTGATATCATCTGGTAGGCCTACAGCATTTGAGCTGTCTCATTTCAGTTTGTCAATGTTATTTACTTTTCTCAACAGATATAAATATTCAGATCCCATATGAAACCTCTGAGACAAGCAGCATGAAAAAAAAAAAAGAAAAACAAAACGGAAGCATAAATATCTGAAACCAACCACACTATCTTCAATAATAATTTGCTCTGACTGTATAAAGTGATGCAGATGTCTTGACAGAATAAACTGAAAAAAGAGAGAAAATGAAATTTCAAGGAGCTATGAATATTAATGTCTCATTACTGAAATTGGTGTCAGAGTGGTTAATGCACTGGTCTCTCATGGCGAAGGTCAGGGGTTCGAATCTGGCCGGAGGCATCCCAGTCACCCAGCTGTAGAAATGGGTACCCAACTTCTCCTGGAGTTGGGGAAGGAAAGGTGGCCAGGCATGATACAGACCATATCACCCTCTAGTGTGCCAACAGGTCAAGTCAAGGAAAATATGGACACTAACACCATAACCCTATGTTCCTCTAAGGAGGAAATTATTCACGCTGTTCACCTAACATTAAAGAGAACATTGTTAAGAGAGGCCAGTTTAGTGGGCATAACATCCCTTGATGAGGTTGAAAAGCTTGCCAAAATCAGGAAAACTTGGCAAACTACCATGTGAGCCCTATGTGATGTTTAAACAGCATGGGAAGGATGTAAGATGTAAGATTCTCCTAACATTAGCTTCAAAACCTGCTGAGCTGATGAAAAGTAAAAAGCTACACCTAACATTCTCCTCATCCACAATTCCTTCCCACTAAGTTCCACTCCCTTCTCACTTTTTACACATAGTTCAGAACCTCCTCACAGCATCACATTACAACCCCTCTACCCTAACTATAATCACATATTTCACTTTCTCCCTGCTAGATTACCATTGTATCACTCTCTCCCCTCCATGGTTTCCCCACCCACTACCCTCCCTTATGACCCACCTATCACACATCCCAAGTCTCCATTTGAATATTCTCTACACTCCAGTATGCACATTTCTGACACAGCGTCAGACAAGCCACAGGTTCTTTCAGGTTACAGATAGGTGCTCTATTCATTTTTATTTATTTATTTTTACCACAGCATTCATGTGAATTTATACTTTATCTCCTCTCTCTATTTCTTCGTCTTGTATGTTTTTGTATGATTAAGGCTCACGCCGAAACATCACAGCTGTGTACTTGTTAAGTAATAAAGCTGTTCCTACTTTTTTTCCTAGTTTATACATTTTGATGAAAAGTAAAGTGCTATGGTCACAGGAAAGTACTTAAACAACTTTAAATCACAGTCAAATATATTAAAAGTATCATAGATAGTCTAGTAGTTTGCTCATTGGTATACATTCAGTTACATTTGCTGTGAATGAGAAAGGAAACCAAGAACTAATGAGCTAAAGATATGCTCAACAAGCTTTCATGTCTGTAAAAATACTTTGATATACAGATAATACAACAAGTTGCTCCACTGTTAAAAGAGTATCACACACTGCTTAGGCCAGACTTACTCTTTTCATTTTCACCAGCTTTGATTCACACTAACAGATCTTGATAACAGTCATCTGAGCTTCTAGTTAACTTGTGTGATGTTTTTCTCATTTACTGCTTATCTTACATCCTCCCCGTGCCATTAAACATCACATAGAGCTCCCATAGTTGTTTGCCAAGTTATCCTGTTCTTGGTGAATTTTTCAACTTCATCAAGGGATTTTATGCCCACTAAACTGGCTTCTCTTAACAATGTCCTCTTTAGAGTTTCACATGGTCGACCTGTTTTTCTTCAGCCTGTTGTGTTCCACTTGATAGCTTGTTTTGGTATTCTCTGAATGTTTCTTCTTATCACATGGCCTACATAAGAGGGGTGATTGATAAGTTCTCTGCATAAAGTACAAATACTTGAAACCCACAGTTGATATTAGGTGCATTTATAGATCATTTTAATGTAAGATTAAACACCAAGTTTCAAGAAATTAACTGCAACCAATTTTTTTTTACAGGCTACTGAAGTGGTAAGGGGTGGCAGAAATTGAGAAAATGGATCAAATTTCTCATCGAGCAGTTATTCGCAACCTCCGCATCAAGGGTTTATCATCAAAGGAGATCCATGAGGATATGGTGGAAACTCTAGGGGAGAGTGCCCCTTCTTACAGCACAGTGAAGAAATGGGCAGCTCAGTTCAAACGTGGAAGGGAGAGTCTGGAAGATACCCCTGTCCAGGAAGACCAAGAAAGGTAACCACTGATGAAACCACCGGCAGAATCCATGACATGATAATGGAGGATTGATGACTAACTGAGTGGTACATTGCTGCTGAGTTGGGCATCTCCCAGGAACATGTTCATGCCATTATTCACAATGATCTTCAAATGACAAAGGTCTCTGCTCGATGGGTCCAGAAACTTATTGGAGATGATCACAAACAACAGCGTCTCAACATGTCAAGAGGCAATCTTGGCAATTTTTCTGCAGATCCTGAAAAGTTTCTTCAGCAATTTGTGACTATAGATGAGACTTGGGTTCATCATTTTAAACCAGAAACCAAAGAATAGTCAAAGCAGTGGAAACATCATGGATCCCCTCCTCCAAAGAAAGCAAGGGTGGTTCTGTCTGCAGGCAAAGTGATGGTTTCCATCTTTTGGGATTCAGATGGTGTGCTATTGGCAGACTATCTTCAAAAGGGCAGAATGGTCACCGGGGCCTATTACGCTAATCTTGTGAAGCAACTGCAGGTCAGATTGAAGGAAAATCATCGAGGGAAATTGATGAGAGGAGTCATCTTTCATCAAGACAATGCTCCAGTTCACAAGTCGGCGGTGCCAATGGCTGTCATTCCAGCTTCTTGAACATCCTCCTTATTCCCCAGATTTAGTCCTTTCAGACTATTACCTGTTTACCAAACTCAAAAAGGTGCTCAGTGGTCGCAGATTTGCTTCAGATGATGATGTCATTCATGCTGTAGACCACTTTCTACTGGCACAAGATGCTGACTTTTACAAAGAAGGGATCCGTATGCTCCATGATCGCTGGACTAAGTGCATAAACTTGCAAGGGGCTATGTTGAGAAATAACCCCAAAAAGTTGTCCACAAATAATCTGTTGTACCTTATGCTGAGAACATATCAATCACACCTCGTATGTCCATCTTCCTTTTCTGATCACCCATGAGACAGGTTGTTGTTTGCTCATCTGTCTTATCTCTGTGCTGTTCTTAAATTTATTCCACTTTATACCAAATATTTTTCTAAGGCATTTGTTTTCAAAAGAGTAATTTCTTGTCAATTTCTTTAATTGATTTCCAGCTTTCATATGCATAAATAAAGGTGGATATCACATTTGAATTGAGTAATCTTAACTTGGTTTTTTTTGCTAGTAACTTTTGAATTCCATATGTTCTCAAGATTTTTGAAGGACAGTGCTGCTTTTGCAGTTCTAATTCTAACTTCCATCCTGGTGTCACCATCCTGATCTATGTAGCTGCCAAGGTATGCTAATTGGTTTACTTCATCAACAGCTGTTCCTTCTATATATATTTTTTTCCTTCTTGATTAATGAGAAATTTCATTATTTTTGTTTTGTCTTGGTTAATTTCAAGACATATTTTGCTAGCCAAGGAAGGCAGGGAATCTGTTTTTTCCTGTATCGATTTCACATTGTCACTGACAAGAGTTTTGTCATCTGAAAAATCAAGATCTTCTATTTGGGACCCATGTACCCAATCAGTGCCTGTTTTACCAGTACAGCATCTTTTCATTATAAAGTCTATGGCAATTCCAAAAAGCAAGGGAGATAATAAACATCCTTGTTTCAATCTGAAACTGTTTGCTCATTCCCTCTTCTGTGTTGACTGCACAAACATATCTGTTCTAGAGATCTAATGATGTTGACAATTTTAGATGGTATTCCATATAATCTTAAAATTCTCCACAGTGAATCTCTGTGTATGCTATCAATTGCCTATTTAAAGTCTGTAAAGTTCAGAATTAATGGTTTTTGCTTTTCAATATGCTCTTCAAGTATTATTCTCAGAGTAAAGATCTGGTCGAGACAGCTTCTCCCTTTTTGAAATCCTGCCTGTTCTTCTCTCATTGCAGTATCTACTACATCCTTAATTCTATTCAGAATCACTTTACAAAACACCTTTGACACAACTGATAGTAAGGTTACACCCCTCCAGTTATTGCAGTCACTGAGATAGCCTTTTTTTTTTTTTTTTGGTATTTTAACAATGATTCCTTGTTTCCATTTAGAAGGGACCTTTTCTTCTTTCCAGATTCCACAATAGCAGGGTTTTTACTCCCCTAGAGTCGGCTCTACATGGGTCTCGGGTTGTTGACCTCACGCCCAACTCCCGTTCTATGATATGTGGCGATGCAAAAGATTCATACTCAAGTATGCTGGCAAGAGCATTAAAAAGCTCCCGCCATTTTTTACGTCACCCGGAAGCAAAAACCACTTATAACTATGTAATTACTGTTCAGTGAGTTTCTCTTTCAGCTAATTTCATTTTACATTATCAGTGGGCACAATATATAAACACAGCGAAAATTATAGAGAACTGTTTTATTATTGCTTGATGTACTGGTACTTACTTGAAAAATTCAGACTAATTTAACATAATATTTCAGGCAGTATGGCTTAGCCTTCCCACGATACAGAGGAGGGCCCATGTTTTATGCCAGTCAAATTGGGCTTAAGAAAGTTTATGAGCGAGTTTGTTTTTACCATGATGCTTTTCGTAAGTTTACTTTCTTATTCATTTATTACTCATTTTAAATAAACCTAACCCTCTTCATTGCAATTAGTGTAGTATCAGGTGTAAAAATGATCAATTGAAAGATTAGTGACAAAAATTAAAAATGATCAGTTGAAAGATTTATTTATTTATTCATTTGCATGTCCCTTGCGGAACTTTGCCTCCCAAACAGCACTCCTGTAGGCTCTCGGTTGTGAGCAAGATGGCCTGCTGCTGCTGCGTCCATATTTTGTCCATCATCACAATTACTAGTACTGACCTCTGCCTCACACTCTTCCCCAGTGTTAAAATTAGATCTATCTGGCCTGGGGGACTCATCACCGAATCTTTTTCCTATTTGACTTTCCATGATTGCTGTTTGGGTTTCTTGGTATATTTCCAGAAGATAGTTTACCATTGCTTTCCTTCTGGGCAGTGACTGTACTAGTCATTGATCGTAGCTATTGTCCCTACATTGAGATCATCTGCCTACCATCATAGAATGGTGACCATAACCAACATTATCTGTCAGCTGCTCTCCCATTCCATCCACCACGTCACCCTGATCGGGGGGCTATACGGGTACTCCACCTTGCCCAAGGGTGTCCCATAGACTGACGGAGGTAAGGAGGCGTCTTACTTCTCCTTTGATAGGGGATACCCCTACCCCGCTAACCGAAAGATTAGTGACAAAAATTAAAAATGATCAATTGAAAAATTAGTGACAAAAAAAAAGCACAATTGCTTTCATCAGACTTGCATTGTTGCTTGTACTGTGTTATAATGATATTTAAATTCAAGACAACACATACCACATCTGAGAATTGACACTGAGAGACAGGAAACTTTGGTTCTGTAACAAAAACAACAAACGAGCTTCTCAGATCACCAGATAAAAGCTTTTCCACATTTAGACAAATATTTCTGCCCTATAATAGTGCAAATTAGTGAGAGACAGTGGAAATGTATTTTTAAAATGTCTGTTTAACTGAAATATCACATAATTAACTGTCTAATGTGGAAAGTGTCATGAGTTTTTAATTAACTATTTAATCCTGAAAGTGATACTTTTAATGAGTTTTTAGGATTTGTGTCATGAAATAAAATGTTTAATTGCATTTAAAGGCAATGATAACATCATTTTATGCATGTAGCAATTTGGAATCATATCATCTAGGGGATGCCAAAATATTATTAATTTAACATAGTCAGATAAATATCTCTAACAATATTTTGAACATAATTATTTGGAAATTTTTCAAAAGCATATTCAAGCTACTGGACTCCAAGTGACCTTCTCAGAAAACTGGCAAGCCATGATGCAGAAATCCCCATTGACCAATGGACAAGCTATTCAAGAAGCAAACTGTAGAGCCTCTAAGGATGAAGATATACATAAGAGACTCATATCTGTTGTGTGGTCCAAGTTTTGTGTATAATGAAATGCAATATTCAGTACATAAACAGGACTGTGATCTTTCATTGCAGCTATATTTGTTATTGCATATTTTAAATGTTTTTAGATATCACAGAGTCAGTTTATTTTTAAAATTCTTAATACTTTGCAAAATTTACCAAAACATAAAACACTGAAGTCCACACAGTCCAGAAGCTTCTAAAATATATTCAAATTCCATGTGATATATGTACCTTATGCATCATACATACTTGACCAATAACTGCAGTGTCTTATTGTGGACACAAAAGTTACAGAACATTATTTAAGTTGATCAGTTCTGCCATAACTATTATTTTTCTTTTTTCTAGTTCACAGAACTATCCAATTTCTTAGAATTTCTGTTGCAATTTTAAGGTTTTTATTTGAGTCACCCACAAACTTTTTAAAATTTTATATTACTTTTTCATTGCAACCTATATTCTGTAGTTATGCTATAGCTTCCACATAGTGATATTTTAGCTTTATCTAAATTTATAGATGATGATCCACATGTGAAAGAAACAAGTCTTTTTTTGTTTTACTTACTGGAACACTGTAGGATTTTCTTTCTCAGAGTTGGGATATTGGAATTTCACATGATAAAGTACCTCAGGAAATGAACATCAGACAGACTGCAAAGCAAAGAAACAGTGTTACAGATGGAAAGGCCTACTCACATACAAGAACAAGAAAGAGCTTTCATTTCATTGTACCACTAATGTTTTTTGTTTTTTAAAGCTTAGCAGTGAAGAACAAATTAGAGTCTTTATACTGCACACAGACATCAACAGACTGGATACTTATTTTATATGATAGTCACGGTTATATGTGCACGTGTGATACACTCCAGAAAATGACGACTCAAAACCTGTTCCAGAAGAGTAATGGCAGATAGAGAGGTGTATGAGTCAGTTTAATTCACTGTGCATCAACACCTGTTTCAGTATTGTTCCACATGAGAAGGTATATTCAGTTATTACTAGATCTCTCTCTCTCTCTCTCTCTCTCTCTGAACCTTAAGTGCCCAGGGCACATGGGGCTTCCGCAAGGGTTTTCCACAAATGCCTGTCCTTTGCCTTTTTTTCTGCTCTTGCCCAGGTGAGCCCTCTATTGCTCAACATCCTCTCTGTTGTTCTTCTCCATGTCTCTTTTGGTCTACCCTTACTTCTGTTCCCCTGTGGTGTCCATCTTAGTGCTATTTTTGGTAGTGAGTTGTCAGTCATTTGGAGCACATGCCCCAACCATCACCAGCGTCTTTCCTCAATAATTGTTGTCAGTGGCATCATCTGCATTTCTGCCAATAAGATTACTAGATTTAGTACTGGGTAAAATGTATAGTGATCATTATCTCTAGACCGGTGTTTCCCAGGCTTGTTTGGGCTGCTGCCCCATTTTCTCCCAGGCCACATCCTCAGCACCCCCCCCCTCTCCCCTATGTACTACGTGTACAATAGCTTATTAAACTAGGATGTACATTACACAGCTAAAACTTCAGCCAGCAAACCAGTTTATTTATCTAACAGTATGAAAGAGTACATTTATAACTCACCCACTGCATTATTTTCTCAGCTTTTAATGTGATGGATGAGTTTCATGTAGGGACACAAGTTTCTCAACATTGGGTTGAAAAGTGCTAAGAAGGAAGGTATTACTGCCCCTGTCTGCTGCTGTTTTCCCCTCAACACCCCCCCCCCCAACTTGCCCCTTTTTCTTTCACCACACCCTTGGTCCTTTCCAACACTCACAGGTGGGGGGGGGGGCATTATCGCCCACTTTGGAAAACACTTCTCTAGACATATCAGTTCTTCACACATAATCCAAGCTGACGTTTGAAAATTCTCAGACAGAATATTACTGTAATGTAGGCACTTGGCTTAACTACATTTTAATGCTATCTCATATTTACTAATAGTTTTCATAACAAATAACAAAATCATTAAAACTGAGACTGACTGACTAACTGATTGACTGAACAAGAAAATATAAGGAGAATTGAGATATGAAAATGGAGGATGAGTAGAAAAATGAGGTGTATTTCATGGAGGCTAAGATGACAAATGAAATGGTATTGAAATAATAAATTTTGTAAATACAAATCACAGAGAATATTAAAATTAGGCAACTAAAGGATTTGAAATATTTGTACTTTGCAACCTAAAATATGGAGAATGAAAATTTACATTTTGTTGAATTTAACATTCCAGTTGTTTCTATCTTTTGTACTTTCATACCCTTTTTTTTTCTGTTTTATGCTGTCATGAGCTTTATTCTGACATAATGCATATTTCTTTCATATCAGTGTTATTTGATTTTTCTGTTAATCACGTAAAGAAAAATATATCTCAGTTTGTGTGATGAGAATATTCCAGTATAATTTGATTTAATTATGACACAATCTAGCAGGTGAGTCTGACATGTTGACTAGTCAATTGATAACCTCTAGTAATCTTGGAGTGATAATCTTAGAAAATGTCACAGTAAACTGTAACTTAACCCTTTTTTTTTATTTTGTTAAAATAATGTTTTGAAAGTGATAGACGGGTTGTACACTCTATTGAAGAGAGTGGAACAGTTATACAGCCGTTCAAAAAAAAAAAATATTGTTTCCATGCCATTTAGGCATACCAGTGTTAGGCCTGTATTTCCAAGACCATCAAGCACATGAAAGTATAATGTGGACAGTATCAGTTATACAAATGTTATAAATAAAAATTAAAATTGTAATGTCATTTGGTCAGTGATTTGCATGTCCCTTGTGGAACTTTGCCTCCCTAACAGCTCTCCTGTAGGGCTCTCGGTTGTAAGCAAGATGCCCTGCTTTTGATGCATCCATTTGCAGATCATCAATGATAATGTCATTAAAATTTAAAAATTAAATCATTAAATCATTAAAAATTGAAATTGTTATGTTATGCCATTGCTGTTATTGTTGTCTTGTACACATACCAGATATTTGCAGGTTTACCAGTCTGTGAAGGAGTGTATAAAAGTTTGATTTCTTAGTAACAAAATTTCTAGGTGGACTTGTTTTCATTCTAAGTATTATGGGATAAGATAGTTACACAATTCGCTTAGATCAGTTTCTGCATCATTCAGCAGAATGTGATGCTATTTCTCTAGCAGAAAAGAAGCAAATCTTCTTTTTATGCATTTAGTAGTAATGCGTGGTACCCTGATTTTTGTGATATGCCTTCTGGCTGGGTATTTCCGACTTCAGCACCTTTCCTTCCTAGGGCAAACTGTGGTCTTCCTTGGACTGCCATGAAGACAGTGGTGTAGGCTGGCCTGTTTGTTTTCCAGCCTCTGGTGGCTGTACTTAAGCCTCTTCTCCACATCCTTTGAGACAATTCCACAGAGACATTCCAACTTTGGTATGAGGAATCTGATGAGTGCCTCAACAATATCCATTCCCCACTACTTATAGTCTGCTGGCTCTGTTTTATTTACCTCATTCTGGTAGCCATTGTTGTAGAGACCCATAGGCTTGTCAAGTCCTGGATTCATTGGTTTCACATCAGATTTTCCTCATCTCTGCTGGTGATCTCCATGTCCCTATCTGTCCACCATCCTGACATTAGTGTTGATTGCTACAGATTTCTGGGCTACAGAAGTAGGCCAGAGTTTTTAAGCAATCAGATCTATATTCCCTGTCTCACAAGGACTGTGTTAAGATAAGTGTGCTCTTTACACTGTTGTTCCTAGGAGAAAGAAGGAAATGATTCTAACAGGACAAAAAAAATGAATATTTCAACTAAATTTTTTTTATATTGTGTGGCACAACAGAATACTGAAAACTATATTGGAAGGAAAAAAATCTAGGACAAAAGAGGAAGTAGGTCACAACAGCAATGGCATCCAGGTCAGATGGGCTCCAGTTGATCAAGATTCTGCTTCTCCTTTGTGTTGCACCTGTACATGCTGTTAGTTGCCTGGCAACACTTACAATAGTGGAGCTTAAAGCACAGAACATCCCACTTTATCTCAATCACTACCCTTTATACCTCTACCATCCACAGGAGCAGTGCCTTCCTTTCCCCCCCCCCCCAAAAAAAAAAGAACAGGTGAACCATGTGAAAAAGCAAGCTTCCAACAACCTGTCTAACAGCATAAAATTCTGAGTTAGTCTAGATGTAGCCTTCACTATGTCACATAGTGAGAGTACTGAGAATGACAGGCTGTTTTGTTTTTACTGTCCAGCTGTAAAAAAGTTCAACAGTTAAAAAAAAAAGGTGTGGTTGGCAGAAGCTTAAAAGGATGTCACAGGATTTTCTCTTGGAGTGTGTGGTTGTAGTTGGTTGTTTTTATGGATGGGGGGGGGGGGGGGGAGATTTAAATCATCTTATCAGTGTGGTTCCCCCACCCCCCCCCCAAATTCATTTTCTTAATTTATACTCATCAGAATTACCACAGACACTGAATCCTTTCTATGTCCTGAAAAACTGATCTTTTAGATCAGACTAGGAGAGAGTAGCTGGAGATACATTGCCACTAATCTGTGTGAAGGACGTGACTGACGAACACAATCTTGGTGCAACCTTTCCACTTACTCACCACGGAAAATGTATGAGAAAAGCTATTTGGAACTCTGAAAAGTACTTAAAACAGAAGTAGGAACAGTTTTGCTAGTTAACGGATATATACTTAGACCCCAAAAACTATTCGTGTGTTACCATCAAACCTGATACATTGGAGTGTTCTGTGTAGAACGTTGAAAAAAAAACACCTTGTTAGCATCGCTGGAAACGAGGCTTGTGCTCAATATGTAGAGTGCATCTTTGATTCGTTCAGACTAGTAAGTGCATTGTCCTCTCATATGGTGCCGTCTTAACGCCTGGCCCTGCCCAGGGGCCCCAAGTGCTTGGGGGTCCAACCAGACCAGTATGTGAATGAATATGGCAGGCACGTGCGTGGATACAGTCGGCTTTTTAAAAAAAGTACTAATAAGAAATATAATAATTAGTGTATAAGTATATAACTATACACGAAGCACTGCAGTAAAGCTGTGATACCATATGCAGGAAACTCTACCGTAGAGAGCGGAACAACAACACAACTCCTTCAGATCATCAGAGGAAGTAACCCCCCCCCCCCCATCAGTCAAGTGTTTCGGCCCTATTAAACTCCTGACACTCTAAGGGGAGTGGGCCCCTATGGGTCATGACTCCCAGAGGTCTTGTGAGTTGTTGCTTTTTTTTGTTCGGTCCCGGGATTGAACCCATGATCTTCCAGTTGCCACTGCACTTTCTCTGAAGTGCGTCTTTAGCGATTTAGCTACGGGGGACTGGTATTGGTTGTGGGGACTGGTATTGGTTGTGGCAAATTAAATTACTTATGTTCCCAATGCTTGTTTCGCATACTTCACAGCCAGCGTGAGGCCTTTTCTGCTGTTTCTGAAAGGCTTCTCAATGCCCTTGCTCTTGCTTGTCCCTTTATGCCCAGTTGCTTACATAGGTCATATGCTGATGTTGCTACGAATCCTCTTGCCCTCACTTCTACAGCTATCACTTTTGCCCTGATTCCTGCCCCCTGCCTCAGTTGATTGACCAGATCATTGTACTTCTCCAATCTGAATAAATGCTATTCCTCTATTCTAGTTTCGTATGGGACCGTAAGCTCGATCATTATTAATTCCTGTTTTTCTGTGGAGTACACTACAATGTCTGGTCGCATTCCTGTGATACCAGAATGTATAGACACACACCGCCGGACAAACCACACCTTACAATTTACAGCTAAGTACTCTTAAAAAAAATTTTTAAATAGTATTTATGTGAACCTATACTTTATCTCCTCTCTCTATTTCTTCGTCCTGTATGTTTTTGTATGATTAAAGCTCACGCCGAAACGTCACAACTTTGTAATCGTTAAAGCTGCTCCTACTTTTTCCTATTTTATACATTCTAATAAGAAATATGCGTAATTCTACTATGTATGCGTTAACAGAACAGACAAAACTACAAAAATAAGATTTTTAAAGGCATGCATCTTTCCCATAGCAACATATGCATGTGAGACCTGGACACTTAACAAAACAGCTGAGAAACACATAAATGCCTTTGAATGTAAATGCTACAGAAGAGTTCTCCAAATATCATGGACACAAAAAAGAACAAATATATCTATACTACAAGAGCTTAATATTGAAGAAGGCTGGCTAGTAAAGAGGATTAAAGAGAGAAAACTTAAATATTTTGGACACATTAAACGTCATGATAATTTAGAGAAGACCGTATTGGAAGGATACATAATGGGGAAAAAGAAAAAGAGGACGACCAAAACGAAGATGGCTGCAAGACATCGTTGACGATCTGCAAATGGATGCAGCAGCAGCAGGCCATCTTGCTCACAACCGAGAAGCCTACAGGAGTGCTGTTTGGGAGGCAAAGTTCCGCAAGGGACATACAAATGAATGAATGAATGCGTTAACTACTAACATTACTTGCGTATATTAAAGAGGAATGATGTGGGGCCCTGTGTATTACTTTGCCCAGGGGCTCATGGTGCCAAGACGGCCCTGCTCTCATGGCTAGCATTTGCTCATCCTAATGGAGTCCTGGGCTCTCTCTCTCTCTCTCCCATTCACTCTTTATCTCTTTCTTTCAGTTATAATAGCGCTTTGTCTACAATTTTTCTACGCAAACCCCCCCCCCCCCCCCCCCCCCGCCAACCTACCTCGTTCTTATACTTCGCTATAGTTAGTTAACGCCTGCTGATGATAATTAGGAGTTATTTCCCTTGTACACTCCCTGTCGTTCTTCCCCGCTCCCCTTCCCCCCTGCAAACACATCTCCGCCCCTGGCCAGAAGCTAAAAATAGTAAGGATGACAACATTTCCGGTTTTGCTAAGATTTTTGTGGTTTTGGACCTGCAAGAAAAAATTGCTAAAGTAGTTGGAACTCTAGGTCGTCACTTGTGGGAGCAACTTCTGTCTCCCAAGCTGTATGCGGCAATGTAGCTTTTAAAAGGTAAGAAAACGAGCCTTTAGTTGTGTCTTTGCTCTTTGATATGTTACAAAGTTAAGGTGAAACTGGTTTAGATCAATCAGCTGATCGAAAAAAAAGCCGTGAAAGAACAAAAGAAGTCCGGCAGATCCAGATGACGATCAAGAATCTTTTCTCATATTTCAGCTCGGTGAAAAGTTGTTAGAAGCAGGAATATACACAGCGCGTATTGCCAGAAATAATGATTTATATAAGTTAGTGATTTATGTTAGTTTTTTTCCGGCTCGATGATAAGGAAACGGGCGATGGTAGTTGCACCTCACGCATCAAGGATCCTTCCATAACGGTACCGAGTTTCGAACAAGATATTCGCACGTATAAATTATTTTGGCTTGGTAAATGCATCATTTTTTGTTTGTTTGTTAATAGAACGGAAACGAATGCAAGCACCGAAAATCGTTAGACTTCTTGCACACACACACTCACACATATATATTTAAATTTGAGGTGCATATATATGTACATATACATACACACACACACACATATATATATATAATGATCATCATCGTGTGCTGTGCCGACTACCGTCAGTTGTATTTTACATCAGTTCTTTATTGACCCTGTAACATGCCTTTAATGTCAGACTGACATGACATTTCCCTCTTTGTGTGCATCTTCTATCATTTTTTTAACACTCTTGTAATATTGCATTGATTTGTTCCACTTTTCCCACATTACTCACCTTCACTTACTAAGGTGTGCTTTGATGTGTACTTTTCTCATTCTTTTAATCTTGTTTTACAATCAGTGTAAGTTTACAAAATGACTGCTGTAATTTTATGATTGTGTATTAATTTGTGCAACAATCTGACTACTGCTAGCATGTGAAAGTAATTATATCACATATATTTAGTTCTTACATCTTTCCTGTGCTGTGTTACATAACATAGGGCTCACAGTGTCTCTCGCCATGAATCTCTATTCCTGGCGAGCTTCTCAACCTCATCAAGGGATTTGATTGCCTACTATTTTAGCCTCTCCGGTCAGTGTTATTGAGGTTTGCCTCTTTTCCTTTTTCCCAGTGTTTCCCTTTTGATGGCTTGCTTTGTGATTCTTTGATTGTTTCTTCTCATCACATGGCCCCCACAATGTGCCCATCTTGTTTTTTTTCTTCTTTTCTCTGCATTAGTCTTGAATTTGTTCCACTGTATACAAAGTATTTTCCTTAAACAGTTATTTTCAAATGCTTCTAGTTTGCTCTCTGTTTCTGTGGTTGATTTTCTGCTTTTACATACATAGGTACAGACAGATATTACATTTGAATTGAATATCTTAAGCTTTGTTCTTGTGCTTAGGAGTTTTGATTTTCTGTATTTTCTCAAGGTTCTTAAAGGCCTCTGCATCTTGTGTCCCCTTTCAGATCCATGTAACTTCTGAGACACAGAAAATGGTTTACTTCTTCTATTGTGGTTCCTTCCAAATATACTTTTTCCCTCTTACATGATTAGATTTTTCTTTATTTTTGTCTTTTCCTTGATGATCTCCAGTCCTGTTTTGCTGGCCATTGAGTACAGGGCATATGTTTTTTTGTTGTATTGTTTCTACAGTTCCATTAATGAGTGCTATGTTGTCCACAAAATCAAGGTCTTCCAAGTCCGTAGTTCTTATTCAGTGCCCGTATTACCAGTACAGCATTTTTGTTTGTTTGTAATGAAGCCGATGGCAGCTCCAAATAGCAAGAGAGATAGAATACATTCTTGTTTCACCCTATTTCAGTCTGGAACCATTGATTGCTGTGAGTTTCAGTAACAAGTAGAATTACCCAACTTGGAGTCACCTTCAGATGAATCTTAGAGTGAGGTTGTTGACTTCATGTCCAACCCCCTATACCCCGAGGAGGGGGGGGATGTGAAAGGGTTAGTCTGACCCCTCCCTCATGGATTTGTCCGGCATGGCTGAACCTGCCAGGGTCTCCAGTCCTCTGCTAGCATAGCTTTTGGGATCATAAGGGCACATAAGCCACCCGACCATGCCAAAGCACATACATTGGGGCAGATGTATTTCATTACTTTATATTAATTGAATATGTACACAAGAGATTGAATTCAAAAGTTATGTCAGCTTAAATTTTACTTACAACTGTGATTTATTTAGTATATTGTACTAAACTGAATGTCTACAAAGAGTAAAAGTGAATGATGAAGAGTAGAATATCAGACAGGCCTGCATATTCAATCCATCATTTTCTGAAAGTAAAGCTCATTCTATTGTCCATACATGTCATTGCATACTAAGTAAATCCAAAAGGCAGGGCTAGATTTTGCTGTATAAAATAGTATGTCTGCATGAGCTGGTATTGTAAAAATATTGTGTTTGGTTTCATCCAGATGTGAATGTGTGCCCAAGATCAGACATGAATAGTGGAAAACCTGCCAGTGCTCATGTGACCAAGAAGGTCAGGAAGAAGTCAGGAAAGAAGCGAGATGTTAACCTTGCTTCCATAGCCTCACGCAGAGCACCCATTGGCAACCAGGTTGACCGCTACCACCGTACAAGCTTCCCACTTTTGATGGATGTTCACGTGAATGCTGGAGCTGCAGCCGAGACTGCAGAGACGCCGATGGATACCAGTGAACATGCTGCCAGCTTTCAGTTTCAGTTTTTACCAGAACTATGCAAAATAAGAGTTTGGTCTTTCCTGAAGCAGTGTGACCTTGGTCGTTGCATGCTGGTCTGTGCAGAATGGTATCATCTGATTAAAAAACCTCGCTTGTGGAGATCAGTACGTTTCAGTGACCTTCCTCATTCGTGCTTGCCACGGGACCGCAGTGGACTAGTGCACACAGAGCCAATTTGCCACCACTGTTTCAGAAAGAGAGTATTTGCCTATAGTCAGTTTCTATCACAGATTCACCCTGAGGTCCAAGAGTTTCAATTTTGCCTTGACATTAGCCATCCCACAGATCAGTTCAACTGCGTAGTGGAGCAGTTTATGTCAACAGTTGAGCTCAGTTCACTAACTTATGCTGACATGAATTGGAAAGAGAGCCCATCAAGAGCTTCATTAAGAACCAGCCAGGAGTCTTTGCAAGATTATATGTATAGGTACCGCAAACGGCAGAGGATGTTTTCAAGAATATTTGAGACATTTGTATCATTAGCCACACATCTTACCACACTGGTGATGCCGTTTGATTGGACTGACAAAAATCTGGAAAGTCTCTGCAGCCTGAGAGGACTGGAGAACCTGGTCTTGGAGAAATATGGAATCTACAACCACATATTTAAGCAGGATCACATGAACATGCTTACAAAGAGCTTGGTCAATCTGAGAAAACTGCTGCTTGAGGTTGGTATGGACAAAAGTATATGCGAGAGAAGTGTTGCTTGAGGTTCGAATGAATAAAAGGGTTTGTTAGAAAAAGAAGTGGTCCTTAAGTATCATACAGTCTTTGTTGAGATTAGCATCTTATGGTAGTTAATATCGTATAAGATATATTTAAAAGTTTTAAAGATATTTTTTCACCTTCTTATGACCCCTCGGGAACAACTGTATTTAGAACACACTTATCTTAACAGAGTTTTTGTGAGACAGGGAACATAGATCTGTTTGCTTAAAAACTCTGACCTACTTCTGTAGCCCAGAAACCTGTAGCAGTCAACACTAATTTTAACTGTTATTTTTAACTGTTATTTAACTGTTATTTTTGTTATTTTTGGTGGATGGGTGGGGACATGGATATCGCCAGCAGGGATGAGGAAAATCTGATGTGAAACCAATGAATCCAGGATATGACAAGCCTATGTGTCTTTACAACAATGATGAATGATGTAAACAAAACAGAGCCAGCAGACTATAGGTGGCAGGGAATGGATATCATTGAGGTACTCATCGAAGTCCTCATCCCAAAGTTGGAGTGTCTCTGTGAAACTGTCTCAAAGCTGTTTGACCACCCAACATTGCATGCTGGATCTGACGTGAAGGGGCTTAAGTACAGCCACCAGAGGCGGGAAAACAAAGTTTTGGCCAGGCCAGCCACACTGTCTTCATGGCAGTCCGAGCAAGACCACAGTCTGCCCTAGCAAGGAAAGGTGCTGAAGTTGGAGGTACCCAGCCAAAAGGTGCATCACAAAAATCAGGGTACCACGCATCATCGCCAATGTGCTACAAAGAAGAGGAAGACCTTATGCTCTGCAGTAGCAGAAAAGATGTCGGTACTTGTACCATCTCTCTGGACTGTGATAAAGATGCTCTTTGTTTCTAGTGCAGTGAGGGTGTTGAAACATAAACATTATGTCGAATAGAAAGTGGGTTACAGTAGCTAGCCTGCAGTCAGCATATTTTTTTAGTGAAGCTAAAAAAAAAAGTGGGAAAAGTGCAGTGCTTCCAAGCAGATTCCACTGCCATAAGGATCATATAGATTCCTGCCCTTGTGGCTAGGCTTAGCCTGTTACTAGGAGCTTTAGTGGAAATGTTAGGCTTAGCCTGTTACTGGGAGCATCAGTGGAAGTGTGGGACAGGGTCTTTGTTGACCATGTTTTGCTAACAGATGTGTCATCACCTGGGCAGTCATCTTTGCTCCTGCAGATATGGCAAAAAATGAATAAGAAAAAAATGAATTTCATTAATATACAGAAAAAAAAACAGTGCGGCTAATAGAGGGAGCAAAATAAACTTATGTCCTGTAATTAGTATATGAAACTGAGCACTGTTGCAAGAGTTAAAACGAATTCCAAGATTAAAACTAAGAAAAGAAAGCAACTTATGCAGAATCGCTATTCTTTCATACAGTAAACTTTTCCATTTTTTCTTATGTCAGTATTCATATTTCATTTCGGTATTGATTCAGTCATTGTCAGTCTTTCTTATCAGTATATGCAGTGTGTGTATGAAGAGTCTCCGTCATATCTGCAATGTTTTCATAAAAGTTAATGCTGAATATTTTATATTTTCATATCATGATTTTACTACAGTAAAAAAAAATTCATTTCTATCCGTCCAGGTATGGATACCAACTTGCAATAATAGAGGGATGGAGGTGTACTATGTAGAATCATCATCTCTGACATTTTTAGATGTTTCACAGTGTCGTGGTTTCTACCTCAAGAGAGTGAGGACCCCTAACCTATTACACCTGCGAATAGCCCGACGACCATGGCAGAAGAACCTGCCGCTGCAGCAGTCACCTCATCTGCCTTGCATGTGTTCAGTGCTTTCATCAGGTGCTCCTAAACTGCAGTATATAAATGGACACCGTTTAGAGTCAGAGAACTTGCACCTTCCATCGGAGGAGCTGACTAGTTTGATGACCATAATTTGTTGTTGTCTTCAGCATAAGAGAAGTAATGGCATTGAAGTGTATGGTATGTAACATGAAGGTGATATGTCTATTCTAAGTAACAAAGATTAGCCAGTTATAAATGCTGCTAGTGATGTTTAGCTTTCTATGAATGTAAATATGTACATTTATTTCCACAATTTAGGATTTATTAGAGGTTTGATTGTTGTAATATAAAACATTCATATATATTCATATGTCATTGTTGAGATTTGTTGACATTCAGTATATTCACAGTGCATTAACTTCATTGACTGCATCATACGTGACGTGCTCAGATGTTTTGGTGAATTATATAATAAATTTTTATCCACCCCTTAACAAAAATCTAAAAAGTTTTCTTTTTTTTTTCTGTTGCATAAATATTTTCAGATACAATGAAGTAGGTATTAAATGACTTGGTCTTTGGTTGAAGTTAATGTAAGCAAAATTTGATCTGGAAAGATTACAGATTTTCATGAATATATCTCATGGATGAATAGTGTATACAGACCTCTCAGAACACATGTGTTTTGCTCATATTGAGCAGTCCAGACAATTTCAGAAGCTTCTAGAGCACTGCTTTGAAGTGGAGTGCACAGATTGTTTGTAATGCTGTAATGGCATTTTCTCACTGAAAATTTATCAGAAGTGGATGATGAACAAATACCTTGAGGAAAATTAGAACTGAACATTAATATAAAGAGATCTGAGCCTGATCGCCGAGAGTTTCAAAATATCTCTGCTGAATTGTTGGATTTGAATTACTTAACCAGATGCTGAATTAAAAATGCTTATTTGAAGCAAAATAAAAATGAAACAGGGCAGTTTCCACAGAGTAGTTCACAAATCCTAACATTTCCCCATTTTCATCAGGAGGATGATTTGAAAGTTCCTTAGTTGTTTTTCTTTTTTTTTTTTTTTTTAAATTCTTCTCAAGCCAGTAAAGAAGTTAGGTGGGCCACACATCATGACAGTGATCCTAACCTTTCCTGTGCAGAGCTAAGAGGGGAAAAAAAGGGGAGTAAATTTAATTTTTTACTGTGCGGTTTGCGGGACACCAAAACTGAAAAAAAAAAATGCTTGTTCTAAATTACTTCCATTCCACATATGGGACAGGATTTGAACAAAAGATTGTTTCCTGGAGTGTCTTGGAAGACTTTTTTTTTTAACTGACCAAACATCTTTTAGAATTAAAAAAAAAATTATTGTTTATGGTTAATAAATCTAGATCATTGTTCAGTTTGCTTAATTTTTCTCATTTTTGTAGTTAGGTTCACATATGAATGTGACAGCACATTATAGTTAATTAGTATCTAACAGTGTTGCAACATGATTCTAAGTTTTCATAATACAACCTTTGTTTTTCAGTGCATCATGCATTTTTTTTTCTCATTAAGTTAAAATCCACCTCGTACAGATCACAAATTATACATTCAGGATTGACAAGAGTGAGAGATAATGTGAGCTCATTATTTTAGTTGTTTTCAGATATAATAATCTTTTGTGAACCATTGACAGTACTGAAGTTTTAAAATCATGCCAGTTAGTACCAGTGTTCCCTCTAAGCTGCCAAGCAGCATGGCCGTACACAAGAAAATTCATGCTGTGCACAATATTTTATATGCCTTGCAAACAAACAAAAAATCATTACTTTTATTTTTCAATTTCTTAATGCTATAGTAGCACTGAAGAAAAATATGATAGTGCTACATTAATTTTTTTTCCTGATTTCATTTGATTTTAGTAGGTTTCTAAGGAAACCTTAAATTATACTTTGTAATCTGACATTACCGTGCACATTTGCACACACCTTTTTTTTTTTTTTAATGAGAATATATTTGCACATGGGTTGAAAATTCTGTTCATGAACTGGAGAACTTTAGAGGGCACAGTGGTCAGTTCTGGGCTCTCTGATGTCACAGTTAAATAGAAAACAAAGAAAAATGGGGCTTTCATACATTTCTCTTCCAACATTTTCTACATAAAGTAAATTTCAAAACACAGAGAAGTGTTTTTATGTTGTAGCCCAGGGTGTCTCGACCTCTTTCTCCTCTTCTAATTTACATAAAGATGTTTACTGTGGACATCCAACCCAGTTATTATAAAAACATTATTTATATCCTCACATTTTTGGAGCCACTCCCTGGGGGAGGGAGGAGGGGAGGGTTGAGGGAACATATGGCTTTTGTTGAGGAACTTCTGTTGTAGACATTGTCGGTCAAACTGAGTAGACAATGTTAGTCAAGCTGAATAGACAATGTCAGTCAAACTGAGTAGACAGTGTCAGTCAAGCTGAATAGACAGTGTCAGTCAAACTGAGTAGACAATGTCAGTCAAGCTGAATAGACAATGTCAGTCAAGCTGAATAGACAATGTCAGTCAAACTGAGTAGACAATGTCAGTCAAGCTGAATAGACAATGTCAGTCAAACTGAATTTGAAAAAAAAAATTGTGGGTACCACAGAATTTGTTTCAGCAAGTGAATTTTTAAAAAAATGTCTGCTAATCAGTTTTATATTCTTTTAACAAATGTTCAGTCACTGAAGAGACAAGTAATGAACTGCATGTGTGTTTAAAAAAAAAAACAACTGACTTCGTGATTGATTTCTTTACTGATTCCAGTCTTGGGCAGCTAATTAGTCCTGTTTGTCTAATGGTTTACATTTTTTTCTTTCTTTCTTTCTTTCTTTTTTCTTTTTTTTTTTCTTCAAAGTTTTAAACATCCTCTTATATAAAAGTTTGTGTCATTATGTTTTGAATCTGATGTTATTTTTGCATTGGGTGTGTGCTACTTGAATGCTAAAATAATTAATGTTTCTTTTTAACTGCTTATTATCTTTTATTAATAATTGTTTCTTTATGGCCTTCATTCATTTGCTTTTTTTTTTTCTTCTGTGAATATATATCATCAATGTTGTGTCATCAGCTGTTAAACAGCAGACCAGAAAAATGGCATGTACAGCTATAACAAATTTTCACTACAGTTTACTAACTGAAGTGCCAGTTGAGATTTGTACTGTTTTTATTGTCATTTATAATTCATTTTTAGTGAATTTATTAATGTACTAAAATAGTGCATGCTTTGTTTATCTAATTCTGCTTTGTTAATATTCTGAGAGTAAGATAAATTTGCTGAATTTTTTTTTAATATCATATGCTGATTTTTCATTGCACTTTAAAATATATCAAGTGTTAATGTAGAAGAGGTTTTGTCTTCAGATTGAATGACTAATTATTAAATGTTGTCAAATTTGCTTTTTTTTTTTGACTAGTGAGATGAATGTGAAGTTAGTAAGTTAGTGAGTTTATAAAAATATATGTAAGTTAGTTTTAGTGATTTTAATTTTCTATCATTTGCCTTTCAGATAGATGTAAAGTGGAGAACTTTATCTATCTTAATTTTAGTGATTTTAATTTTCTGTCATTTGCCTTTCAGATAGATGTAAAGTGGAGAACTTTATCTATCTTAATTTTAGTGATTTTAATTTTCTGTCATTTGCCTTTCAGATAGTTGTAAAGTGGAGAACTTTATCTATCTTAATGGCATTCAGAACAGGATGGCCACCATGTTTTTTTTTTTTTTCCTAGATGCCCTAATTGTATTTGAATTTCAGCCTCCAAATTTCTTATCTCTGTATTTTTTTGTTGTATGACAGTATGTGTTCCTGTTATCATAAGTTGCAGTTCATGACTATGCCTAATTCATTTGGGGCATTGTCTGTCTTTTCTTCTTCCTGTGATTCTTTCAACATTAATATTCAAAACACATGCTTTTGTTAATGGCTTTTGCATTTGTGATGTGTTTGATGAGAGCTCTGTTTGTCACTTTTGTATCACTTTTGTTTTTACCTGCCTGTTTGTAGTTTGTCTTCATATGTTTTAAGATAACCTCTCTTAAGTATGTTTCACTCAGTGTAACTAGGCTGTTTTTTTTTTTTTCTTTTCTGCATTTACTCTCATAATTTTTATTTTCTCTGTGTTCAGTCAGTTTTCTGTGCTTTCTTGACCAGTGTAGTGTTTTGCTTCAGTCATTAAATACTGTAGTATTATACATCAAAAGATATGATGTAACTGTTTTTGTGAGTTATGGTTATAGTCTCCGGTATTGCTAATCATTTGCCCATTTTTTAAAATGGAATTTTTGTTTTGCCTGTATTTCCCAAGTTTGCATCATATTGTCCGTAAAACAGTCATGTTTCCTACAGCTGCTAATTATTTAGCTTATCTTGCAAAATTTCCATATTTTTTTCTTTTAGCTTTACTCAGATATCTGGCATCTACACATCTTTCTTTGGCCATGGTTTAATTGTTAATTGTCTTTCTATGGACCATGTTTCACATTTCTATTTTTTAATGCATTAGTTGTTTCCTGTGTATTGTCATTTTTTTTTCAGTATTTCTGCCTTTTTAAATGTTCTTTTTTCTTTTCTTGTGGAATTTTACTGGTATTCTGTGGTAATTTTATTGTTTTAATGCTGTCATAATATTTCTTAACATTATGTTTTCTGTACATTTGAAAAAAATATTGGTCTGTTATATATTCCATTGCAGATGTAATTTGTATTTCATTGTCTTATAGCCCATGGCTTAGTGTTACTTTGACCTTGGCTGAAGGTGATTCAGTTGTAGGTTCTGATAATTGCTGCATTTTCTGCTTTAATCATGATTTTAACGTTAGTGTATTGTTTCCTTTATATAGTGATGGCCATATGTGCTATGTCATTTGGTGTGCAAGTATCCCCCATTTAGAGAGACAGTTCCATGTGTCAGGCACCGAATTTTGCACTAGGTTGACTGTAGTGTAACAGCTAAAAAATGCTCTCTTTTTATCTTGATTACCCAGGTCACTTAACTACTGCTTTATTCCAAATCTACTACATTAACTTCTTTCAAGAGGTCAAGACCACAGGTCTCCCCTGATCCTAATTAGATGTAATTGTGAAATCATTAATATTTTTTGCCGTATTTTACATGCTAAGACTTTTCTTTCTAAGCTAAGTAAAGATAAATGAATTTCAGTAACTGTAGTAAATATGAAATCTATGCTGCAGTTTTTTATATCATTGTTAAGAACATGCGGTGCAGATAAGGCAGCAGTGAGACGTTTTTTAAAGTTATAGTGTGATGTTTCAATTTCTTGAACACACAAAAAAAAGGGCTCATGGGTGGGCTGTCATTCCATATATATATATATACATATATATATTTTTTTTTTTTGATTTGTATAAATCATGGTTAGGGTTGAATTTAAAAAAAAATTTTTTTGGGGTGAAATGTGCCTGAAATATGATTTGTCTTAATTTGTGCTTCCTACTACTCTTAGTTGTCTGTGATACACTGTCAGGTGGTTGTTGTGTAACATGACCAGACCATTTGACTTGTTGTTTCTGGATGTAGTGAAATACTTTGTTTCTCCAACTTATGCCCTGATGGTGTCATTTCCAGTTTTGTCCTCTTTTTGTTTCATTTAGTATTCTCTGGCATTTCATTTCTGTCATGATGATTTTCCGTTAATTTTTAGCTGTTGTGTCCATGTTTGACATTGATGGTGCAGAGTTTGGAAGGAGATTGTGTTGTACAGTGCTCTTTTTGTTTCAGTTGTATTGTGTTTTATTTTCATTAAAGGCATTGTTTGTCCAGTAACTTCATTTGCTTTGTTTGCATTTCTTCCTGATTTCATCCTGAGTATGATATTGTATTTCTAGGTATTTGAAATGCTTCACTTGTTTCAAAGGCTGATTATTCATGTAGATCTTTGCTGGGATTAATTCTCAGGCAGTGGTCATGAATTCCATCTGCTGGACATATCTAGTTAGGTACCAGGCCTTTTATCAAAGTGTTTAAAAGTGAAGGTTAAAAAAAAAAAATTATTTTAATTTCATGACAACAGTGGTATTGTGAGTAGTAGAACTCTGAACTGTAGACTTGAGTGAATTGTCTTGGGCTGAAGTACTCGACCTTTTTTTTTTTTTTTTGCCAGCTTGGCATTTTTTTAAAGTGAATCAGTTTTGAGGCTTTGCCGTGGTGTATTATTAGTAAGATAACACATGCTTGAGTGTGTTGTTGGACAAATCTGAATAGAATCAATGATCAGTTTAGTTTTGCCTTATGAGTGGAATATTATTATTATATCATAATCTATTTATTCTGGACAGAATATTGGTGACTTGGGCAAGAGGGCCATTCACACTGTGTGAAAGCAAAATGGATGGACACCAAAAAAAAAAAAACAACAACTGAAGACTTTTTACCACTAGCCTTGACATGTCACTACCATACTCATCATACTTGAGTTGTAGAGAGGGAGGTAGTTGAGGCTTAGAGTGATAAGTTAAGTTTGGATTTGTTTAATAACTTTCAGAATATGAGAGGACTAAATACTTCTGTCCTTAAAATGGAGGTAACTGACAGAAAATAAACACCATCTATAAAACTGAATCAATGAAACCTGATAGTGTGTTGAAGATTAATACTGTACTCCTAATAGGTTTTAGTACTGTGTTGAATCAGAATCAGCAAATTACTGCTGAGATACTTGATAAGTGAAGAATGAAGCATACATTGTGTCACTGTCATTGATCTGATAACAGGAGCTAACTGTTACTCTTGACATTTTGGCTCATAGACTTGAGACTCCACTTGAAGCTGCTTGCAAGGACTTGAGACGGGCCGTGAGTACTTGAATGCAACTTGTGATAAGCTGAAAAATTGTTTGCAGTTTATCTTTTTTTCATTGCTTGATATTTTTTAAAAGTTTACTTAAACTATTTTTTGCATGGTTTTTATATTTTTAAATTGGCTGTTTGTTTCTTTTTTTTTTTTCAGAAAAATATCATTTCATTGTTTTATATTTTTCAAAACTTCACTGTTAGCATTAAAATATAATGCATTATTTAACTTATGTTCAGTAGTCTTGTATTGTTTTTTTAATTACCATGTGCAGTTAGTAAAGGAAAAACCATCTGCTGGTGTAACTCAAAGCACAGATTGATTTATAAAACTTGTTAATGTGATATAACACATTGATTTATAAAACTTGTTAATGTGATATACAGTGACTGGAGGTTGAATAACTTCTATAGCTAAAGGGACCATGTGAAAAATATTTATTTTCAGTGAATTCTGCTAACAAATGGGAAAAAAAAATTCTTAGTTACTACCTTTGACCAGGTACAAACCTGATGAAATATGACTTTATAGACAAAATAATCATCTAACACAAACAAAGGTTAAGAGAGCAGTTTGGTTTGTAATCAAATTCCATGAAAGAAAAAAAGTAGCTAACAAACTTATACATACATTATTTTTTTTGTGTGATATTTAAAAAAACATCATTTGGTTTTTTAACTGACACCTTGACTTTACAGAGTTTGTTTCCTGATTTCTAATTTCATGTTTTTAAAAGTATTTCACAAAATGTTTGACTGTAATTTAGACTGTTTATCAGCATAAACATTTCACTGATCTTTGACAACATGCAGGTTTCATCCTATATTTCAAACAAGTGACTGATTTTTTTTTTATCTCAGAAGATGGACGCACATCTTTGTAAAGTTTAATATAGTTTAGACTGCACGGGTGCGTGAACTGTCAGCATCATAGTTTTAAAAAAGTCTTGTTCAAATCATACATTTTTTGGGTGGGTGGGGGTGGGGGGGTGGGAATAGCCATAATTAATGTATGAATTAAAGGAATAATTATAGTTTAGCTTTGTTACATTTGTCATGACAAAGCTATCAACATTCCCTCATTATAGTTTATTTGAAGGGTTGGATTTTGCACATCTTATGATTTATACAAACTGCACTTCATAGAATCTGGAAATATTGATCCTTGTAAAGGTGATTTCAGTTATTTGGAATATTTGATGTACACTTTGATATACTTGTTGATTCAAGACTTTTAATAAGAAATCAATGTCTTTCTCATTGTTTATATGTGGTTGTACTGGCAGTACAGTTTTATATCCAGTTGACAAACTTGTGTTTCCATTTTAGACTGTTATAGTGTACAAGAGTTGTTTGATGTGTTACTGTTTCATTTTGTAAGTGATTCTTGTTTTAACGCACACAAGTTGGTATAATATGGTTCATAAGTGGATTCCATTTTTTTTTTTTTAAATAAATCCTCAGAATATTATTATTTTCCACTCACATGATGATCATGGTTATTATCATTGGCTGTTATCATTCTTTTCTCTCCAGTACAGTCATTTTGAATCATCTCATTCACCATCAGATTCATAAGTGTGATTTATCATCAGAGTGATCAGTTGTTAAAAGTAGACACTGAAACCATTAAATTATGAAAATGATATGATTTGAAAATTTTTCCAGTATCTAAGCTGACTCTTCATAGAATCTCGAAACAAGCTATCATGTGGGGCATAACAGGCCAAAGAAAAGTAGGTCGACCTCATAAAACTCTAAAGAGAACATTATTGAGAGGGGCTAAATTAATCCCTTGATGAGGTCGAAAAACTTGTTGAAAACAGAAAAACTTGGCGAACTACCATGCAAGTCCTATGTGACATTTAACAAAATGGGAAGGATGTAAGAGGTTTACTCTTGATAAGTTTATTTTATCTAGGTATGTTCTCTGGGCATTTCAGTTGTATTTAGGAGTATAGACAGACTGGAAAAGAAGGTCAGGGTAAAAGCAGAGAAAAGTCAGGAGACTTTTGGAGAAAAAAGATGGCATAATATAATTATAGAAATAAATTTTGAAAAAAAGATGGCATAATATAATTATAGAAATGAATTTGGAAAAAAAGGTGGCATAATATAATTATAGAAATACATTTTGAAAAAAAGATGGCATAATATAATTATAGAAATAAATTTTGAAAAAAAGACAATGAGTATGACAAGGAGTGGTAAAACAGATTTCATTTTGCAACTGATCTATTTCAAGGACAGATCCATAAGGAAACGTTGGAAACATTTTTTTTTATGAAAAACAGTGTATAAATTCTTTAATGAAAGAAATATTAAAACCTACTGAATTTTGTTTTCACAGGGCTTGACTTTGCTGTGTTTGCAGTCTTGTCATTTTTACTAGAGTGTCAAATGTTTGATGTTTCAGACCATGATGTACAGCAGATTATTCACACATGTAGCAGAATCCAAGTGTTTTGCTTTTTTGTACAGGTCACATACTAATATCAGACTATGAGCTTGATCCCATGATGAAGTGCAGCACTTTTTAGTAAATCTAGTGGTAGGGAGAGAAGTTACTGTTGTGTGACTGAAAATACATGGCATTTGATCGTATAAAATTGACAAATGGCAGTGTTTTATATTTACAACACATTTTATTGTCCCACCATTTATTTTTGTGTAAATAGAAAGTTTAATGTTTACACATCTTAAAAATGAAACAATAAACAAGAAAAAAGTTTATCTGGAAGTGTCATATTCTGTGAACATCACTGCTTCTTCTTTTTTTTTTTTTTAATTTGTAAAAAAAAAAAACAGACACACACACATAAATAAACACTTACTTCAATGTAGAAACAGCATAATCTCATGTTGACTGATATAGGCACATTTATCAGTAATTTGCTTGTAGGGAGTTTTGTCTTGCTTTGCATTTTGTATATTATTTTTAAAAATATCTTAATTATATCCAGAATTTTTTTTGTCAGATGTTTTTTTAAAACATCTAAAATCTCTTTGCATTATACCACCAGGATTTCATCTTGACACTTTTACTCTTGAGCATTCATATGTTAATTTTGTTTCACAACTAGTTGTTATGGTAAACCATCTGTATATTACAGGTAGATGATTTTGTTGATTGTATCGAATGTAGAATTAAATGAGAAATATACATTACTTCATGTTTGTGGAAGAGATTAGTGAAATATTGCTTAAAGTAGCTATGTTTGACATCATTATGTGGATGTGCATTACATCCAACATCATCATGTGGATGTATATTACATTTGGTGTTATAAAGTGGTTGTATATTACATTTGAAGGGCAGGCTTTCCTCCGTGTCATCAGCTGCCAAGAACTTATATTTCACAGCAACAGAAAGAGCCAAAATAACTGATCCTATTAGAAATAAGGAAAATACTAAGCATAAATATGAAAATCAGGATATTTAAGAGTAATGTTCTAAGTGTACTACTCTATGGAAGTGAATGCTGGAAAATCACCAAAACCATAGAAAACAAGTTGAATTCTTTCCAGACTAAATGTTTACGAAGAATTAGAAAAATATTTTGGCCAAACACCATAAGATATAACATCTTATTAGCAGAAATGCAGATGAAACCACTGACAACAGTTATTGAGGAAAGACGCTGGCGATGGTTGGGACATGTGCTCAGAATGACTGACAACTCACTACCAAAAATAGCACTAAGATGGACACCACAGGGGAACAGAAGTAAGGGTAGACCAAAAGAGACATGGAGAAGAACAACAGAAAGGATGTTGAGCAATAGAGGGCTCACCTGAGCAAGAGCAGAAAAAAAGGCGAAGGACAGGCATTTGTGGAAAACCCTTGCGGAAGCCCCATGTGCCCTGGGCACTTAAGGTTCAGAGAGAGAGAGAGAGATTAGAAATAAGAACCAAATTTTTTTTTTTTTCATTCGAACTTTGGACTTCAGATGAGTATTTCAAAATACTGGAAATCTCATACAAGAGAAAAGGAATTTTTGAGAGACAAACAGAGATTTTGATCATTATCTCTTCAGAGAGATTGAGGGATGTACAGACCAAAAAATGTCTGGGATTTTTTTTTCATCCACGCAGTGTCCACATTTGAAGAACTCTCCTTACAGCTCCTGTGTATTTCATCCATTTGTCCACATATTGGACTCAGATTCCTCTTTAACCCCTAAACTTCAGTGAGGTCAGAAGTGCAGGCTGGCTTCATTAATGTCTCATTCCATTTTTTATTAAAAATAATATTACTGAAATATGGGCAAGTAAGTGTTATTACTTTCATTAAATGTAGTATTTGTCTGTGGAAAAATTTTAAAAAAATTAATCTAGAAAAAAACTGTGTAACTGTAAATCATCAGTTATAATGATAAGTGACATCCATTACATATTTGTTTTTGTAGTTGAATTTGTATAATTAATTCTTACAGTGTAATTTCATTTAATAAAGAATGGAAGTCAGATTTTTTTCTTCAAGAAATATATCTGTGTTTCCAGCATTGTGTGGCCATGGTAGAACCAACGAGAATTTTTTTTTTTTAATCCCCAGATTTGTAAAGCAGTGTGGAACAATGCTAATGTTTTACTTCATGATTGTTTCTACATTTTACCTTGCATATATTCACATTCTCTTATAAATAAGTCCAAATACTCAGAAGAGTCATTTCCACTTTACCAAAGGTTTATGATGTCATAATACAACTGTGTAATAATGTTTGGTGTTTGGTAAACTGTTTGTAAAAAAAAAAAAACTGTTTAGTGTCCAGTCTAGTAAGGATCAGACCTCAGTCTGCGTAGGTGGGTTAAGAACAATGAGAAACCAGCTTGTGTTGTGAAACATCACTATTCAAGCTAATAGTAAACTTTCCACAATCACAACAAAAACAAATGATTGTAAGATGCTTGAGGAATATTTTATGTCATTATAATGGCACCAATCAGGCCATTTTTACCATAGGCAAAAATCAGGCCATCTGTGATGCTTATTTAATCATTTAATCAGAGTTTGGCTGTATTTGTAGTGGTTTCCTTTGTCTCTTGTCAAGTATTTTTGGTTTACCTTTTTTTGTGTCTGTTTGCATTGTGAACTTTAAGACAAGATCAATTTGATTTTTTGAAATATGAATAGTAGAATTGGAACACTGTGAAGATTGATATGTAATACATCTGCAAGGTAAAAAAAAGTTTGGTAACATTTGATAATGTAATACAGCAATAACAGAATTAACTAATGAGCATGACTAACATGTAATGTAACAATGATAGAACAGATCGATGGACATGGCTAATATATAATGTGGCAGTGATGGAACAGTGTAATGTCAGAACAGAGTCAGGGTCTATGTAGGGGCACATGAGTGATGATATTACATACTGAAAACAAGATTTATGTAATAAGATTCACTATGTGTATGTAATGATTAACTCTCAAGCATTGTTTGTTACAAAGTGTTCTTGAAGAGGAAATAAATAAATGTTTTTATTTTAAAACTGATACCATATTATGTAAGTGCCATAGCTAGCTTAGTTAAATGTTTGTAGTCTCATTTTTCTTGAGTGCACTTTCTAAAGACAAGGTGCTTATGCTCATATGTACTGCCTGCATTTAGTTTCTTGACACATGGATAAGATACCATTCCCCCCCCCCCCCCATTTGGGCTGAATGAAGCATGTCAAGGCCAAGGCAAGAGCCAAGCAGCTGTTACTATAAAATGTCAGCACTATGCTGGTTCTGATACTAACAAAAATGTATCTTTTTTTTTTTTCTTTCTTTTTTTTTAAAAATCAAAATAAATAATTAATGCTTTTTGTCAATGTGGCTGTGGTAGGGATTTGTTAACAGTTTACCTGCAGTGTGTGTAATGAAAAAACCAGATAGAATGTATTTAGAGTGAACATTTAAAACAGTTTGTTGTAAACTGATATATATATATATATATATATATATATATATATATATATATAGAGAGAGAGAGAGAGAGAAAGAGAGAGAGAGAGCATTGCTGTTATTACCAGTTTATCTTACTCTTTATTTTCTTTTTTTTATATAAATAGTTTATGTAACTTTTGTTGAGATTCCATTTTGTGAATAATATATGATAAAAAATATCAATATAATTATTTACAGATATGTTATCCACAGATGGTGATTTCTCACACTTGCTAACAAACTGTTGTTCATATGTTTTGGGAGATGTTTTAGAAAGTAATTATAAAGTACAGCTAGCAATGTTTTAGGGTTTAGATCTTGCAAGGCGAATCAGTTCATGCTGTGTTGTAGTGGTTCTCAACCTGTGGTCAGCGAAAGCATTGTCAGGTGCTTCAGAGCAGTTTTACCAATTTGGTATTAAGTGCCACCTAGTGAGCAGTAAGTAAAAGCAATTAAGGCCTTGTGATATTACATACAAGTTGGTGGTCCACAGTTTATGGTTGGGAATGTGGTCCTTGGATGTAAACAGGTTGAGATCCACTCTTTATTGTATGTAGTTTTCTGTCAAGGAAACAAGTAATTTTGTCAGCGAAATGAGTCGGTGTTTTGTTCTTACTGTCTTCTTCACTCATGAATTCAACTGAAGAATGTTAATATGGTTCATAACATATAGCTGATCGTTGAAAGTAATCCCAAAAGTTTATTGTTAGCCAGGTTTATTGTTGTTATTTTTTTGTTTTGTTTTTATTCTATAAAATTCTTTTCAGTAAACGGTAGGTTTTAGTTTGTAATTTTTAAGATGGGTTTTTTTTTTTTTCGGAACAGAATTGAATTACCAATCTTGTGTTTTTTTAAAAAAATATCTTTTTTTCCCAATTTATGTTTTTCTTTGTCCTTGACCCTATGTTCTGACATGTTTGATGTTAAATCTGGCAGCCCATATTTTATTAAGTCCCCATTTCACTTTGATATCCTAATGATCAATTATGCTTTACTGTGGATCTTTCAAATTCTGGGTCATAAATAACAAGTGCAGCTTCATTTTATTATTATTGTCATTGTATTATTACAGTTGTAATAAGTAATACTGTAGTGTTTTTAAGAATCATGGGGCTTTTCTTTTTCATCTGAGATGCAACACAGATGTGATTGTAAATCAGGTGGAGTAATGTTTTGTCTGCATTGTATGTTCCTCAACATTATTTTGATACAGACTAATAAGTGCTTTATAGTGATCATTTGTGAAAAATTAAGAATAAATTCATCTTTAAAAATTTAATTCAGGTCAAATACCAGTGTTTTTGAAAGTTAAATTCAATGGTAAATATTGAAATTCAGGCATCCTTAAAGGCATATTATGCTTCAGTGTTTTAGAAGTTTAATGCTTACAACAAAGGTATCTATAGAAAGAGTTATTTTACAAAACAGTACTTTCATATTAGAATGGGTATAAACTAGTGTGGTGTGATCTTTTATTTTTTTTCTTTTGAACAATAAGGCCCCTTTGTAGTGATTTTTGAAACACACAAACTTTCATAATGTGTTGTTTTGTTTTTCTCAGATGTGAGACATCAGTGTAATGACTCGTAAAAGTAGCACTTTATAAACCTGTTTGAAGTGATGTTGTTTTGAAGCAGTTAGGCACTGGTATATTAATTTCTCAGTGGAATGGTTTGTAAGCCCATATGATTTCCACTTACGTCAGTGTTGGCTTCTTTTAAAAAAAAAAAAAAGACAGCTGAACGTGTGATTTTAGGCAAAGACTTGAATTAAATGAGAAAAGCCACATGAAATGGGTCTTTTGAATGAACAGAGTTTTCAGGAAATGTTTCATTAGATGGATGTTGTTTTGTGTCACATTTAGAGATGTTGCTCAGTGCTGAGGTTTGAGTATCATTAACTGCACCAAATAATATAAAGCAGTTGACCAGTAGCTAAGAGTCTGTTTTATATATGAAAGTGTCATTAAATGAATGCATGGCACTTTGTTATGCTCCATTTGAACTGATGCCTCTGACTTCAGTGTGCAATTATTTGGTCATGCTTCCTGAGTTTCGGTTATGTACCTTCTTGTACGGCAGCAGGACAAATGTTGATCCATGGTCAGCCTCTGTCTTGAGAGGTGTCTCGCCTAGTGGACATTCCTGGAAGGGCAGGTTCCTATGTTAGGAAAATGAACACTGACAATAAACACATTTACATTGTTAGGATTTTTCCTGCATCTCCCAGAAATTGGGATCTTGAAGCAAAAGCGTGATGTTTGATAGGCTTTATTTAATTTGCAGAACAGATTAGTGAAGCAGACTTCACAGCAAACTTCATCACCTTGAGGACTTCGCTCCCTACCTTTTGGTCAGCTTGTCATATCACAACAGCCTATTTACTGGAGGCACTGCTTAGACCAGAGGCTGGTCTGGTCACAAAATGGGAGTTTAAGGTAGAATAGGAATATAACCATTTTGGTTACCGATCACAGTATGTAAACACTGTCAAGAAGATCCTCTTTAAGAGCTTTGAGTGCAAACACCATGTTAACCATCTTCTGAGTGGAGAGCAAGTAACATTCAGGTAACCAGGTAGCATTAACATATTATCCAAATTATCAAACCTTACTGTTTTTGTTTTTTTTTCAAATGGCAGAAAACTTATCATTTATGCACAACCTCTGTGTCTCTACTATGGTATTTATGTAGACACACATCCATATTATATGATGCAGTCTCATTTGTATATTTCAAGGTGAGATAGCATATAAGCTAAATGAAGAAGGGTCTTCAGCATCTCTCAGCACCCTAACCATGAAACATGCCTGTTCTGGAACATTAATGAGATTGTAAAATACTATGCACTAGAATCAGTACACACACATACACACACAATTATTCTTCTTGTCCTACCTGATAGATTGAAAATGCATAACAAGTGACTGTAAAGCTGTAAAGATAACAGAAACTGTTTCATGAATGTCATATAGAGTTAGCCTTTTAAATGGATAGTTGCGGGAATGAAGGTTTCACAAAGGTTTTAGAAGGGATGGCAATATGTATGGAAGTTTCACAAAGACCCTTTTCTCATTGGTCGCCATTTAATACTGGAATGTCATGCAGTTTCATAGAATTATATGACATCTGCAGATGTGGATTCAATGTCTGTGATATAACAGTAAAAAAAAAAAAATTGTTCAGTTCTCATGTTTTTTTTGTTTTTGTTTTTTTTTTTGTGGTGGTGGTTGGGGGGGGGGGGTGGTGTAAATAACTGTGCTTAATTTTGTCTCTTGTGTGAGAGAAAGTTCTACAGAGGTATGTAAAAACTACATAAACAATAATAATGCATCAGTCAGTGGAGGACACATACAGCATGTGTAAACTAGGAAAAACATAGGAACAGCTATGATGTTTTGGTGTTAGCCTTAATCATACAAACACAAACAGGATGAGGAAACAGAGAGAGGAGACAGAGTATAGATTCCCATGATTCCTATGTTAAAGATATAATAAATAAATGAATGAACTCAATCTTGAAAGAACACAGGTTGAAACTTGAATGAGTGTCTCCAATACAGATTAGAAATGCACCCGTTGCTACATTCATTCTGAAATATGCAAAAATGTGCATGGTGGAGTATAGAGAATGTTTAAATAGAGATGTGATGTTTGATAGGAGATGATGGTAGTGAATAGGGAAAGAGGAGAGAGAGTGAGAGAATGGTAATCTAGCTAGGAGGTGAAACAAATGATTATGGTTGTGGTAAAGGGGTTGTAAAACGGTGTATGTAGGTTCTGAATTATGTGCAACAAGTGAGAATGGAGCTTAGTGGAGAGGGATTATGATAGTGGAAGAGGAGAATGTTTGTGTAGCTGAATAACGAGTTTAAACCCAGTGGTTCCAGCGTCACACAGTCCTGAATGTAGCGGTTCTCAAGCGCCAAGTGGCTTTTTTCATCTGCGTGACAGTGTTTGATGGCTGTTACCAGAAAATCAGATTTGCCTCTGTGGTTGGGGCCACTGAAATGATTCGAGACTGGTTTTGGAGCATGCTGGGTAATATCGTGCAGATGTTTCTGTATGCAGTCCCCTAGTCTGGGCCAGTTTCACCAGTGCACTTTTTGCATACGATGACATATATTGCTTTACAGGACTTGCATGGGAATCCCTCATGGAGAGTGAGGATAGTTTTAGGAAGGGTGATTGTTCATGTGGGGCATTTACTGCATATCAAGAAGAATGTGAGAAAGAGCCACATTATTTGACTTTTAGTACCCAAATGGAGATGGCACTCAGAGTTTGTGAAAACTAAACTTCATATATTTTTTTATGTAAATATTATATTTAGTTATAAATGGATGTGGAATCAAACTCAGAAGCATTTTGGAGGGAGTGGACTGAAATGCACCATTAAAAAGTAGTCAGTCAGCAGAAAAATAGATGACTCGAAAAGAAGTTGGAAGCAGTTTGAGTGGGATCAGCAGAAAATACTTTCTGAGAAAGAGATGCTTTATCTTCTCTGTTTTACTGTATGGAGCAGAAACCTGGATTCTAAGCACAAAAAAAAGCTGGAGAGAAAGATTAATGCAGCAAACATGTGGTTCTACAGAAAATCAGGTCATATAACATGGAGACTGAAAAGAACAAATACACAAGTTTTAAAACAGCTCCAAGTTCAATGTGAACTTCTCAGAGAAATAAAGATGAAGAAAATAAAATACTTTGGCCATTTCAAAGAACATAAAACATACTGAAGACAGTACTAAATGGAAAGATGGAAGGAAAATGAGCAAGAGGTAGACAGATGTAGATGGGAAAATAACATACGAGAATGGACAGGACACAGCCTGCTTGAAAGCACCTTAAAGGCAGAGTGAGTGAGGAAACTGAAGATTCATTACTGCCAACCTTCATTCTGAAGAAGGCTGATGATGATGATGACGACGATGATGATGAAAGAGATGGGAGTCAGAGTTGGTATAGCATGCTGACACCGCCATGGATATAAGCATTTCAGACAACAGGTAAAATTTCCGTTTCCATGCCATTAAGGCATACTGGGGATACGACGTTATCCTATATTTCCATGACCCTCAGCACATGAAAGTTTGGTGAAGTCAGTATCACACCTGGCCACATTTACCTTCCCAGATTTCTCTGGTACAAATCTGTAGGTGCTGAGTGGACCATTGAGCCTTTTTCAGTGTGTACTAGAAAAAAATCCCACTGCTAGGACTTGAACCTGGTACCATTGTATTAGTAAACCAACAGTCTAACTGCACGGCACAAATTTGCATCACAAAAGTTTCAGACTTTATACCTAGATAGTTGCTCATCATATTGGACTCTCAATTATGTCTTGATCACATGACTATATGCCTTGTACATATTTTTAATGTCCTCATGCTTTCTTAATTTGTCACACCTTGTTTGGTAAGATTCTATTAAAAATCATAATGGGTAGACTTCATAAGAAAATAGAAGTCGGTATGGTCTAAGCTGGTTTTAGACAAGGAAGAGGAACAGGAGATCATATATTCAGTCAGTCATTTGCATGTCCCTTGCAGAACTTTGTCTCCCTAACAGGTCTGCTGTTGGCCTCTTGTTGTAAAGATGCCCTGCTGCTGATGTATCGCAGATCAACAATGTCTTGCAGCCATCTTCACTTTGGTCTTACACTCTTTCTTTTTCCTACTATGTACCTTTCCAAGATGATCTTTTCTAAATTCTCATGACATTTAATGTGTCCAAGTAAAATAAGTTTTCTCTGTTTAATCCTCTTTACTAGCCACCCTTCTTCAATATTAAGTTCTTGTAGTATGAATATATTTCTTTTTTGCGTCCATGATATTTGAAGAACTCTTCTGTAGCATTTACATTCAAAGGCATTTATGTGTTTCTTAGCTGTTTTGTTGGTATAATATCATATAATCAATATAAGATTAATAATAAGGAAATGCAGAGACTTTAATGTGAATCTATATTTATCTTTTATAGACTATTCACAGGCATTTGATTGTGTACAACACTAGAAACTATGAAAAATAATGGAAAAAAATGGGATTTCCAACACATTTGATACAATTAATATTACTGCTGTATCTAGACCAACAGGCAGCAGTAAGAATAAATGGTGAAACAACTTGGTTTGACATAAAACAAGGGGTCCATCAGGAGTGCATGGTGTCACCTTACTTATTTAACTTGTCTACTGAAATTATGAGGAATGTTAGAGAAGATGTAGACAAAGAATATTATGATGCCATAAAAATTGGAGGTTATAAAATACCAGAGATTAGATGTGGTGGTAACAGTATGACTGCCCACAACACAAAAAAGGAATGGAAAAACTAATTATGTCAGTCTGTAAGATTAGTGAAGAGCAAAACTTCTGTCTTAATGTGAAGGAAACTAAATTGATTACAACTGACAAAACAAATATGGCAGCTGAAATATGTATCAATGAGGAAAAGTTTGAAAAAGTGCAGAGTTTTCAATATCTTGGATCACTACTAACTAATAATGGAGATACAAAGAGGGAAATTAAAAGAAAGACATCTATCACTCTTCAAAAAGTAAAACAATTAAAGCTGTGGAGAGGAACAGACAGAACTACAAAAAGGGCATGCATCTTTCCCATTGCAACATATGCCTGTGAGACCTGGACACTTAACAGCTGAGAAACACATAAATGCCTTTGAATGTAAATGCTACAGAAGAGTTCTTCAAATATCATGGACACAAAAAAGAACAAATATATTCATACTACAAGAACTTAATATTGAAGAAGGCTGGCTAGTAAAGAGGATTAAACAGAGATAACTTAAATATTTTGGACACATTAAACATGAGAATTTAGAGAAGACCATCTTGGAAGGGTATGTAATGGGAAAAAGAAAGAGGAAGACCAAGGCGAAGATGACTGCAAGACATTGTTGACAATCTGCAAATGGATACATTAACAGCAGGGCATCTTGCTTACAACAGAGAGGCCTACGGAAGACTGTTAAGGAGGCAATGTTCTGCAAGGGACATGCAAATGACTGACTGACTGACCTTGTTTGGTACTTGTGTTGGATATTCTCTGCAAACATGATTAGAGTGCTTTGCACAGCTGAATGTGGATATGAAGAACATGATGTTAAGATGAAGGAACTTGATTCTAATTACTTCTACTTCTGGTTTAGTGCCTTACGTACAGGAGGAGCATTTCTCCTTTTACCTGCATTTTTTGTTCCCCTTTCTTCTGTTTCTGTAGCAGTCTGATGGTTTTTTTTTTTACCAGATAGGATGTTGAGCAATAGAGGGCTCACCCAGGCAAGACCAGAAAAAAAAAGGCGAAGGACAGGCATTTGCGAAAACCCTTGCAGAAGCCCCATGTGCCCTGGGCACTTCAGGTTCAGAGATACAGGAAGAGATTCTTTCAAGGAGGCCCTGGAAGATTTCCTCACCGTGGGAGCATATCAATCCCGGTCATATTGTTAAGTTCAAGTATTACATAAAACTGTTGTTCAGAGCATGAAGTGGAAATAGGATGTGATTTCATCAACTTTTGTTCACTGGCCTTGATGATATGTCAGTCTGACAGAAAGTATTAAGTCAGCAGAACTGATAAGACTAATTGCACTTCTAATACAATTACCAAATTTCTGGCAGATTAGGCTTAAGCCTGGGCTGAAAGAACAAGGAGCTCCATATCAAGAAAAAAAAAACCCAGCCAAATACAGATTTTTGTTTCATGTGGCAATTATTTTTATGTTTTATTGCTGCAGAAGCATCTTATATTATCAAAAAGACGTGACATATTAGATGCGTTTGGTCTGTGTCATAATGTAACAGAACAGTTGTCTACAAGAGAGGAAATCAGACCATATGTCACCATATGGATAGTGAAGATCAGAAAGGGCAAGAGCCCTTGCTAAATTTAGCTTAGGGTTCTGAGTAGTGAGGAACCAGTCACTGACTAGTGATTCATCATCATCAGGTGCCGTGCCGACTGGCGTTGGCTAATATGCTTCTCCAGAGTACACGATCCTTCATGCAGGCCATCAGCTCAGTTGGTGATCTCCTCTCACACCATCCTGTCAGACTGTCCAGTATCATTTCTCTTGGTCTTCCTCTTGATCTTTTTCCTTCTATTTTTCCTGTTGTTATATTTTCAGTGCCCCCTCTTCTCATTGCATGTCCTATGAAAGTACATTGTCTCTCTCTTATCTTTTTGACAAGGTTTTTTTGTCTCTCCAGCTCTTCCCTAAACATTCTTCATTAGTTATTTTTGCTGTCCAGGGGATTCGCAACATTCTTCTAATAAACCACATTTCTGCTGCTTCCAATGATTTTTGTGCAGACTTGCCTATTGTCCATGATTCACTTACAAGATAGGTTCAATACAGCATTTTAGGACTTGTTTTCTAACATTCATTGATAAGGATGTGTTGGTTAATATGTTTCTCATTCTCTGAAATGCAATCTTTGCTTGGCCTACTCTGTTCCTAATTTCTGTTCTGCATTTCCCATCTGAAGTTATTATGCTCCGAGGTATTTGAATTTCTGCACCTGCTTTAGATCTTTTAATTTTTTCTCTCTCTCTCTCTCTCTCTCTGAACCTTAAGTGCCCAGGGCACATGGGGCTTCCGCAAGGGTTTTCCACAAATGCCTGTCCTTCGCCTTTTTTTTTTCTCTTGCCCAGGTGAGCCCTCTATTGCTCAACATCCTTTCTGTTGTTCTTCTCCATGTCTCTTTTGGTCTACCCTTACTTCTGTTCCCCTGTGGTGTCCATCTTAGTGCTATTTTTGGTAGTGAGTTGTCAGTCACTCGGAGCACATGTCCCAACCATTGCCAGCATCTTTCCTCAATAATTGTTGTCAGTGGTTTCATCTGCATTTCTGCTAATAAGATGTTATTTCTTATGGTGTTTGGCCAAAATATTTTTCTAATTCTTCGTAAACATTTAGTCTGGAAAAAATTCAACTTGTTTTCTATGGTTTTGGTGATTTTCCAGCATTCACTTCCATAGAGTAGTACACTTAGAACATTACTCTTAAATATCCTGATTTTCATATTTATGCTTAGTTTTTTTGATTTCCATATTGTCTGCAGCACTGCAAAAGCCTGGTTTGCTCTAGTAAGTCTGCTGTTGATGTCCTCTGTGCTGTCTCCATTTTCTACTACTCTGCTGCCAAGGTATACAAATTTGTTGACCTCCTCCACTAACTTGTTATCTACTCTGAGCACATTTCTGTTGTTCACATTTTGCTTCATTAACTTTTCTTTCCTATGTTGATCTTTAGTTCTATGTTGTTTGCATTCTGAGTTAGCTTGTTTATTTTATCTTGCATATCTTTGTGACTGCTTGATAATAGACAAATGTCGTCCGCAAAGTCAAGGTCCTCCAGCACTGTGTCAAGGGTTCATTGTAATCCTCTGCGTTTGTCTGATGTTGCCTCCTTCATTAACCAGTCTACTGCCAAGATAAATAATGTTGGTGATAGTACACATCCCTGTTTCACTCCTGTTTGTACCCTAAAGCTGCTGGTGGTATGTTCTCCACAGATAACTTTGCACTGAAAACCCTCGTATAGGGCTTTGATTACATTAACTATTTTATGGGGGAGGCCATGCCATCTTAGGATTTTCCACAGTGCATCTCTGTTGACACTGTCAAAGGCTTTCTCAAAATCTATGAATAATGCATATGTTGTGCTATGCCACTCATTTGCCTGTTCTAATATTTGTCTAAGTACAAATATGTGGTCTATGCATGATCTTCCTTTCCTAAATCCTGCCTGCTCTTTCCGAAGTTTTTCCTCAAGTGTTGGTATAATTCTGTTGATGATTATTCTGCAAAATACTTTACTGGTGAGTGGCAATAGGGTAATGCCTCTCCAGTTCCCGCAATCTCTGAGGTCACTCTTCTTTGGTAGTTTTACTATAAGCCCAGTTTTTCACTCCTTTGGGGCTTTTTATAGATTCCAAATTTGTTGTAATATCCAGCAAAGTTGTTTTGGTGTTTCTGTTTCTTCTGCTTTCAACATCTCAGCAGTCACTTCATCTTCACCTGGTGCCCTGTCTGATTTTAGCTTCTTTATCGCCTCCTTTACTTCACTTATTGTTATTGGTCCTGTATTGATGTTTAGTTCCATTTTTGCTTCAGGTATGTCTATTGTTTGTGCTGCTTGTGTTCTGTTTAGTAGGGTATTAAAGTGTTCCCTCCATCTTTCAATTTTTTCTCCTTCTCCACTGACCAGTTGTCCATTTTGTGTCCTCACTGCACTTTCACATCTTGTGTTGAAGTTACCTGTCATCTGCTTTGTGATTTTATATATGGTTTTCATGTCATTTGTATATGCTGCTTTCTCTGCTGCTTCTGCTAAGTTGTCATAGTATTGACGTTTATCTTGACGGCATGATTCCTCCACTTCTTTGTCTTTTTGTGCATAATTACTTAAAACTTGTTCTTTAAGCCGTTGTGATTGGTGTTCAGTAATTTTTTCTTGATTTCTTTTCTTTGTTCTATCTTTTCCCATGTGGTCTTGCTTATCCATTCCTCTTTTCTCCGTTTCCGATATCCCAGGACCTCTTTTGCTGTTTCCTGTAGTGTTTACTGAACTCTAGTATGGACATTTCTGCTTCGTCTTGTAGGACAATGAAGCAGTTCTTAAGTACTATTGAGAATTCATTTCTTGTTTGCTGGTCTTTCAGTTTTCTTGTATCAAAACGTATCTTTCTGTGTTCTCCGAATTTGGCCTTCCTTAATTTTAGTTTTATTTTTGCTACCAGAAGGTTGTGATCACTTCCTACATCTGCTCCTTTCCTTGCTCGCACATCTTGTAGTGACCGTTTCCACTTGTTGTTTATTAGTATGTGATCGATTTGGTTTTCTGTGGTTTTATCTGGTGACCTCCAAGTCACCTTATGGATGTTTTTGTGTTGGAAAATTGTCCCTCCGATGGTCATCATGTTTTCTTCACAGAAACTGCACAGTCTTTCTCCATTTTCATTTATTTCTCCGATTCCTTCTCTTCCCATGATTCTTCTTCTATCTTCATTTCCTTCACCTACTTTTGCATTGAAGTCGCCCAAGATGAGTAGCATATCATGCTTGGGTATTGTTTCTACTGTTGCTTGGAGGCTGTTGTAAAAATCTTCTTTTAATTCCTCTTCAGCTGCTTCTGTTGGTGCATAACAAACTATAATAGACAGCTTCGTGAATCTTGAGTTGAACCGTGCATATAATAATCTCTCATTTATTGGGGTCCATTTCAGCAATGCTCTTGATGTTTCTTTTGTTATAATCAATGCTACTCCTCCTTCATGAAGATCTTCTTTACCTGACCATATTATTGTATCTTCTGTGTGCTGTGTTGTTAATTTCCTTCTGCCTTGTCCTGTCCATCTTGCTTATTGTATTCCTAGTATGTCTAGTTTGTATCTGTGCATTTCCTTGATGGTTTGTGCTAGTTTTCCAGTCTGGTTTAGTGTTCGTACATTCCAGCTGCCTATTTGCATCTTGTGTTTAGGTTCCAGGAGGTCTGCAGTCGGGCTGGGGACTTCCAGTGGCTGGCTTTCATCCACAACCTTCATGGGCTCAGTTTCCTGATACGCATTTCTCCTTCCACCTGCATTTGTTTTTTCCCCTGCTTCCGTTTCTGTAGCAGTCTGATAGTTTTTTTTACCAGATAGGGTTGCTGGCCCTATGCTGAACCCTCCTTAGTCGCCTTTTACGATCATGCGTGGTAGGGTACAGTGGTCCTATTCTTTGCAGATCCCGGGTACCACACGGGTGTTTTAATTTTTTATTAATATTTAATTTTATATCCCATGCTGGTGGATTCTGTTTCTTAGATATAACCATAGTCTCTGTCTTTTTGATGTTCAAAGTAAGGCCTTTCTGTTCACTTTCTTTGGCGACTAGTGATTACTCACTTTCAAACACAAAACACACAAAATTAAGAGCAGTCGAGCTTTGTTTTTACACGGTTCTTATGTAAAGTTTATAAGATTTACTTTAAAGTAGAACAATAAAGTTTTAGAAAATGTGAATGTAAAGAGCAAAGGAGCACTCATTTGTGCGGAAAAGAAGACCTGTAAAGTTTACTGTATCAGAAACATAAAAAATTTACACGAGAAAGGAAAGGAAAAATAGTTGCACAGCTAAGTATTTGCACAGAACAGTGTAGAGGAAATCATCTTGAGGGACAAATAAAATAAGTTGAAGGTTTAAAAAGAAATAAACATCGACAGCATACAAATAAATGCACGATATGAGGAGTATGGACACGAAACAGCACTGACTGTGTGCTGTGACCGTCTTGAAGGAAAATAAAAATAAGCCGATGGTAAAAAAAAAAAAAAACACAGAAAAAAATCACACGTATAAATGCACGATACGAAGAGTAAGGACATGAAACAGCCATTGAATATGTGCCGTCAAAGCAGAAAATAAAAGAGGACTAGAAATCCATAATAACAAAAGTAAGGCGACGCCAAAGACAAGAGAGCAAATTTATGCAATAGCTTTCATTATCACTGCGTGCTGTCTTCAGTACGAAGATTATGAATCTCCACCCCTGTCCACTCCCATCTACATATTTATCTACCTCTCTCTCTTCTTCTTTCCATCTATCTTGTTAGTTTTGTCAATAATTTAACATTTTATTAATTTTCGAAATTAACAAAATAAACTATTATGTACACGAAGGTTACACATTAGTTATGGCGTTTAAACTTTTAGTGTTTTTTTTCCCCACCTTTTTACACACCAATAATTTAGATTTCTTTCGTAAGAAAACCGATCAAACTTTTGCATAGAAATCGCCATTACAGCCAAACGTAAAGTAAACGCAAAAAGTTGGGGCTACTAGGCAGGAGAGTGAATTCTTCTGTTCATATTCAGATTTTGCATTTGTAGTTTATGAACTGAATTGCGTTTTGACGTTGAAATTACTGAGTGATTCGCTAGATTCTACCCACATCTAGCCATGGCGGATGCCACGGCACGTTCACTGCAGTATGAGTACAAAGCGGTGAGTAACCTATTTTCGATTTTGTCTAAGTACATAAGTGTTCCAACTTACGACAGTATAACGTACCGACCAGGCGATCTTAAGTCGATTTGATCGTAAGTCGATCATGAAATATGATGGGCCAGATTTACAGATTTAATCCAATACTGTAAAATATATACAATTAAGGCTCTATACATATCTATTGCGCTACCGATCTATACATATTAGTATGCAAAAATAATTCAAATAACTGACATAAATAATTTTTGGGTATAAATATGTAAAACTTATTAAACAAATACATACGTTTTAGGACAGGTCCAAGTGCAATGTGAACATATCAAAGAAGTAAACATCAAGAAAGCAAAATACTTTGGTCATTTCAAAAGCTGTAACAACATACTAGAAGGAAAGGTGACAGGAAAAAAGAGAGCTAGAGAGAATTGTAAATGGGAACATTACATACAAGAATGGACAAGACACACCCTGGCTAAATGCACCATCAAGGCAAGGATATGAAGAAAGTGGAGATTCATTACCGCCGACCTTCATTCTGAAGATGGCACATGATGATGGTGATGATATAAAACTATAAATATACACACAACCTCTGTGGTAAAAATATTAAACACAAAAGTACAGCAGGAATGAACACACATTTGTAACACTTAATCATACAAAAACATTGGATGAAGAAATAGAAAACAAAAGAACTGATGTGTTTGATATATAACAAAAATGAATGAAAAAAAGGGGAAAATCTAGATGTGATTTGCACAGATTTGTATCAGAAAGTGTGCATGGTGAATGTTTAAATGAAGACTTGTGGGATGTGATACAAATCTGACTGTTTGGTAGTAAAGATGAGTTGGAGAAGAGGGTGCAGGAGAGAAAGTGGTTATCAAGCTGAGAAAAAGTGGGTGGAATAGATGAATATAGTTTGGGGCAGAGGGTTTGCAACATAGTTTGGTGAAGGTCCTGGAATGCTAGTTACAGGTGGGAAAAGTAGATGTGAACTTAGTAGGGAGGGAATATGGTTGTTGAGACAGGGGAGATTAAGTAAAGCTGAATTTGAATTCAGTCTCTGCTTTTTTTCAGGGTTCTATATTGCTGTATATAACAGTTTTTAAGCACCAGGCAGCTTCTGTCATCAGAGTGACATTGTTTAATTGCAGAGACACCTGTAAAAACATCATTTGAAATAATTAATGTTTTAAAATGTGATGTTTCTGCAGTATCACACATTTACTCTAAACAATCATCTATTTAAAGTTCTGTAACAAAATACATCCTATGGTTTTGTTATTATTTTATATTATCCATTAGAAATTATGTCATATTACATTTAAAATTATATCTGTAAGAAAATGCTAATAATCAGTCATTTGCATGGCACCCCAACAAACTGGCAGGCATTTAAGTGAAGGATGTGTATATTCAGGCTATCTTATTTAGATTTTGAAGGACAAATGAAATGCTGTGATAAATTATTGAACTGTTGAAAGTACCTATGTCATTTTCAACATATGTATAATGTAAGAATTGTGTTGTATTGGTAATTACATGTGGTTTTAATGAGTCAATGTTCAAAATGCTATTTCAGAACTCTAACCTTGTGTTGAGTGTAGACAGAACTTTAATTGATAGAAGAGGTCGAGATGAAGCTACCGGAGAGGTTATGTCACTTGTTGGAAAACTGACTGGTACTAGAATGGGAGACAAGGCTGTGAAAAATAAACCACCAATGATGGAAGAGAGAAAGAATAAGTAAATATTGTATTGTTTAGATTCATACTAGCATGTGTTATTGTTGTAAACTTTTGTTTTTATAAATTAAAGAATTATGGTTAAATAAATTTGTGGTGCAGGTTTTTTGTTTGGAATTTGTTTTTTTAAAGTTCACTCACTTACAGTGTAGATATAATCTCACATGTGATATATTTTTAGTTGAAAATTCTTTTTTTTTTCCCCACTTTAATACAATAATGATGGCTTTGAGAAAACAGTAATATATGGTTCCAGGGAAAATTAAGCAGGGAATGACTGAGGAGTCTGTATCCCTGGGTATCATACTGTACTCACTGGCAACCAGGCGTCCTGGCTGGACTGTGAGACATTTTCAGGTTGAGAAAAGGACATTGCAGATGAAGAAATATGTTCGTATTTGTCTAATTTCTGGTGGTTTTTTTTTTTTTTTTGCATTGCTGCCACAGATTTTCATTTTCAGAGAAAGTTTCACTAACATAAGTGACAGGAACCTATGTTTACAGCTGGGTTGACTTTGGTGTTATGAGGGTCTTCCGTATCCATTCATTTTCACTGAGAAGCCAGTTTTCTGTAAAATGCACAACTCATTCCTTTGCTTGCACTGTTTCTTTTTGACCAATTCTCATTTTGTATCCCCCCCCCGTGACAGCTTTTTAACATTTACATTGTGCATCATTATTTTAGGCGAAGAAAACGTGATGAAGCACAGCATGACATGGTGAAGATGAAAGGAACCACACTTTTATCAGAAGGCATTGATGAAATGGTTGGAATCTTATACAGACCCAAAACAACTGAAACTCGACAGACATATGAGGTCTTACTTAACTTTATTCAGGCTGCTCTTGGAGATCAGGTAAGCAAAATTTATGTTTACATTTTTTGTTTGTTTGTTTGTAGTTTAGTATTACTAGTTGTTTTCATTTTATGTTAGATCTGTGAAGCTTACTTATTGTTGGACCCTCATTTTATGTAAAGTTTTTACTTTTTTTTTTAGTTCCTTGCTTTTTAAAAATTTTTGTTCTCTCTTTATTCTGTAACACAGTGAAATGTGCAGATATTTTTCAGTTATTCTTTATCTGTAAACAGTATATTATTGTAACAGTATATTGCAAATATGTTTTAAGGCTGTATTGTTCTAGTGTCATTTTTTAAAAATGAAGCTGATATATATTCAGATTTTATTTTTGTCCTGATAGGTGCCAATTTATAAAACTTTGGTTAGATTTCATATGATAAAAGTTCAGTGCTTCCTAAAAGGAATATGCATGCTTCCTAAATAGAATATGCATGTTTCCTAAATAGAATATGCATGCTTCCTAAATAGAATATGCATGTTTCCTAAATAGAATATGCATGCTTCCTAAATAGAATATGCATGTTTCCTAAATAGAATATATGTTTCCTAAATAGAATATGTATGTTTCCTAAATAGAATATGTATGTTTTGTGGCATTGGTTATGTTACAGTTTGAATTTATTATTTATGTATACTTGCAGCCACGTGATGTTCTTTGTGGTGCAGCAGATGAGGTGCTGATTGTGCTGAAAAATGACCGCATGAAAGATAAGGAGAAAAAGAAAGAAGTTGAGGGTCTGCTGGGTGAGCTGGCAGAAGAGAGATTTGCTTTGCTGGTGAACCTGGGCAAGAAGATCACAGACTGGAGCCAGGAGGAAAAGACACAAACGAGTACGGAATTTAGTTTTCACGTCTGCTATATAAACTGTGCTTTATCTTGGTTTTTTTTCTGTGCTATTTTTGCAGGTGCATTATTGGGTGGTTGATTTGATAGGTTTTTTTTTTTTTTTAGATCAAGTCCTCATAACTGTAGAGTTCTCAGTCACTGATGTAGCAAAGATCTTGAAAACGGGCATGAAGACATGCTGCAAATGGACAGCAGTGGCTTTCTGATCATTTAGAAGCTAATATGATAAAGAGCCTTCTCATCCAGCTCCTCTGTTAACAGTGACACAATAATTGGTGTATAAGTATACAACTATACACTAAACACTGCAGTAAAGCTGTGATACTAGAATGTATAAAATTGGAAAAAAGTAGGAGCAGCTTTATTACTTTGTAATCGTTAAGTAATAAAGCTGCTCCTACTTTTTTCCAATTTTATACATTCTGTTAACAGTGAACACATTAATCTTGACCTCATAAGTCTGGCTGCACTACTGACACAGTCTGTCTCCTTGAGCACAGCAGGGAGCATACTTACCATATATGATGCCAGAAGATAAAACTGCCCATAGAAGATTGCTTCTCTCTGCACTGACATAAAAAGAGCATAAAGCTCTTTTCCCAGGAAAAGGGTGTGGGTGGAAGACAATGCCACATATGACAGTGGGATTCATGGAGGTGTTACATCTCTTTGTCTGGATAGTTGAGCATATGAAACTAATTTCAGAATCAGTTATGAGGAGTATACATAGTTTAGTGACTTACCTGTTTAAACACATTTGAGAATTTAAACACAATTAGGCATGGTTATGTAACACAGAACAACTTTGCCGGATATTACAACAAATTTGGGATTTAGAAAAACCCCAGAGGAGTGGAAAATGGTCTTATAGTAAAACTACCAAAGAAGGGTGACCTCAGAGATTGCGGGAACTGGAGAGGCATTACCCTACTGCCACTCACTAGTAAAGTATTTTGCAGAATAATCATCAACAGAATTGTACCAACACTTGAGGAAAAACTTCGGAAAGAGCAGGCAGGATTTAGGAAAGGAAGATCATGCATAGACCATATATTTGTACTTAGACAAATATTAGAACAGGCAAATGAGTGGCATAGCACAACATATGCATTATTCATAGATTTTGAGAAAGCCTTTGACAGTGTCAACAGAGATGCACTGTGGAAAATCCTAAGATGGCATGGCCTCCCCCATAAAATAGTTAATGTAATCAAAGCCCTATACGAGGGTTTTCAGTGCAAAGTTATCTGTGGAGAACATACCTCCAGCAGCTTTAGGGTACAAACAGGAGTGAAACAGGGATGTGTACTATCACCAACATTATTTATCTTGGCAGTAGACTGGTTAATGAAGGAGGCAACATCAGACAAACGCAGAGGATTACAATGGACCCTTGACACAGTGCTGGAGGACCTTGACTTTGCGGACGACATTTGTCTATTATCAAGCAGTCACAAAGATATGCAAGATAAAATAAACAAGTTAACCCAGAATGCAAACAACATTGGACTAAAGATCAACGTAGGAAAGACAAAGTTAATGAAGCAAAATGTGAACAACAGAAATGTACTCAGAGTAGATAACAAGTTAGTGGAGGAGGTAAACGAATTTGTATACCTTGGCAGCAGAGTAGTAGAAAATGGAGACAGCACAGAGGACATCAACAGCAGACTTACTAGAGCAAATCAGGCTTTTGCAATGCTACAGAATATATGGAAATCAAATAAACTAAGCATAAATATGAAAATCATGATATTTAAGAGTAATGTTCTAAGTGTACTACTCTATGGAAGTGAATGCTGGAAAATCATCAAAACCATAGAAAACAAGTTGAATTCTTTCCAGACTAAATGTTTACGTAGAATTAAAAAAATATTTTGGCCAAACACCATAAGAAATAACATCTTATTGGCAGAAATGCAGATGAAACCACTGACAACAATTATTGAGGAAAGACGCTGGCGATGGTTGGGACATGTGCTCCGAATGACTGACAACTCACTACCAAAAATAGCACTAAGATGGACACCACAGGGGAGCAGAAGTAAGGGTAGACCAAAAGAGACATGGAGAAGAACAACAGAAAGGATGTTGAGCAATAGAGGGCTCACCTGGGCAAGAGCAGAAAAAAAGGCGAAGGACAGGCATTTGTGGAAAACCCTTGCGGAAGCCCCATGTGCCCTGGGCACTTAAGGTTCAGAGAGAGAGAGAGATGTAACACAGCTCTTATTGATTTTCTTTGTCAGCATGTTTTAAGTAAGCAGAAGTGTTCTCTTTTTTTTTTTTCAGGTGAGACAATTGATTTTGATGAAACATATGGTGTGAATGTGCAGTTTGAGGAGTCAGATGAGGAGGTTTGTAACAGTTTTCTTATAAATTTTATAGTATATTGGAAATAATACAGTTTGGAGGAGTGAGTGGCATAATTGAGTTAAAAATCAGAGATGAATTTCAGTGGAGTGGCATAAATATTGTTGTAACAAAGGAGAGACATATCATGTTAATCTGCAACATGATGATTATAGACTTTTCATTTAATCTGTATGATTATATTGAAAAAACCAGGTGTTATAAGTGGGTTAGTGTTTAAGGTCAGCGTTAGGGGAATTGGTGATAAAAGAGTTCATAAAATAAGACCATCTCGCGAATCAAGGGATAGAATAACACTTGATTTTTGGCTTTGAAATGTTTTTTAACTCTTTGGTGTACTGGGAGTTTTCCCTCAAATGACCAGTGGTCATCTCAGTGGGGTAAATTTCTTAACGTGGAATGGGACGGTTATTACATTTAGAAGGATCACAAAGGTGTAGTCTGATTCGCAGTATGACATATTATACATAGGTTTAAATAGGAAAAGTTGTGTATTGTTTTTCTAATAACATTTTTTATTAATATATATAACAGAAAAAAACGAGCTTAGAATTGAGGAGAGTTGAGAAGAAAAAGTGGAAAATTATGATGAAAAATGTTCTCTCTTACCCCGCTCAAGTTTCCTCTGTAATGGGTCCAATGATATCCAACTTGAATTGAATTTTACACAAACACCATTTCCTCACATAAAATATACATTAATTATTTATTTACAGTTAATTTACAGTCTACAATCCACTAATAACATGGCAACACCACGGCTGGTGGCCCATAAACTTAGAAAAACATTTTAAAAATTAATTTTTGTATCACAACATGGCTCTCAGTTCACATGTGGGACCTCGTGTTGATGCTTATATCATGCCGGAAGTGATTTCTACAACCGGTTTTGGCCAGATTTTAAGCATTGTATGATTAAATTCACTTTTAGAGCCCAACTCATTACCAGCACATGACATGTCTATCTATCTATCTGTGCCTTTGACCCCTCGTGGAGCATAGGCCACCAAGAAGAGCTCGCCAGGCAGTTCGGTCTTGGGCCACTCTTTCCAACTGTCTCCATGTCTGGTTCATTATTTTGATGTCCATGTCCAGACTTCGGCGCCAGGAGCTCCTTTTATCCTGTGGGTTCCATGTTAGGGCTTGCCTTGTAGTGCTGGATGTGGATTTCCGTAGGGTGTGTCCGATCCATCCCCATCTTCTTCGTAGGATGTCGTCTTCCACTGGTTGCAGGCCTGTTCGCTGCTGCAGTTCTTGGTTACTTATGGTATCTGGCCATCGTATTTGTAGAATCCTTCTAAGGCATGTGTTAATAAATGTCTGGATTCGTTTCATGATCGTAACAGTAGTTCTCCACGTTTCTGAACCGTATAGCAGAATGGGCTTTATCATGGTGTTAAATACTCTGATCTTCAATTTAATTGACAAGGCTGAAGTTCCCCATATTTTCTTCATCTGATGGAATTTTACTCTTGCCTTGCCCATTCTTGCTTTTACATCAGCTTCTGTTCCTCCCTGCTTGTCTATCACACTTCCCAGATAAGTAAACTTTTCAACCTCTTCCAGTTCCTCTCCTTCCAATATAATGGGCATTTCGTTGACCTCATTTACTCTAAGAACTTTACTTTTTCCCCTGTGAATGGTAAGGCCTAGTCTTGAAGAATTTTCTGCCACTAATATGGTTTTCTCTTGCATCTGTTGCTTAGTCTGGGAGAGAAGTGCCAGGTCATCAGCAAAGTCTAGGTCGTCAAGTTGAGTCCAGAGCATCCACTGAATACCATTTCTCCTATTTTCTGTTGATTTTCTCATAATCCAGTCTATGGCCAGGATAAATAGAAATGGTGACATTAGGCATCCCTGTCTCACTCCGGTGTTAACTTGAAAGGCATCTGTTAGTTGTCCATGAATTACCCTACATGTCATCCCTTCATAGGAGTTTTTAATGATGGTGGTAATCTTCTCCGGTACTCCGTAGTGTCTCAACAGCTTCCATAGGGTCTGACTGTCGAAAGCCTTCTCATAGTCAATAAAATTGACATAGAGAGGTGAGTTCCACTCCAGTGATTGTTCTACGATGATACGTAATGTTGCTATTTGGTCTGTACAGGATCTGTTCTTCCGGAATCCTGCTTGTTGATCCCTGAGTTGTGAATCTACCGTGTCCTTTATCCTATTTAGAAGAACTCGGTTGAGTACCTTTCCTGGTATTGATAGCAGTGTTATACCTCTGTAGTTGGAGCAGGAGCTCAAGTCACCTTTCTTTGGTAGTTTGACAAGGTAACCTTCTTTCCACTCTGTAGGCACTTGCTCCTCTTCCCAGATCTTCCTGAAGAGGGGGTGAAGAATGTCTACGCTGGTCTCAATATCTGTTTTCAGTGCTTCTGCCGGGATGTTATCAGGTCCTGCTGCCTTGCCATGCTTCAGCTGTTTTATGGCTTTACAAATCTCTTCCCTTGTTGGTATACCACAATCTATTCGTAGATCTCTATCAGCTGGTTCAATATTCGGTGGGTTATGAGGGGCTGGTCTATTCAACAATTCTTCAAAGTACTGCATCCATCTGTTTCTCTGTCCCCAGTCATTGGGTATTGTTCTTGTCTTTCACTGGCCTCATCGGCACACTATACTTTCCAGTCATCTTCTTAATTGTGGAGTATAGATCCTGTATATTCCCCTGCCGGGCAGCTCCTTCTGCCTCTATTGCCAGTGTTTCTATGTAGTTCCTTTTGTCTGTCCTGATGCTCCTCTTTGTTTTCCTACATGCTTCCCTATACTCTTCTTGTACAATAATTTTACTGGCTCTTGTGCGGCTGTTGTTGAGTGCTGCTTTTTTCATCTTTCTCTCCTCTATTCTCCTTATGGATTCTGCAGAGATCCACTCCTTGTGGCACAGCTTCCTGGGGCCAAGCACTTCTTGACATGATGAGGTAAATGCTTCTTTCACTCCTTGCCATCTTTTATCAATTGACTCTTCTTCTGGTAGATCTTGTAGAATCTGAAACTTATTGGCGAGTGCAATCTTAAATTCTTCCTGCTTGGTTCTGACTTTTAGAACTGTGGTGTTGTATCTCTGGCGTTGTCTACTGTTGACTCCTATCCCAGTCCTCTTTAGTTTTAACTTCAATCGGGCCACAATTAGATGGTGATCTGATGCAACATCGGCTCCTCTTTTGCCCCTCACGTCCTGAAGAGATCTTCTGTATTTCTTCCCAATGCATATATGGTCGATCTAATTCTCTGTTACTTGATCCGGAGAAACCCATGTAACCTTGTGTATCCTTTTATGATGGAAGAAACTCTCTCCAATGACCAAATTGCTTATGGCACAAAAGTCAGCAAATCTCTCTCCTTTGTCATTCATTACACCCAGTCCTTGCTGCCCCATGATATCTTCGTATCCTCTGTTGTCACTTCCGATCTTGGCATTGAAATCACCCATGGCGATAACCATGTTCCGCTCTGGACGACTCTGCACAATATCCAGTAATCTCTCATAGAATTCCTCCTTTGTACCATCGCTGCTTTCATTTGTTGGTGCATAACACTGAATGACATCCATATTTATCCTTCTCTTTTGGGTTTTGAAGGTGGCTATAATAATCCGTGGGCCATGCGCCTCCCATCCAATTAGCGCTCCCTGAGCTGTCTTTGATAGCATCAGGGCCACTCCATACGTGTGTGGTGCGGTGTCCTCCTCGTGTCCTGAGTACAACAAAAGCTCTCCCGTGCTAATCCTTGTTTGCCCAGTTCCAGTCCATCTTGTTTCGCTGATTCCCAGGATGTTGATGTTGTATTTCCTCATTTCCGCTGCAACCTGCATTGATTTCCCTGCTTCAAACATAGTTCTAACGTTCCATGATCCTATAATAATGGTGGTCCTGGTGGAGATGGCGGTTGTCAGTCTGACAGCTTCCTGGTTTCCCTGGCTTTCACTGTCCGGCTTCATGCTTCCTCCAGCTGGAGGCCCGTCCTCCCCCAGGGCCGAAATATCTCTTGAGTCTCTTTTTGGAGTTTCTGTAGCAAAGTTCTTTTTATAGGATAAGGTTGCTGGCCTTAAGCCAACCCTCCCCCTTTTTCCTGACTTGGGACAGGCAATGATCCATAAAATGGACCACTGGTGGGGTTACATGACATGTACACAAGGGAAAAAGTGTCCGCTGGATCGTCACGCAGTGTGGTGCAGAGTATAGAAAGAGTTAACGAATGTGTCTAACCGTCAGTCCTTCATTTGTGATTCCATCATTATTTCACTCCTTTGATGTGCACTCAAAATGATTTCAGTTTCTGTTTAATATAGATTTTGTTAGTGTTAATATTGCATAGTTTAGTATGTAAATAAAATTTTATATTTTTCTAAATCACTGTTTAAAAAATTGTATTCTGGTTTTAAATGTGCATAAATTTAGAGATATAATTAAGAAATTTCGTTGTTGTATAAAACTGAAAAAAAATTTAATAAAGATTTTGTTTATTTGCTTACATCTTTTCATTCAGTTGTTGAATACTTTATCTTTTTTTGCAACAGTATATCTTCCCACTTTTTGACCTTAGAATTCATGCTGTCCTTTTGTTTGTTCTTGTTATTCTCAAAGTATATTACATTTTTTTCTCACTGTTTTTATAATGTTGCATGATGTCTTCTTAGGAAGTTTTTATATAGAACCAACAGTGGGATATACTGTTTTTCCAACTGCTTTCTCTATAGTTCCACTTTATTCAATCTATGAATGTACTTTTAAATTGTTGTGATGATTTATGTTATATCTTGAGGTTATATTACTGCCTGATTTCAGGACACAGCTGATGTGTATGGTGAAGTGCAAGAGGAAGGAGATGCTGATGATAATGAAGGAGAGGAAGCAACTTACGATGTGACATTGCATGCCAATGTAAGTGTTTATCACATTATTTAAATAAGTGTATATTTTGTTATAACAACTGTATTATTAAAATATGCAAATTTAAAACATAAAATGCAGTGGATATTCACATTAAAGTAAATGAGCAACATATAAATGACTGCAAATGATTATATGTTAGAAAATGTTTTAGAATTCAGGAAGAGGAAAGTTAACAGGTTTGAGGTTTACATTGCTGATAAAGTGTTTTTTTTGTTGATAAATGTAATAGTGTGCTTAGGTTATAATTAAGAAGAATTTTAACATTTGTGGAAAAAATAAACAGTTTATAAACAGATAAATGTGGCAGCACTCTGTATTTATAATGTCTGTAGTTTCACCTGTTGAATAATTTAGGCCATCAGCACTGATAAAAAGCTGTAATCCATTAACCCTTTAGGGTTATTTTTTTAAAAATTACATCACTTGTCCTGTGGCAAATTATTTTCGCAGAAAACAAGTACAGTGCACAATAATTATAAAGACAAAGTAAAGATTTATTATGCCAGAAGTGAAAATAACATTTCTTGATGCAGTCTGATGATGATGGTGAAAGTGATGATGATGAGTGTAAAGGTCATTGCAGACGATAATGATTAAGCTCATGGTAATGACAGTTATAATGGTGATGGTGGTAATGATAGTGGTGAGTAGTGGTGATGGTAATAATTATGTGAGTGTGGTGATTATGGTTGTGAAGGAGGTGGTGATGATAATGATGGTTTGTCAGTGATGGTGATGTCTAAATCAGAAGTTTTTCTTTGTGTAATAAACTCCAAAAACACATGTACAACAGTGTATAGACTTATTATGCCAGAAATTAAAATAGCATTTCTTGACATGGGCTCATGATGATGATGAAGGTGGTAGCGATGATGATGGTAAGATAATGCTGATGTTCAGATAAATGGTTTTCTTTATGTGATAAACTCCAAAGCAAGGTCAAAGCTACTTTACATTCCTCTTAGAAAAGTCACTTTTCCTTGCAGTCTGAATGCTGGCTAGGATTGCGGGTGTTGAACATTCTCAGATCATGCAAATTCATATGCAGTGACATCAGCAATTTCAGTTTTGTCATTATTATCATAAACATCACTCTCACATAAATATTCTAAATTGTCTGTCTTTCATATTATAAGAAACATCGGTGCTATCATACTACAAATCCTCATCTTCTCTGAAAGTAATTTCGTTTACTGCAACCAGCCATTGTTCTCAGTATGTATAGTGTAACACAACGCAGCTGCCATTAGCTTGACCTGCTTGTTGAATGTGCTCTTCCGGCAGCCTCCACCGTTATTTGATAAAATCTTGGGGATAGTACTGCGGGAGTGCATAAGTGTATAATCTGTGAACTAAATTAGAGAGAATGCTGTGTGAGGGATAAACGTGCATGAGATAAGTCAGGGTTAATGCAAAAAAGGGGTTTAAAGTAGTGTTTCCTTATAAAATCATTACTCACCATACCTTGCTTTCTCTTTGATAATGCAGATATCTGAGGAAGACAAAAACAAGAGTGATGGAGGACTACATCCAAGAGAAATTGATGCTTTCTGGATTCAAAGAAAGATCAGCAAATTTTATCCGGATGACCCCAATATGGCACAAAGCAAAGCCAATGAAGTTCTTGAAATTTTGAAGGTACCTATAAAAAAAATAAGCATACTTAGACTTTTGATTTTATATTTTGTTTGTTGTGTTTAACCAATATGATGTGATATGCTAGTGTGTACTGGTTCATCATTAGGTTTTGTTATATTTGTTTATCATTATATATATATTTTTTTTTTTTTTTCCAGACTGCAGGTGATGACAGAGAGGCAGAAACAAAACTTGTAATGCTGTTGGATGTGTCACACTTTGAATTCATCAAAGTGTTGCGTCAGCACAGACAAATGAGTAAGTAAATAGTCTACATTGAAGAAAAAAAAACCTTTGGCAGTAAGTGTTTGATTCTCACATTCCTACATTATTTTAACATCGCCAGCACAAAGACTTAGACATAAGTTTTAGATGAGTACAACACACAAAATCTTGTTTCTTGCAAGTTAAAGTGAACAAGTACAGGTGATTATTGCATCTCACGTGTGATACTTTATCTGATTTATTGTTATCACTATAAAACATGACAAGAGCTCTTTGTTTTCTTTGACTTCCAGTTTTGTACTGCACATTGTTGGCTCAAGCACAGACTGGTTCAGAAAAAAAGAAAATTGAACTGAAGATGACATCAGATCCTGAGCTGTCATTCATTTTGAAATTGCTGCAGGCAACAGACCAAGATGATATTGTCACCGAGGAACGAGCCCGCCGGCACCAAGCTAGGCAGTCTCGTGTCGCTGCGGACATTGAGGCTATGGATGTGGATGATGAAGATGTATGGGTTTTTTTTTTCCTTGCTGTAAATTATTGCAGATGATCAGCCTTTTACTTGAATCCCGGTGCTCTTGCTTGCAATTTGTTGTTCTGCATTTTCTGCTTTAAAGAATAAAAGTAATTACAGTAAAAAGTGCTAGAGTTCGATCTCATGCGCAGTGGCAAGCTTTAGTCACATGATCCTTATTTAGTTGCATTTCCTCTTCCAGTGAGGCAGATTGTTACTGCTTTCTTCACTTTGGGATATCTAAGTGGCATAATAGTTAATGGTTTTATCTCTCATGATTAGTTTCTTTATTCCAGTGTAGCCAGAGGCTGTAGAAATGGGTACACTGCTCTTGGGGCTGGGGAAGGAAATATGGCCAAGCATGGTACTGTTCATGTACTGACAGGTTAAGGAAGATATGGACACTAACATCATATCCTTAGGTGCATCTTGCGCGCGTTTGGGCTGTGCACGGTTGGCTTTGATATTGAGTTTTATTTCTTCGAGTCTGTTAACAGGAGTAGTTCTGTTGCATTTTGATTTTCTTGTGTTGCGACAGCCAGATCTCAAAAACACACAAACATAATGCACAATTGAAGGCAGAATGAAGAAGGTCAGCTTCTTAACTCTTCCCGTGCCATAGTCGCTACAGTGAGGATTTCCGATTACTGAGTTGCGTGCCATAGTCGTTATAGTGACAATTCATTTTTTTCAATAAAACCAACTGGTGTAACATTTAGATTGTACATATTTCGTTTGCGTTTCCGGTGACACTTTTCAGTATGGTGGAAGAGTCCTTAGTTAACAAGCAATGCCGAGCGAGAAAAAGGAAGAGAAACATCGAAATTTTTCAATTTTTGATGATGTAAATAGGGGTATGGACATGGCCTGTGACCACCCCACTGCTCTTGAATGTAAAGTACACGGAAGTACATGTAAATACTGTTTTCCATTCCATTTTACAACTATGCACACTATACAGATCAGGACCCGTGCTTTTTGTGTGGCACAGACGGGAACGTCCGTGTTTTTTTCTTGGGCATGGGAAGAGTTAAGCATGGCAGTGGCATAATTGGTTTCTCTTATCCAGAACATCTCGAGGCATAAAATATATGCAGTCCACTTTCTCAATCACATTCTCTTCTGTCATGAACACGTCCACACTTGACAACTTTCTTAATCAACTCTGCTGAACACCTGCCAAATCCAAGTCCAACCCACATTTTCCCCCACTGATCAGCTGACCAGAAGAACTTAAATCTTTTTTTTTTTTTTTTCAAACCAAATCACTCATTAAGGTTCAATGAATCTGGACAGTGTCCTACTGCTATAATCTGTGGCATGTTTAGGAGTGTGTTTTCTGCACTCCAGTTAAGATAAGAAAATTGTAAAATGCATTAAATGATGTTTTCATTGGTGTATTTGAGAGTCACTGATTTCATTTGGTTCATCAGGAAGTTGGACCAGTGCAGACTCTGTATCTTGAAGATCTGCTGTTCACACAAGGCAGTCATCTGATGGCTAATAAGAGGTGCCAATTGCCTGATGGATCATACAGGAAGCAGAGAAAAGGTCAGTAACTAAGACTGGTTGATAACATTGTGGAGTGTTGTATTAGAAATTATGAGCTCTCTATTTTGTTTTGTTCTTTTAAATTTTTTAATTGTAAAGGAAATGGGCATTAGTAAGGTATTTATAGGGTATTATAGTTCAGACATCTTAAAGACATGGAGGATGGTCTTAATTTTTTTTTGTTTTTTAATATCACCAACAGGTTATGAAGAGGTGCATGTTCCAGCTTTAAAGCCAAAGCCATTTGACAATGAGGTAAGACAGAATTATGACTTAATGAGCACAATATGTAATCCTCATTATTTCACTTTCCTGCTCTATGGTTATTTTTTTGTTGTGCATGACTGAAGTTGTTTGCAGCTGATGTCTTTCTTTAATTACTTTAGTAGATCCAAAATTAGGATTCTAACAAATTCCAACATCATGTGAAGCATTTTGATCCAGGCACATGGGGCAGACTATAATATTAAATATATTTTTCAAAAACAGCATGTGCTAGGGGATAGGAGAGGGTCTTAGCATTTCTCTGACATTGTTATTTCTATTTGTAGTTTATCAAGTGATAAACTTAATACTACAAGAGCTTAATATTGAAGAAGGCTGGCTAGTAAAGAGTATTAAAGAGAGAAAACTTAAATATTTTGGACACATTAAACGTCATGATAATTTAGAGAAGATTGTATTGGAAGGATACATAATGGGAAAAAGAGGAAGACCAAAATGAAGATGGCTGCAAGACATCGTTGACGATCTGCAAATGAATGCGTCAGCAGCAGGCCATCTTGCTCACAACCGAGAGGCCTACAGGAGTGCTGTTAGGGAGGCAAAGTTCCGCAAGGGATATGCAAATGAATGAATGAGTTTATCAAGAGTGAAATGTTAACACAGTTTGTGATCTTCATAAATATAGTACTTTTTTTTCCATGACTGATAAAGGAAATGTAATTATTTATCCCAAATTACAGGCTCTTATTCCAATTGATCGCATGCCCAAGTATGCCCAACCTGCATTTGAGAAATTAAAGAAACTGAATCCCATACAGAGTCGCCTGTATCATGCTGCCTTTGAGAGTGATCAGAACATTCTCCTTTGTGCACCAACTGTGAGTACATTATCTCTCTTTTATATCCTTGCCATGCCTTTAAACGTCACATAGGTCTCACAAGATAGTTTGCCAAGTTTTTCTGTTTTCAGCGATCTTTTCAACCTCATCAAGGGATTTTATGTCTACTAAACTGGGCTTCCTTAACAATGTTCTCTTTAGAGTTTCACATGGTCGACCTCTTTTTTTTTTTTTTTTGGCCTGTTGTGCTCAATTGATAGCTTGTTTTGGGATTCTCTGTTTCTTCTCATCATGTGACTGATATATGTCCATCTCCTTTTCCTGATCACTCATAAGACTGATTGTTGCTCAGTCATCTGCCATATTTCTGCATTGTTCTTGAATTCATTCCTCTTTATGCTGAGTATTTTCCTTAGGAATTTGTTTTCAAAAGAGTCTCATTTCTATGAGTACATTCATCTTATATCCTTCCCATGCCGTTAAACGTCACATAGGGCTCGCAAAGTAGTTCGCCAATTTTTCCTGTCTTTGGTGAGTCTTTCAACCTCATCAAGGAATTTTATGCCTGTTAATTTGGCCTCTCTTAACAATGTCCTCTTCAGAGTTTCACACGGTCTGCCTCTTTTTCTTTGGCCTGTTGTGTTCCACGTGAGTACATTACATATGAATAAATAATTTAGAATGTTTTCTGTTCTGGTTGTTCAGGTATTGCTTTTATTTTTGTTTCTTTTGGGGTTATGTTTACAATAATTTCATTTATGATGGGAGTGTAAAACAGTTTGTTGTTTTGCTTCATTGTGTGATTCTGAAATTCATACTTGTATTAAGCACTTAAGATATAGAGACCATCGTTAAATCTTCAGCCTGCATACAGGCACTATTCACAATAAACAGTAACATAGAGTGACCGCAGATTGCATTGTTTATTATATAGCACTGAAGTGGACAAGAAGAAACTGCAGTGCCATTTGCTGGACTGCTTGCAGTAGAAGATCTCTAGAAACATCTGTTTAGCAGATCCTTCCATTATAAGTAAACTGTGCAGAGAGAAAGAGCAATAAGAAAAAAGATTGACATTTTGTTAGCAAAAAGTGGAGAGATGAAAATGATACGATCAGCAAATGTGTATTATTATTACTATAGTTCTGAGATCATTAAATCTGCACATGATTATTGCCTGGGTTAATTATCTGCATCATATTGTCTGTTTCATCATTCCATTATCATATGACAGGGTGCTGGTAAAACAAATGTTGCACTGCTAACAATGATGAGAGAGATTGGAAAGCATGTGAACTCTGATGGAACCATAAATGTAGATGACTTCAAGATTATTTACATTGCTCCAATGAAATCTCTTGTTCAGGAGATGGTTGGTAACTTCACTGAAGTAAGTCACCAGACATCTTTTTTTTGTTTTTCAGCAGTAAAATAAAACTAGATAAAATAACAGGCATTGGACATGTATGAGGAGGTTTTATCTACTATCTTATATATCTTATATCCTTCCAGTGCCATTAAACGTCACATAGGGCTCGCAAAGTAGTTCGCCAGTTTTTCCTGTCTTTGGTGAATCTTTCAACCTCATCAAGGGATTTTATGCCTGTTAATTTGGCCTCTCTTAACAATGTCCTCTTCAGAGTTTCACACGGTCTGCTTCTTTTTCTTTGGCCTGTTGTGTTCCACTTGATAACTTGTTTTGGGATTCTCTGATCAATTCTTCTCATCAAGTGACCAACATATGTCCATCTCCTTTTCCTGATCACCCATGAGACTGGTTGTTGTTCAGTCATCTGTCTTATCTCTGCATTGTTCTTAAATTCGTTCCACTTGATGCCGAGTATTTTCCTTAGGCATTTGTTTTCAAAACAGTCTAATTTCTTGTCTATTTCTTTAGTTGTTTTCCAACTTTCGCATGCATAAATGAGGGTGGATATTACATTTGAAATGAATAGTCTTAACTTGGTTTTTGTGCTTATAACTTTTGAATTCCATATGTTCTCAGTGTTCTTGAAGATTGATGCTGCTTTTGCAATTCTGATTTTAACTTCCTTTCTAGTGTCACCATCCTGGTGTATGTAGCCGCCAAGGTATGCAAATTGATTGACTTCTTCAATATCTGTCCCTTCTGTGTGTATTTTTCCATTTTGATTAAGGGGATTTTCATTATTTTTGTTTTGTCCTTGTTAATTTCAAATCCTATTTTGCTAGCCAGTGAAGACAGGCTATCTGTTTTTTCTTGCATGGAATTCACATTGTTACTGATAAGAGTTATGTCATCAGCAAAATCAAGATCTTCTAGTTGGGTCCCATGTACCCAGTCAGTACCTGTTTTGCCTGTGCAGCATTTTTTCATTATGAAGTCTTTTGTAATCCCAAAAAGTAAAGGAGACAGTATACATCCTTGTTTCTAATAAATGAAGCAATAACTGACCTGAATGGATTGATTTTATTTTATATAACTAATAATGAAATATGAATTTCGCATCTGAGAATATTGTGTAACGCAGAACTAGAATATTATAAAAAATGGTTTTTGTATGAAATCTTTTTTGCTCATTCCTCATTGAAGCTTGCATTTTGTTCTCAATCTTTTATTTTCTCTTGTGAGTCATGGTGAATGGGACAGCCAGTGAGTTGAAGGTATGTGTTAATCTGACTGCCATAAAATATTTTGTTTCATTTTTTTTTTTCCAAATTCCAAAATAAACAGCGCCTAAAAGGTTACAAGATCAGAGTACAGGAATTGACAGGTGACCATCAGCTGACCAGAGAGCAGATTGCCGACACGCAAGTGATTGTGTGCACACCTGAAAAGTGGGACATCATTACTAGAAAGGGTGGCGAGAAGACATACACCCAGTTTGTTAAACTGATTATTTTTGTGAGTTTTCACAGTGTTAAACTTTTTATTTAACTCTTATTCTTATTTATTTTTATTTAACTAAATTTAATTGGTGTTCCTGACCAGTCCTGTCCTCTTCTGTTTTGATAATTTTCATTTAAAATTTATTCAGTAACAGATAATAATTTGATTCCTGTTACTAAATAATGATTATAAATGAATGTAATATTCTTGCACTGAAATGTGATTTAATAAATAATGTTTGTAATGATGTTTGAGCTTGTATGATCCTGTTTCAGAGCTTTTTTATTAGCATTTTTGTTCAACTTGTGTTGATTTCAGGATGAGATTCATCTTCTTCATGATGATCGAGGACCTGTGCTTGAAGCCCTTGTGGCCAGGTAACATTTGTAAATTGTTTTCTGAGTGTTGGTTAGTTTTCTGGACCATTGAATGTAAAGTTTTATAAGTATTGCTAATTTAGTGTTAAGAAAGACACTTCTAATATGTCTGAAATTTGAAACCCTCCTAACAATTGAAAAATGATGCTGATTACTTCATGTGAAGACGTTGACATTTGTCATTTGCAGAACAATTCGCACAATTGAGGCCACGCAAGAAGACATCAGACTTGTCGGGCTTAGTGCCACACTTCCAAACTATGAAGATGTGGCTGTGTTTTTGCGAGTGGATCCAAAGGAAGGCCTTTTCTTCTTTGATAACAGTTTCCGTCCAGTCCCTCTAGAGCAGCAGTTCATTGGTATCACAGAAAAGAAGGCTATCAAGCGCTTTCAGCTTATGAATGACATTGTGTATGAGAAAATCATTGAACATGCAGGCAAAAATCAGGTAAGATCCGTTGAAGATACAAAGATCAGTTATGCTCCATTTAATGAACACAAGTTTTCTGTTTATATCATGCCAGCAAAGAGTCATTTCTTATTTTGAAAAAAAGAATTTCTCTTTTACCAGGCTTTAATTATCGTAGATAGAGGTGTATGGTTCAGTTTTACAGAACGGCAGAGGGAATGAGGAGAAAGAAAAAACACAAATGGCAGAAAGTATGAAAGTAAGATGAGAATGTATAAATGAAAAATGTACACTGTCCAAAATTTCAGTGTCAGCCATTTTCAAGGATTACATATAAAAACAACACAACACAAATGAAAAGAGGAAAAAATGAAAAACTTGTCTTTGTGAGTAGATAGAGGTGTATGGTTCAGTTTTACAAATTCATTAATTATTGTGAAGCAAATGAGCTTGTATTTATGATTGTAGTGAAATATTCTCAGTTGGAAATTAGTTTAAAAGAACCTGTGAAAGTTCTCCAAGACATTAATAACAATAGTTTATACATATTATATGTTGTGCCTTGACAGGTCTTGATTTTTGTTCACTCGAGGAAAGAGACTGGTAAAACAGCACGCACAATTAGAGACATGTGCCTGGAGAAAGACACTCTTGGTCTCTTCATGAAAGAAGGATCAGGATCTACTGTTGTCCTCAGGCAAGAAGCTGAACAAGTCAAGGTTTGTGCACTCAGTAGCTGTCCTGAAAATATGAACATAGTACATTGTTGTGTCTGTTGTGGATGCTTAAATGTTAGGATTATAGACTTTAAGATTTATATTGGTCTTTATTTATATTTATATATGAAGATTAATGATTGACATGATATGTATATATATATGTGTATATATATATGTATGTGTATATGTATATATATATATGTATATATATATATATGTATATATATATGTATATATATGTATATATGTGTATATATATGTATGTATATGTATATGTATATATATGTGTATATATATGTATATGCATGATCGTAAAAGGCGACTAAGGAGGGTTCAGCATAGGGCCAGCAACCCTATCTGGTAAAAAACTATCAGACTGCTACAGAAACAGAAGCAAGGGAACAGGGGAGCAGAAGTAAGGGTAGACCAAAAGAGACATGGAGAAGAACAACAGAAAGGATGTTGAGCAATAGAGGGCTCACCTGGGCAAGAGCAGAAAAAAAGGCGAAAGACAGGCATTTGTGGAAAACCCTTGCGGAAGCCCCATGTGCCCTGGGCACTTAAGGTTCAGAGAGAGAGAGATATATGTATATATATGTGTGTGTATATATATGTATATATATGTATATATGTGTGTATATATATGTATATATATGTGTATATATATGTATATATATGTATATATATGTGTGTGTATATAGGTATATATGTATGTATATGTGTATATATGTATGTGTATGTATATGTGTATATATGTATGTATATGTATGTGTATGTGTGTATATATATATATATTTTTTTTTTTTATTTATTTTTTTTTTTTCTTTGACAGAGTTCAGAGTTGAAAGATTTACTTCCATATGGCTTTGCTATACACCATGCAGGAATGAACAAGTAGGTATTTGTGAAAATGGAAAATAAATGGGTTAAAAAAAAAAAAGGAGGTAATGGGAAAAAAAGTAAAACAAAAATAGTATGTATATTACATATTGGAGAAAGGGTTAACATTTAAGAACCTCAGAAATTTTGATGCAGTGAAAGAATTGATGGTATTAGCTTTCAATTAATGTTGTTCTATTTATCTAGGGTCGATCGTAAGCTTGTGGAGGACCTGTTTAATGATCGTCACATTCAAGTGCTTGTTTCCACCTCGACCCTGGCCTGGGGTGTGAACTTGCCTGCACACACGGTCATCATCAAAGGAACGCAGATATACAGCCCTGAGAAGGGACGCTGGGTGGAACTGAGTGCTCTTGATGTTTTACAGGTGACACTTAGATTTAAATTCGTTGTTTTGTTTGTAAATAGTACCGAATGTGTTAGTGACCTTTCCTCGCTAGTGCAATGTTTTTTTTTCTCTTGCCTTTTTAAAATGTGAAAGTTGTTCTTTGTGTGACTTTTTTGAAAGGTGCAGTTATTTGTGGCTAGACTGTATGTTGAATTGATAACTTCAGTTAAATGTTTCAAGAATTTTGTTGCTGTTATGATGATCTTGGTTTTTGTGGTTAGATTTTATGTTGAATTGGTGATTTATAATCGAGTGTTCACATCAGAAATCCAGGGATTAAAAAATTTTTTTTGAAGCACAGCTTCCTGTCATTTTTGTTGACTTCAGAATGTAGTTAAGTGAAATTAATTCTTTAGAGTTCATAATGAGATCTGAACATTGAGGATAATGGATATTTCCACTTTTCAGATGTTGGGCAGAGCAGGTCGTCCACAGCATGACACTAAGGGAGAGGGCCTTATGATCACTAACCACAGTGAACTTCAGTACTACCTATCCCTGATGAACCAACAGGTATGTATTGATACACAGGTTGTGAATGTACTTAATTTATACCTGACTGATAGATTTAAATCACTTTTCTTTGATGAAAGTCTTACCCTGAATATAAACCAGTTTCTTGCAGCTTGGAGCATATTTTATGATGTTCATATTTTTTTTTCATGTGATGTTCTATGCACTGTGACAAGAAAGTTCTTTTTGTTTCTAATTGTTGCAGTTGCCTATTGAGAGTCAGTTTATCTCAAAACTGGCAGACAACCTGAATGCAGAAGTGGTTCTTGGGACTATTCACAATGTCAAAGAAGCTGTGGACTGGCTAGGTGAGTAATTTTCTCACTGTTATTTACTACATTTTTCATTTTATTAGAGATTTAATATTTATTTTGTAGTGTTTTCATACTGTATAGTGTTTTCATGTCAGCGATGTAGGTTTCTTTTTCAGAGCTTCCTATATCATAAATCAAATATTTTCTTTGTTTCTAACAATCATTCACCGTGTATAACTGTTATACTTAATAAGCAATTTCTCTATATCTTTTTGTATTATTCAGCAAATATTAAGTGGTTGTTGCTTTCTTCAGGCTACACCTACTTGTACATCAGAATGCTTAGGAACCCAACTCTTTATGGAGTCTCTCATGATGTTCTGAAAGAGGATCCCATGCTTCAGCAGAGAAGAAAAGACCTTGTCCATACTGCAGCATGTCTCCTGGACAAGAATGGACTGTTGAAGTATGACAGAAAAACTGGACATTTCCTGGTAATTATCATGACTTCAGTATAGATGTATATTCTGGCTCATCTTACTTACATCTATCTTACATCCTTCCCATGCCGTTGAACGTCACATAGGGCTTGCATAGTTGTTTGCCAAGTTTTCCTGTTCTCAGCGAGTCTTTCAACTTCATCAAGGGATGTTATGCCCACTAAACTGACTTCTTTTAACACTTTGTTGACCAAATACGGGAAAATCCGTATTTCTGGTTTCCGTGCGTTGTTGACCGAAAGGCGGATTTGCCGTATTCGATGGTCGTCTTATTTAAACTGTTTCTAGCGTGTTATTTAAAGTAATTTTTGGTTGTTTGTATTTTTACTGCAAAGTTAATATAATAAAATATTGTTTTTAATCTTTGTAACTTAAAAAAAAATAGAAATCTCGCGGGTTTAGCTGTCGGAAACACGTGTTTACGAGATCTTGCCAAGTCGACATTTTGTGCAAATGGCGGAGCACGTTACGCTGGATGTTACTGCGACAGTACAATGAATTATGCCCAGAATCTTTTGTCAGACTACCCTAGTAATGAATAAAAACCACTGTTTAATGATTCTAGTAATGAAATTGATGTGTTTCAAAGTGATTTCTGTGACGGCGATCTGATTAAAAATATGATAACTAGGCACAGTGTTGCTGTGTCAGAAGTGAAAATTCCAGAGATAGTGTGATTGTGATTCGAAGTCAGGATATGATTCTTCAACAGTAAGTATTTCACATTTTTTGTGTGATATAGTTAGCAGTGATATAGGTGTGTGTGGAGTAACATTGATTCTACACCAGTTCTTGAAAAATTTATAGGAAATTCTGGTGTTTCAGTGAATGTAAACAAACAAGACAGCATGGAGGAAATTTTCAGTACAGTGTTTGGCAATGATTTTTTTTAAACTGTTACCTCATCATGAAAATTTATACTGTGCACAGACACAACATATGAACAAACTACTGCCTTTTTGTCTGAAAATATAACACATTCAGACATTAACAAATTCTTTGGATTGATCATTTTGATGGACCAGACTAGGAAGACACACTGGAAAATATTACTGGAAAACAGACCCTCTTCTGGAAACACCAATATTTTCAAAAACAATGAGCAGAGCTAAATTTGAGCATCTTCTGACACTTCTGCATTTCTCTGACAACTCTCAAACATTTCCAGAAACAAGTAGAATTAGCAAAATAAAACCTCTGCTGGATTATTTTTTGCCTAAATTTCAAGAGTTGTATAAACCGAAGCAGCAGCTTTCGACTGATGAAGGAAAGACGAAAGATTTGTTCGCATGATATCAACAATGCACAACAGTGATTGCCTGGAATAGTAAATAATCATGTTCTGGTGAATCCTGAGGATGAAGGCACTAAAAAAGCATCATCTAGGAAGTGCAGAGTGTGCTTGGTCAATGAGAAAAAGAGTGAAACAAATTTTTTTTTGTCAAAGTTGTCAAGTTCCACTGCATTCAGATAGTTGTTTCACAAGATATCACACCCTCAAGAAGTACTAGAGGGTCTTGGGAGTCTGTCTACCAAGTTGGATTACATTCCCTAAAGGGTGAGTAGAGATATGCATGTTTTTCTAAGTTCACTCAAAAAAGTTCATTTTTCAGAAAAATGGCTGGGAACTGGGGGTTTTTCAGGGTAAATAACTGTGGTCAACAAAGTGTTAACAATGTCCTCTTTAGAGTTTCACATGGTCTACCTCTTTTTTGTCAGTCTGTTGTGCTCCACTTGATAGCTTGTTTTGGTATTCTCTGATTGTTTCTCATCACATGGCCTACATATGTCCATCTTCTTTTTCTGATCACCTATGAGACAGGTTGTTGTTTGCTCATCTGTCTTATCTCTGCATTGTTCTTGAATTCATTCCACTTTATACCAAGTATTTTCCTTAGGCATTTGTTTTAAAAAAAGTCTAATTTCTTGTCAATTGAAGGTGGATATCACATTTGAATTGAATAATCTTAACTTTTTTGTGCTTATATCTTTTGAATTCCATATGTTCTCAAGATTTTTAAAGGTCAATGCTGCTTTTGCAATTTGAACTCTAACTTCCTTCCTGGTGTCACCATCCTGGTCTATGTAGCCAAGGTATGCAAATTGGTTTACTTCATCAACAGCTGTTCCTTCTATGTATATTTTTCCTTCTTGATTAATGAGAAGTTTCATTATTTTTGTTTTGTCTTTGTTAATTTAAAGACTTATTTTGCTAGCCAAGGAAGACAAGGAAAATGTTTTTTTCCTGCATTGATTTCACACTGATAAGAGTTATGTCATCTGCAAAATCAAGATCTTCTATTTGGGACCCATGTACCCAATTGAAGCCAGTTTTACCTGTACAGCATCTTTTCATTAGAAAGTCTATGGCAATTCCAAAAAGCAATGGAGATAATATTCATCCTTGTTTCACACCTGTTTCAATCTGAAACCATTCGCTCATTCCTTCCTCTGTCTTGACTGCACAAACATCTGTTGTAGATATCTCTAATGATGTTGACAATTTTAGATGGTATTCCATATAGTCTTAACATTCTCCACAATAAATCTCTGTGTATGCTATCAAATGGATTTTTAAAGTCTATGAATTTCAGGATTAATGGTTTCTGCTTTTCAATATGTTCTTCAAGTATTATTCTTAGAGTAAAGATCTGGTTGAGACATCTTCTCCCTTTTCAAAATCCTGCCTGTTCTTCTCTCATTGCAGTATCCACTACATCCTTAATTCTATTCAAAATCACTTTACAAAACACCTTTGACACAACTGATAGTAAGTTACACCCCTCCAGTTACTGCAATCATTGAGATTGCCTTTTTTTTTAGGTATTTTAACAATGATTCCCTTTTTCTATTTCGAAGGGAACTTTTCTTCTTTCCAAATTTTATTAAACTTCTCTTTACAGTTGGCTCATGTTAACAGTTTTTAACATTTCGGGTGTTATTTCATCTTCACCTGCAGTTTTGTTGTTAACCATTAGAATCACTGCTGTTTCATTTTCATTCAGTGTAACTTCATCAAAATTGACATTTAGTTGTGGGACTGGTAAATCGGTTTAAAGATTTATTAATTCATTTGGGCGTGGTTGATTAAGTATTTCTTGAAAGTGTTCGGCCCATCTTTGCTTTTGGTCTTTACTTGATGTTAATAGGTTGCCTGTTTTGCTAAAGACTGGTCTTGCTCTGGAGATAATAGCACCTGTTAGCTTCTTCTGTATGTTATATAGAGTTTTGCTGTCTCCTGTTTTTGCTGTATTCTGCATCTCTTGCCATATTGTCCATATATTCTCTGTTGTCTCTTCTAGCTGAACTTTTTACTTTATTGTTTAGTTCTTTGTATGTTGCTTTTACCAAAACATTTCCAAGATCTGTCTTTACATTCAACATGACTAATTTGGCTGCTCTTCTTTCATGTGTGTATTTCCATGTGCTGTCTGATATCCATGCTTTTCTACTTTTTTTTTGTTTGTTTGCGGTCCGGCACTTGCTTTTGTTGCCGTGATTATGGCTGTTCTGTATGAATTCCATAATACGTCTATATCTGTCTCGTCTACCTCTTTGAGTGCTACGAAATGTTTGGTAAGTTCGAGATTGAAATCACTGTTGGTATTTTCTTCTTGTAGGGTATGACTATTTATCTTTCTGAGTATTGATTTCTTGTGTTGGCTTTTCAGTTTATGTCTTATCCTCCCTTTACACAGGTTGTGATCACTGTTAACATCTGCACTCCTATATGCTCTTACATCTGTCAGAGATGTTCTGAATTGTTTTCTAATAAAAAAAGATCTATCTGGTTTCTGGTTCTATCATCTGGAGATATCCATGTTTTTTATGTATTTCTTTATGTTGAAATATTGTTCCTCCAATGACCGTGCCCTCTGTTAGCATATTTCAATTAATATTTCTCCATTCTGATTTATTGTATCAATTCCTTCTTTCCCCAGTACTTTTTCGACATCGGTGTTATCTTTTCCTGTCTTGACGTTGAAGTCTCCCATGACAGTTAAGATGTCGTGTTTAGGTACTTTATTGATAATTTGTTGTAGTTGGTAATAGAAATCATCTTTTATTTCATCATCTGTATCGTTCATGGGTGCATAGCATTATATGATTGTCATTCTTCCGTGCCTTATTTTGTATCATGCTCTTCTCTTATCATACGACTGTTCATTGGTTCCCATTCGGTAAGGCTCTTTGCTGCTGCAGATGACATAATTATACCCACTCCTTCTTGGTATTTCCCATCGTCTCTGCCAGAATATATTATTAACTTATGGTTTTCCGCCTTTCTTTTCTCTGCTTCTGGCCATCGCATTTCACTGATGCCCAACGTATCTAGGTGATATCTATACATTTCTTTTATTACCTTAGCAGTTTTTATTGTTGTGGCCATCATTCTTACATTCCAAAATCCGATTTTGGTTATGCATTTGGGGGCGATTAATTTTCAATCATTGTCAACAGCATGCAGAGTTGGGTGACCTTGATGTTCAGTTACAACTTCAGTTACAACTGTTGCAAGATTCCATAACGACAGGGTTTTTCCTCCATCTAGAGCCGCTTCTAGATGAGTCTCAGGATGAGGTTACTGACCTCATGCCCAACTCCCATTTTACAATGTTTGATGGCGCATAAGACTCATATGAAATTATGCCAGTGTGAGCGTTAAAAAGCTCCCATCATCTTGTACGTCACCCAGAACCGAAACTCATAATTCTGGCTCATAATGTAATATAATTCAGTACCATACAGTAGTTATTGTAGAATAGAATTGAAGACTTGTAGAGCTGTGAAAAATATAATTTGATGAAAATTGAAGTATGTTCTGTACTGAGCAACATTTTATACAATAAAGAAAGGTGAAGTGTATCTAAAATGGTTTATGTTTGAACGGTGTTATAAAAAAATGATGGAAGATGATGAGATAATGGTTCATATTTAGTATTATTAGCTGCCGTCTTCAGGCATATTTATTTAACTCCTAACCTACTGGCACTCCAAAACACATTACACAAAAAAAAAAGCTTTATATTCTCCATAGAAATTGATGTAGCATCTAATTTAGCTTTTCTATTGTTTAAAATTAATTCATTTGCTGCAAAGTCGCCTTTTGTGGCTATTGGCTCAGGTTCTGTACAGTCATAATGTTCGATTCATTTCGTTTTGTTGAAGAAATGATGTTTGTTTTTATTTTATAACTTATCACTGCACATGTCATTTGAAAATATAAACTTCCTTTTCTTTGTTTCTATGGCAGAGATTACAATTGTAAAGCACTTTTTTGAAGACTTACTCGTTTTTAATTTAGGATCGGTATATATTTTTTCGTTCATCTTTTTTTTATGATATTGACTGCCTGATATTGACAATGTAATAAAATGCTTTATTTGCAAGAAAGTCTTAGAAATAATCACAAAAAGTATAAATATGTGTAGAGGGCAATTTTAAATGGTGAAACATAGCAGTCTGAGGGGATTTACAAGAAATTGGTGGTAATTTGAGCATAATTTTTTTTTCGCCACAACTTTGGTAATCTTGCATCTTCATTTTACGTTTTCATATTTTCTCACCAGTTTTTTTTTTCTTTTAAAACAAGTTTATTTGTGGAATCATCTTTCATTTACAAGTATTTTCATATAATGTAAGCATAGATTGCACACAGAATTGCTTTGTTACATTGACTTACAAATAGGTCCCATAAATGCCACAGCACAAGCGTCAAATAAATCTCATAATTAGAGCATCAGGGGTGTTTTTCCAGTAGCGGAATAGTTAAATTTCCAGTCACTGAACTAACATCAACAGTGATGATCCTACATTTTTAATTTATGCACTCATTAAGTTTGTATTGGTGCCAGCTTGGGTGTAGTTTTATGGGGAATAAGTTGTTCTGGCTGTAATATTTCAGATCTTCTCTTTCCCCGAAACTACAAGCTGGTGTTCTTTCTAGCTGATGTGTTGAAGCACAGCATTGTGTCAGATTTGGAGCAGGTTACATCAGCTATTTTTTTTGCTCCCTAAGTGAAGCTAAATAGCTTGAGGTGTGCAGCACTTTAAACAGACTCCATGGCATTGGGTGTTGCTATCCCTCTCTGTTAGTCAGACTAGGCCTGTTACTGGGGATGCCAATGGAGAGGTGGCACAGGATCTTGATCATCTGCGTTCACCAGCCCTGATGCTAACATGTCAGCTATAGATTGCTGACTGCTAAATTGGATGGCGTCTTTGCACACACACATACACACAACACCCCCCCCCCCCAAACTTGACATTGTTGCTAAGCCCAAGCAGTAGCATAGTGTATGTAGTTAGATGGCACCAGTGTCATATGAGTTACTAGAATACGTGATGAAACTGGTTTATGTGAAACCTGTTATAATCTTTAAATGTAGAATTATTATGCTGGCTTTTATTTTTCTTTTTAAAGCCCATTCACGCTCAGATAGTTTTTTTTTTTTTCTGCAGTCCCCACCATGTTAGTGAGAAAAAGACTGCATGATTGATTCCTTAGCCATTACTAAAGATTTGCTATTTTATGTAATCAGAGTTCAGAGCTTGGTCGTATTGCCAGTCACTTCTACATAACACATGAGAGCATGGCCACATACAACCAGCTCCTGAAGCCAACTCTCAGTGAGATTGAGTTGTTCAGGGTGTTCTCGTTGTCTTCTGAGTTCAAATACATCACTGTCAGAGAGGTAAGCCTTAGTTTTCTCATGTGCAAGGAGTTGCTAATTCATGGTTGCTTTGTTTGGTTGATAAATAATGCTGGAAAAGTTGTACAGCTTTTGTATTTCATCATCATCATTATTATGAATAGTGCTGACAGTCTCTGTTTTATGTGAACAATTTTTTATAAATAGGAAACTACGAGGTTTTGGTACGGTAAAGTAAGAGAACAAATATTGTAGGATTAAACCTCGAAAAAATCGTAGACAAAGCACTTTAGTGAGACGTGAGAGAAAGAAAAATCACAAGAGAATTACCTGGGATTCGAACACGGACTCCAGTAGGACGAGCAGCCGTCTAGCCAATGTTGGCTAAGTCGATAGTACGCTGCTCTCTCGTGTCTAGACGGCTGCTCGTCCTACCTGAGTCCGTGTTCGAATCCCAGGTAATTCTCTTGTGATTTTTCTTTCTCTCACGTCTCACTAAAGTGCTTTGTCTACGATTTTTTCGAGGTTTAATCCTACAATATTTGCTCTGTTTTATGTGGTCCTTGGTGTCCACTTAAAACAGTCCTCGTGTTCATTTATGTAGAAAGATTAAATCAGATAGAAACAGTAGAGTGCTGTCTTCCCTGTTCATGTCTTCATACTGGTTTAAGTTATATGTAATTATGTAACTGTGAAGATGTATGATCACAGTGAAGTTCAGCTCTTTGTGGAAATACTAATATTCAGTAATATTTTGTAATTTTATTTTTTGGTCATCCATTCTTTGCAATCACAAGAGAACATTGCAGATATTGAGTATCAAAACAGATGACAAACTGTTGGAATGAAAAAAATGTAGATGATTAGTGGTAGAACTATACTGTTCAAAAAAAGAAATGCAAAAAATATGATGTTGTGATTTAAACTGAAGTTTGCTGATCAGACAAGGGCAAATTACTTGAAACGTTCACTTGGACATCAACTTCACATGCTGATCTGAATTATACTCAGCAGATGATTCATGAGCACAGAAAAGCGACACTAGTCAGAACAGCATTTTTGGCAATAACTCATGACAGGTTAACAAGAATGCCATGAAGCTTACTGAGCACAAAACTCACTGACCATGTTATTGAATGCCTAAAAAAGATTGACACTCCTCGAATCAATTCATTTGAAAATTCAATGCGCAAGTATGGTTCATCTCACTACAGAACAATGACTCATCATCATTGGACGTTTACAGACTGGACAGTCACAGAATGTAGTGGCCAGACAATTTAATGTGGTTAGAAGCACCATTAGTTGCCTTTGGAGATGATTTCAAGAAACTGGCTCAGTTGCAGACCTGCCGTGCAGGGGAAGACCATAGTCACAACTCCTACCGAAGACCGCTTCATATGACTGTGTCACCTCAGGAATCAATTTGCATCTGTGTCCTCAACAGTCCAGTCAATGACAGCAGCTTGTCGAATTTCAGATAAAACGGTCAGAAACCGGCTACACAGTGCTGGTCTTTGGGCTAGAATACCATACAGAGGCCCTGTTCTTAAGGACTGGCATCGCCAGAACCGACTGCAGTGGGCAAACCAGCATTGTCAATGGACCATTGCGAATGATTGGAGAAGGGTTTGGTTTAGTGATGAATCATTCTTTCTGCTCCAGCAACATGATAGACAGAGAAGAGTTTACCACAGAGTCCATGAGTGCTACGCCCAGAACTGTGTGGATGAAGGTCCTCCACATTGTGGTGGAGGTGTACTGGTGTGAGGGATGATCAACTTCATTGGAAGAAGTGACCTGGTGCAAATTGAAGGACACCTGAATGCCCAATGGTACGTTGGTGAATTTCTTCATCCTCACGTCCTTCCACTTCTGGCTGCACCAGGGTTGACTTTTCAGCAGGATAACTCTCGACCTCATGTGGCACAACTCACCACCCAGTTCCTCACTGACAACAACGTCCAGACCATTCCATGGCCATCCTTGTCATCAGACATGAACCCAATAGAACACTTATGGGATGAACTCAGCAGACAAGTCCGCCAGTGAGACATGGTGCCAACCAGTCTCTGACAGTTGTCTCTTGCACTGTGGGAAGAGTGGGCAGCCATCCCACAACAATAGATCCAATGGCTAATCGGATCCATGTCAAAGAGATGTCATTCTCTGATACAAGACAGAGGAGGCCATTCCCTTACTGAAACGGAGGCCTCAGTTGCAAAGAGTAAAAGTCCAAACCAGATTTAATGAACATTATTTCATTGTTAAGGTCTTAAAGTTTCTTCATGCCAAGATTGAAACGTTAATTCCATAAAGTAAAATTTTGATACAAGTTTGAAATTTGGTGTCCATTACGATTACAGTAGTATTTCGTTTCTTTTTTTGAACACATATGGAGACTTTTTTTTTTAAACAGTATAGATTCTGTGAAATAGCTGACACTTGTGCACTAAATGTTTAATTTTACAGTATTGTGTATAGTTTTGTATATGTACTTGAGATATAAGTAAAGACAAAGAAAATAAAAGAGTGATATGAAACTTAGCTTTTTGTGGTTTCTTGGTTTTTGGTTTAATAGATTAAGAACTCTGGTTCTCTTGAAATATTTATTTTTTTATATAGACTTTAGTGTGCTTTCTCTGTTATTCTGTCCTCTTTTGTGTTCTAGCCTGTCCTTTGACACAGCTCTTAAATTTTTGATTGACCATTCTTCCATTACTGAGATCTCAGTAGTAAGATTGTTGCCTAGTATTTGAGAAAAAGACAAACCAAAAGTAATTGTTAGTAAAAATGAGAAACATTTATAACAAAACTTATTTCTTTTGTATTTTATTGTTTTAAAGGAGGAAAAATTGGAGCTGATGAAGCTTTTGGAAAGAGTTCCTATTCCTATCAAAGAAAGCATTGAGGAACCAAGTGCAAAGGTAACACATTTACAGGAGTCACAATTTAAAGATGATTATCAGTTTTTCTTTCAGTGAGAGAGGGGGCATTGAAAAATATAACAACAGGAAAAATAGAAGGAAGAAGATCAAGAGGAAGACCAAGAGAAATGATACTGGACAGTCTGACGGGATGGTGTGAGTGGAGATCACCAATGAGCTGATGGCCTGCATGAAGTATTGTGTACTCTGGAGAAGCATAATAGCCAATGCCAGTCGGCACGGCCCCTGATGATGATGATGATATCAATTTTTAATGTCACTTACTCTGATGAGCTTTTGTCAGGTTTAGGACAAAACATTCTGTAATAAAGTTTTCATAAGTCGTGAAGTTCTTTGAGGAAAAAGTGGATGTGTGTGCATGCATAGTCATATACAGGCATAGTCTGGAAAGAGATTGGCTCTTTAAAGTTGCACTGACATACACAAGTCTCATTTGTAATGAGCAGTTAAATAAGCTAAGTGTGTACATCTGCATATTCAAATAAACACTGGATTATTTTGGTAAGGCCATTGTAATGAAGGTTCATTTTTTGGATAACTGATAATGTTTATTCTGAAAAAATAAAAATATCAATAAATGTTAAATATGTAGATTAAGATGATGATGACTTCCACACTCTAGTCTTTGTAGAGGTGCGAATAGGCTAATTGATGGACTCTCTTGACTTATCTTGAAAGTTGTGATTTTGTGGCATGTTACCAGACTCACTAATGATAGCACAGCAGTTTTTGAAGATGCAGAATATCTACTATCAAGATGAAGCACCCTAATTACACTACACAGAAAAATAGGATATCACACACAATTCAGTCTCATGTATAAAGGACTTCACGTTAATCCAGAGTGAGTCTGGGAAAAAGGTCTTTGCTGCTTATTTTTTGTAATCTTAGAATTTTATGTGGAAATTCTGTAGTTATTTGTGATATTGAAATATGTGTGTGCTTGATCAATCCTAGGTGAACGTGCTGCTTCAAGCTTACATCTCACAGCTGAAACTGGAAGGATTTGCTCTGATGGTGGACATGGTGTATATTACACAGTCTGCAGGTCGATTGATGAGAGCAATCTTCGAGATCTGTTTGCACCATGGCTGGGCTCAGCTAGTTGACAAGTCTCTGGCTCTCTGCAAGATGGTTGACAAAAGGATGTAAGATATGCCACCTCTTATTGATAATAAATATGCTAGTTCAAAGTACAGCTCGGCCTTATTCACTGTAAAACCAGTCTGTTATGTGAATAACATATATACAATAGCATACTAATAATGAAAAATACATTTCTCAGATATGTTATACACCCTAAGAAACGGGTTATGCAGCCTAAGAAACAGGTTATACACCCCAAGAAACAGGTTATACACCCTAAGAAACAGGTTATACACTCTAAGAAACAGGTTATACACCATAAGAAACACTCAGTTTTGGGTGCATAAAATAGGAAAAATTAGGAGCAGCTTTATTACTTAACGATTACAAAGTTGTGACCTTTTGGCGGGAGCCTTAATCATACAAAAACATACAGGACGAAGAAGTAAAGAGAGGAGATAAAGTATAGATTCACATGAATACTATTAAAAAAAAAAATTTTTTTTTAAAAAGAGTACTTAGCTGTAAATTGTAAGGTGTGACTTGTCCGGCGGTGTGTGTCAGGAATGTATTTAGTAGAACGTGGAGTCTGTTTAAATAGAGACCTGTGATATGTGGTCGGTGGGTTGTAACTGGGGGTGGTGGATGGGGAACCGGGGAGGGGAGAGAGAGTGATATATTATTGACCTAGCTGGAAGAAATTGAAACAGATGATTGGGGAAGAGGGGTTGCAGAGTGATGCTGTGAGGAAGTTTGAAAAGTAAGAAGGGTCGGACTTAGTGGAGATGTACTATAATGAGTTTTGGGTGTACATCAGAATGCTTTACAGAAACACCAGATAACAATTGAGCCTTTAATATATGGTCAAGAAAGATTACTTCAAAAAGTCAGGACTCCAGAAATGTCAAGAGTGCATTGTAATCAAACAGTAGCCAATGAAATTTGACACTAACTTATTTATACCAAGCAAGAGTTGTAATCAGTCAGTGAAATTGGAAGTTAACACAAATGTAGATGTATACCAAGAAGTAGAATGTGGTGTGAGGAAGTATCCTGGTCATAGTGTACAGCAGAAGACATGATAGGGAATATAAATTTGAGAAGGATTATTATAAAGAAAAAAAGGAAGACATAGCATATTAGATATGCAAATAACAGAATGCTGACATCTGAAATTAAAACATTTAGTACTTATTAATTTGTATTTAAAAAAAATAAGGATAACATTAGAGTACAGTGCACTAATTTTCTGAACATTTTTCATCAGCATGACATATAATACATTTATTGTATCACAATCGGTCTGAGAAACTGCAGTGAACTCCATCGTAAGCATTATCTAAGTAGATGTATAGACTGACTCATAATGTAATATAATTTGGTATTCTGGCAATTAAATAGGTGTTTTAAAAGAACACACTTATCTTAACATAGTCTTTGTGAGACAGGGAACATAGATCTGTTTGCTTAAAAACTCTGACCTACTTCTGTAGCCTAGAAACCTGTAGCAATCACCACTAATTGTAATTGTTATTTTTGTAAAATGTAATGCCAGGTTGATGGATGGGGACATGAAGATCGCCGGCAAGGATGAGGAAAATCTGGTGTGAAAGCAGTGAATCCAGGACGTAACAAACCTGTGGGTCTTTACAACAATGGCTGTCAGAATGATGTAAACAAAACAGAGCCAGCAGACTATAGGTGGCGGGGAATGGAAAATCATTGAGGCACTCGTCAGATTCCTCATCCCAAAGTTGGAGTGTCTCGTTGGAACTATCTCAAAGCTTTTTGGCCAGTCGGCGTTGCATGCTAGATCTGACATAGAGAAGGGCTCAAGTACAGCCACCAGAGGCTGGAAAACAAAGTTTTGGCCAGCCCAGCCTACACCACTGTCTTCATGGCAATCCGAGCAAGACCACAGTCTGCCCTAGCAAGGAAAGGTGCAGAAGTCGAAGGTACCCAGTCAAAAGGCGCATTGCAAAAATCAGGGTACCACGCATCATTGCCAGTGTGCGTACGAAGAGGAAGAAGTTTTATGATAGTAGTCACACAATTTCAACACAGGCTATTGAAAAAGATAATGAAAAATGTCATTTGCACTAATTATTAGTTTGGGCTACTTAGTAAATGAAATTGCTTGTGCAGTTTTTCTTTTTAAACATTCACTTTAAATGTTTCTCTGATTCAATAGCAGACACTAACTTTCCTTTCATCTTCAGGTGGCAGTCCATGACACCCCTACGACAGTTCAGAAAAATCCCAGAGCAAGTTATTAAAAAGATAGAGAAGAAAAACTTCCCATTTGAGCGACTGTATGACCTGAATCATAATGAAATTGGAGAGTTGCTGCGTCTGCCAAAAATGGGCAAGGTAAAGCATCACTGTACCTTTAGAAGTAATCCTGCCATAAAAAGGTTTTGATGATGTTTTTTTCATATCAAAATTACTACTTCACTTTTTTGCTCCATATCAGAATTAGTACCTCATTTTTCTTTTTTTTATATCAGAATTACCATTTCACTTTTCAGTTCATGAAATGGTCCTTTTATTTCAAACTTGAGCCAGATTTTTTTAGTGCTGTCAACCTCTTTTTATGGTACATTTCAGCCAATCCAAAAATACATACACCAGTTCCCACGCCTAGAGCTCTCTGTGCACATTCAGCCCATTACAAGGTCAACCCTGAAAGTTGAGCTGACTGTCACACCTGACTTCCAGTGGGAAGAGAAAGTACATGGACATTCTGAGGTTTGTTTCTAGAACTTAATCCTTAAGGCGATTGTAGGCAGGAAAGTTATCGATTTTTGGTCAAGTTATAACAAATGAGTTAACAGCAGTTTCTAATACTGTAACATGTTTTCTATAGTGTCCAGCTGTTGTTTTATGTGAAATTTTGTGTTTTTCAGTTAAAAAATATTTGAAGTATGTCATTTAAACCCATTTTTGCACAGAATCCCCAAAATTGCTCTCAGCACTCAGTGCCTTAGTTATGCCATAATTTTTGAAGCAAAAGTCCTTCAAACTTATATCATTGCAAAGCTTGGAATACCAGGCACTACTTGATATATATAAATTAGCCAATGGAAACTTGCAATTTAATGGTTAATTTTAGAAGTTGGCACCTGTTTCATGAATCTTCATAGAAATGTGCACTGATTTCCATATATGGTAAATGGGTTAACAATCGGCCCATGGATGTCATTATCGGAAGCTAAAAATAGTATCATTCTTCATTTGTAAGCCCACTTCTCTAGAAACAGTAAACATCTGGCATTGAACAGCGTGGTTATGTAACTTTATACATTTCTGCTGTTTTTTATTATAAACTAATAAAAAACAGCAGAAATGTATAAATTAAACATCAGTTTTGAACATGAAATCAAAGCCTCAACAAAAATGTCAATGAAACATGAGGCAATGAAAGATAAAAAGCGTTTGAGAAACAGCACAGTTGGCCACTGAACAGAGGGTAATGCTTTCAAACAAGTCTAGAAAGCGTGGACAGAATGACAAGGGACAAAGAGAAATGCAGAAGGGATAAAGTTAGATTAGCCAGAATTACCAGAGAAAATAAGCTAATCATGGCGGAAGGTGGTCCATCTTATGCAGCAGGGCAGTTCTGAAGCATTATTTATGACTTGTTATATTAAAGTAAGTGATAATTTATCTTTCTTTCTGTTTTCTTCAAATTCTCGTACTCATGTTTTTGTGACACTGTGCAGCAAATATCTCCCCCATTTTTTGTCCAGACTCTTTGAAATTTGGAGAGAATAGTCTTCAGTATGTCAGCTACTGGGAGGCAAAAGCATTTTGTGATATGAGCAATATAAATTTTACAACACCTCAGTTTTATAGGGCATACCCCTTAATTTTCATTTTCAATGTACACTGATAGAAAGAAAATTCAGTTTAAAATTTTATTTTATTTTTATGAAAAACATCTTTTGTCATCCTGTAATGAGATATATTACAAATAGTTCCTCACAGTTTGAACTGATTTCCACATAACCTGTTCCTCAAATATTTTTTTGTTTGACATTAAATTCTATCCTGGAGGGGACATTTAGACCTCATTTGTAATTTCCAGAGGCCTCACAGTTAACATTTTTGACTTAAAAATATTTGTGATGTTAAGGAACTACTACGAGCATAAAAAATTGAATTTGCTATTTTTTGGTGAGTTTTTCTTTTTCTGCCAACCATCGATTTAATTAAGAAACAGGGTTTTCAGAATTTTTATTACCCTAACGGATTTGAACTTTGTTACAGTTCATGAACTCCTTATACAAAGTACTGATACACCTTTGTTTTATATCATTTTGTTTGAAATTGGATGTAGTTTGATATTCTAAAGCTTAAAATTACATTTTCAAATCTATGTGACTGTAGGTTCACAAAATGTGAAACTAATAAAACTGTCCAATTCTGACATTTGAATTCAAAACATAAAAAAATTTCAGTTTGACATAAATGATATTATAAAAAGGAAGCTCCTTTTGTAAGACTTCCAAGAGTGGAATCTACCAGGACAATCCCACATAAGATTCCAACAATAGTCTACCATCATGTGTGCATTCCATCTTCCTTGGTATCTGGTCCTAACTTAGAATAGGTTGCTGCGGAAAGTCACATAGTACCAGCTACTTGAGCTGTGCCAGTTAACAAACCCCAGATTTGTCTTATTGATGAATTAAAATGCTTTGAATACATCAGTATTTTTTTGTGGTTAGCACATTGAGGCTCAGTGATCCACTGTTTGGAAAGAAAGGTCATGTTAGGCATTTACTCAAAGTAGATAAAAAAAATAAATAAAATTCAAACACTAGAACAATTTCAGTCTATACATAATTAAATATTGAAATGTTTTCCAAGTAACATGGATTTCCTTGAAAGGCATTGAAAATGTTTTTGTATGACTGAGAATTGTTCGTATGAATTTAACAAATATCAGTTGCTTCACTGATAGCTGACTTTGAATCCTGAGCACATCATATTTACCCAAAAACAAATCTAGGCAACTACAAATTATGAAGATGATAATATATATGTGGTTATATGTATATCTTACATCCATCCTTCCTGTGCTGTTAAACATCACATAAGGCTCACATGGTAGTTCAACTTTTCCTGTTTTTGGCAAGTTTTTCAACCTCATCAAGGGATGATATGGCAAAAGAAGCAGAAAATGCGGCAAAAACAGGAGGCAGCAAAAGTCTATATAACATACAGAAGGAGCTAACAGGTGCTATTACCTCCAAACTACTCTTTAGCAAAACAGGCAACCTACTAACATCAAGTAAAGACCAAAAGCAAAGATGGGGCGAACACACACTTCCAAGAAATATTTAATTGACCACACCCAAATGAATTAATAAATATTGAAACTGATTTACCAGTCCCACAACTAAATGTCCACTTAGATGAAGTTAACACTGAATAAAATTGAAACAGCAGTGAACCTAATGGCTAACAACAAAGCTACAGATGAAGATGAAATAACAGTTGAAATGTTAAAAGCTATTAACAGTGACAACATGAGCCAACTACAAAGAGTGTTTAATAAAATTTGGAAAGAAGAAAAAGTCCCTTCTAAATGGAAAAAGGGAATCATTGTTAAAATACCCAAAAAAGGCAATCTCAGTGACTGCAGTAACTGGATGGGTTTAACTTTATTATCAGTTGTGTCAAAGGTGTTTAGTAAAGTGATTCTGAATAAAATTAAGGATGTAGTGGATACTGCAGTGAGGGAAGAACAGGCAGGATTTCGAAAAGAGAGAAGCTGTCTCAACTAGATCTTTACTCTAAGAATAATAGTTGAAGAACATATTGAAAAGCAGAAACCATTAATCCTGAACTTCATAGACTTCAAAAAAGCATTTGATAGCATACACAGAAATTCATTGTGGAGAATTTTAAGACCATATGGAATACTATCTAAAATTGTCAACATCATTAGAGATCTTTACAACGGATATGTTTGTGCAGTCAAGAGAGAAGAAGGAATGAGCGAATGGTTTCAGATTGAAACAGGCGTGAAACAAGGATGAATATTATCTCCATTGCTTTTTGGAATTGCCATAGACTTTCTAATGAAAAGATGCTGTACAGGTAAAACTGGCTTCAATTGGGTACATGGGTCCCAAATAGAAGATCTTGATTTTGCAGATGACATAACTCTTATCAGTGTGAAATCAATGCAGGAAAAAAACATTTTCCTTGTCTTCCTTGGCTAGCAAAATAAGTCTTGAAATTAACAAAGACAAAACAAAAATAATGAAACTTCTCACTAATCAAGAAAGAAAAATATACATAGAAGGAACAGCTGTTGATGAAGTAAACCAATTTGCATACCTTGGCAGCTACATAGACCAGGATGGTGACACCAGGAAGGAAGTTAGAGTTCAAATTGCAAAAGCAGCATTGACCTTTAAAAATCTTGAGAACATATGGAATTCAAAAGATATAAGCACAAAAAAGTTAAGATTATTCAATTCAAATGTGATATCCACCTTCAATTGACAAGAAATTAGACTTTTTTTAAAAACAAATGCCTAAGGAAAATACTTGGTATAAAGTGGAATGAATTCAAGAACAATGCAGAGATAAGACAGATGAGCAAACAACAACCTGTCTCATGGGTGATCAGAAAAAAGAAGACAGACATATGTAGGCCATGTGATGAGAAGAAACAATCAGAGAATACTGGAAAAAGCTATCAAGTGGAGCACAACAGGCTGAAGAAAAAGAGGTCGATCATGTGAAACTCTAAAGAGGACATTGTTAAGAGAAGCTGTTTAGTGGGCATAACATCCCTTGATGAAGGTGAAAGACTCGCCAAGACCAGGAAAACTTGGCAAACAACTGTGCGAGCCCTATGTGATGTTTAACGGCATGGGAAGGATGTAGGATGCAAGAATTGTCTCTCATAACAGTGTCCTTTTTAGAGTTTCACGTGGTCGACCTCTTTTTCTTTTTATATATATGCATGTTGTAAATTTACCTGTAAAGTAGTTATATGAATCAGTTTTTGAAATCATTGTTTATAAGATGATTTAATTTACTTTCTACATTGGATGCCTGCTTTGCTTATTCAAAATAGTAAACAATTCCTTTGTGCAGTTTGTTTGCAATTAGAAATCTTAACATGTACTGGTTTGCAGTATTTAAAAATGTGGATTATGAAGAATTCTTTAAATGTTTGTGTTATGAGTAAACCATTAAAGATGTTGTTTATGGAGAAATCATTAAAGATATGTTATGTGTTTAAACAAACCCTTATGTCTTGTGGTTACAGGCTTTTTGGATTTTGGTGGAGGATGTTGACAGTGAGGCCATTTTGCACCATGAGTACTTCCTGCTGAAAAGGTAATGTTGATATTTGGCAGAGGTGGAAAACATCTCATTAAGTTTTGTGCCTAAATGAAGACGAGAACATTTCTTATTTTCGTGAAAGCAGGACATTGCCTCACATTTTTGGTGCCCCATAATCTGTCAGAATCAGAATGTTGGGCATTTTAATGAGCTTCGATTTCTAACGGTGGCTCACAGAACTCCTGAGGTTTAGCCAGTCTTGAGAAAAAATGGGTACCGGGGTTAATGCTCTGGGAAGGAAGAGAAATGATGACAACGCTAGCTGGTAGTTTCTGGTCCACTGCCAACTAGGTAGCAGAGCACTTATGGTTTGATCATGTGCTATGGTGCTGGTTCACAAGTCATACCTTTAACTTTATGAGCTTGTGATCAGACTGAAAAAAGAAATGTAACTGATTCAGGTTGTTATTATCTCACTACATACAGCTATCAGAATAGAACTGACAGAACAAACAAATTAAAGAATGGAAATAAGTTCTCTTTTTATTATGTTAAACATAGTTTACAGTATTATAAGACTGTTTCATGAAAGATACCATTCTGTTTTCTCACAGCAAATTTGCCACTGAGGAGCATATTGTGAAGTTTTTTGTGCCAGTGTTCGAGCCTCTGCCACCTCAGTACTTTATCAGAGTTGTGTCCGACAGGTGGATTGGTATGTATAAACTAAGATGTGTTATGCTGATGTTATCATTATTATGGGGAAATTAGCTTTTACATTAAGGATTTTTATTTGTGTGAATATAATGTTTATGCGCATTTTTATGTTCCCGATAAATACACCACAGATACTGTGTATTTAGAATAAAAACTATATCTAGGATACATTCCTCACAGTATAGTTAATTATATATGTATGTATGTATATATATATATATATAAAATATCTGATTTTTAAATGGCATTGAAAAATATAACATTTAAGTTTCATAAGAAGTACACACTTGTAAAATTTGTGGCCCTTGTTAACCAAGAAATGTGATGATTTTTTTTTTTTTTTAACAAAAGATATTTAAAATGGACAAAAAACTGATGTCTAGAATTAAAGTTTAATAAAACACATATTTTCATATTGGAGTATTATAAAAGTTGAAATAAGTATATATTTTTATTGTAATGTGCTTAGGTTTTTGTGTGCTAGATAGCAGCTCTCTTTTGGCTGTCTGCTATAAACTTGTGCAGAAATATCAGTACTTGTACCAGTATTCTGACAACAGTCCTCAAACTTCTGTGAGGTAATATGACATCCATTTGAGTACAGCATTGACTTGTCCAGCTTTAACGTGTATTTGAATGTTTGGGTAAATTTTTTAATATCTTCAATAAAACAGGGACAGAAACTCAACTTCCGGTATCATTTCGCCACCTGTTGCTTCCTGAGCGATACCCACCCCCAACAGAGTTGCTGGATCTGCAGCCACTGCCTATCTCTGCCTTGCGGAATCCAAAATTTGAAGCTCTCTACAGCAAGAAGTTTCCCATCTTTAACCCCATTCAAACACAGGGTATTTATTGTTTCATGATCAGTGTATTTAATAAGTTTAATCCAATTTTTAAATTATCCCAGAATTTTCTTAACTTTAAGGTGCAAAGGTTTTTTTAAATGATTTTGGCAAATATCTTTATCTCCTTTGTCATGTTATAGATTTGGTTCATGATAAACTCCTTCAGTATAATTGAATTATTTACTTACCTTTTGTATGTTATTCAGGGAAATTCTTGTTTAAATTTCTCTTTCAGTCTTCAATGCAACATACAATAGTGATGACAATGTCTTTATTGGAGCCCCAACAGGCAGTGGGAAGACCATCTGTGGAGAGTTTGCTATTCTGAGAATGTTCTCACAGAATCCAGAAGGCAGATGTGTCTATGTGGCACCATTAGATGCCCTGGCCCAGCAGGTGTGGAGTTTATTCTTTGTTCAATATGTGTAAGGAGAGAAAGTTTATTCTTTGTTCAGTATGTGTAAGGAGAGAAAGTTTATTCTTTGTTCAGTATGTGTAAGGAGAGAAAGTTTATTCTTTGTTCAGTATGTGTAAGGAGAGAAAGTTTATTCTTTGTTCAGTATTTGTAAAGAGAGAAAGTTTATTCTTTGTTCAGTATTTGTAAGGAGAGAAAAAATATGCTGAGACATTTGGTCATTTTCTTCAGATACGGAAGACTTTTACCATAGCGTTCTGTTTATTGTGACACAGCGAAGTTTCTGTGGGTCATGTAATTTTAGAAAGAAATATCCAGATCTGTGAAGTAATATATTGTAATTATAACAACCATTTGATTAATGAAGTCATTGTTAGTTTGTTTATAATAATATATTTTTTTATTATTTACTTTCAATTGTACGTCTTTGTTATTTAACATCCACTAAGATCTTAAGATATGAGTAGCTGCTAGGTCCTTTTGAAGTTCTGAATTATTGCTACATGATTTTCATAAATATCATATGTGTGTTTTTATGGGTCTGGAATCCTTGCATGGCCCACTTGGAGTTACCTGTAATTTTCCCTGCAATTCTGAGCCAACAAAATCAACTTTGGGAACAAGCACCTTAAAGTCAAAACTCTGTTGGCTACAAATGCATTTTTAACACGTTGTTTGTCTTTATCTACCATCAGCAAGACAGTTTGTAATATAGTCTCTGTATTTGCTGTGTGGTAAAAGTTGGTCTTTTGATCATGTACATTATATTGCTTATGTTATATGGATATTCAGTGTGATCATATGTAAAACTGGAAGTTGAAGTTTGATTTGTTATCTAGTGTTGAGTAATATCTTGTGTTCAGAGTATTAAAAATATAGAAATTGATTTTGTAAATGTCCTATACATCTGCATTAAAAAAAAAAGACATTGTGCTTACTGAATTAAGAAAGAAATTGTCAATCTCCTGTATAGGTCTACACAGACTGGCACAGCAAGTTTTCGGGAGCTTTGGGGAAAAAAGTGGTTATTCTGACAGGAGAAACTGGTACAGATCTGAAGTTGTTGGCAAAGGTAACTTATCTTTTCCTTCTTCATAAGAGGGCTTGACAGCAGATATGATTCTTGAGACTTTTCTGTGCATTTCTTCTTCTTGTTTGTCATTATTTGATTGTCTGAAATATTTTTGTTTTGTATTTTTTTTTTTTAAACATACTTTAGCGTACTACTATGTGTGTATTTTTAATGTGGCTGTTTGTATGGCATTTTATTGTTACATAGTTTTATATTCTGTTGCCTTCTGCTTCTGTTTTGTTGAATAAAGGTGAGAGAAAAAAAAAAGGAATATTGAGCATTTGCTCATAAATGAGCCGGAAATCAGCAGAAAACAATCAGTGTAAATTTATTCTGCTTTACTTTCTATCCTTATTTGATAGAGATCATTCATGCAAATTTAGCCTTTTGGTTCTTATTTCTTTGTCCTGTACGTTTTTGTATGAAAAGGTGTAAGCTGAAGTAATACAACTACTGTACTTGTGAGTAAAGCTTTTGTTGCCTTTTTTTTTTTTTTTAAAACAAGCATTTTCAGTGCAAATAATTCTGTATTTATTCTTTGTGAATATTTTGCACAGTCTATATCAGTGTTCATGCTAACTGGCAATTACTGGTAAATTACTGATTATAAAAAGAGAAAACCCAGAACTTTTGGAAGTTGCATTACTTTAACCAGTTTACATTATCAAAAACCTAATAAAGAGCAACCAGTGAAATCAGTTGGAGGATAATAGGGCTAGTAGACTGGTGATGCTTATATTGTATAGAAAAGAGTCAGCCAGTTTTGACTTTGGTTTGGCATGTGAGGATTTTGAAAAAAATTAAATGAGAAAAAAGTGCAAAAATGATGCTGTTTGTAAAGCATGTTAAATTTACATGTTTTAAAAAAAAAAAGTATGAGAAAAATTTATTGAAAACACTGGTATTTCTGGAAGTAGTTTGTGCAAGGTTAAAGACAGCTACAGTTGTACTGATCTCAAAAAATCCTAGCATGATCACTGACCTGTATTAGCAAATCAAGTTTGACAAAGTTAATATTTGCCTGTTTGACATCTGTCCCAATTTTTTAGGGCAACATTGTGATTAGCACACCAGACAAATGGGATGTCTTATCCAGGAGATGGAAGCAAAGAAAAAATGTGCAGAATATAAATCTGTTTATAGTGGATGAGCTGCACCTTATTGGAGAAGTGATGGGGGTAAGAATTCACTTCTTTCATTCAGATATCCAACTAATGGGATTAAGAATTCACTTCTTTCATTCGGATATCCAACTATTCTTTTACATAATTACTGCCTTTAGGAAAAAAAAAAGAGTATTGTGTATGTTATAATCAAATTGACAGAAATTTGCAATTTTTGTTAAATGTACATTAATAGTTATTAGTAAATTGGCTGCTGTTGGTCATAATGTTTTGCATTCACATCTTGAATGAAAGGAGAAAAAGGAAACAAATTTTGAAATGTTGCCAGTGATTTTAATTTACATTGTGATGTTTCTTTGCAGCCCGTATTGGAGGTGATCTGCTCTCGGATGCGTTACATCTCCTCACAGCTGGAGAGGAACATTCGTATTGTTGCCTTGAGCTCCTCACTGTCTAATGCCAAAGACATTGCTCAGTGGCTTGGTTGCCCAGCTTCAGCTTTCTTCAACTTTCATCCCAATGTGAGACCTGTGCCCCTTGAACTTCACATTCAGGTCAGTTCACTTGATTCGGGTTATGACTCGGCACAAAAAAAAAAAAAAGATTTTTACTGTGGTGTGAAAATGTGAATTGACCATCACAGATGATATAAAAATGAGTTTACTTACATGTGGATAAATTTTATTTTAAAAAAAATATGTTTGGTTATTGGTTTATATATAATTAAGTTGTTGAGTACCATAATTTAGAAACAGCTAACTTAATTCTTGCCACATATCTCCAGATCTGGTGTGATCTAGCTCATAATATGAGAACAAGAAGATAAGATAATAAGGTGATTAGTTTTCGGAAAGAGAAAATGTGCCCAGTTTCTTCCTTCCTTCATTTTCGCCTACCATCCTTCCTTCCTCCCTCCTTTCCTCACTCTCTCTCTTTTTCCTTTCTTTCTTTCTTTCTTTCTTTCTTTCTTTCCCCTTTGCTTGTAACAAATTCATTTCTTTTTGTTGTTCTGTCTCCCTGTAGTTGCAAGCAGATGTTCTTTGCAGTGCAAAGTTGTGGTGAAGGTGTTGAGGCACTTGTGTCATACTGAATGAGGAAGAGGACTGGGCAGGTTTTTTTTCAGACCCTGCTTGGAGCTTTAAGTTCTTTAGCAGACTCCACTGACATGGGAGTGTAGCAGTCCCTGCCCTTTTAGCCAAGGTGGGCTTGTTACTAGGGATATCAGTGAAGAGGTGGGGCAGCGTCTTGATTGGCTATGGCTTGCAGACAGTATTTTCATCACCAGCAAATTTACTTAAAAATATATCTTCTTGTTTATAACCCTTTTAAAAAATGTTTATTTTCTCCTCAGGGTCTCAATGTGTCCCACAATGCTTCCCGTATCATTGCAATGGCCAAGCCTACATACCAAGCCATAATGAGACATTCTCCCAAAAAGCCAGTGCTGATCTTTGTCCCATCTCGTAAACAGACCAGACTGACAGCTATTGATGTGCTGACATGTTCGGCTGCAGAAACGCAAATTGGTGCCGATGGGAAGCTACACAGCAGGTTCCTGCATGTCACCGAGGATGATCTGACACCCTTTCTAGACAAGATTAAAGATTTGGTTAGTCTTAACAGTCATCATTCAGTTTCTGGAGTCATTTCCTATCCTAGGTCAGGGACTTCTTAGACACAACAGTTTTAGAGCTCCAGTCCCTTCTTAGGCTGTTCATTTCAGAAAATAGTTTCTTTTAACTCTTTAACCTACCATGTGCCATTAAATTGCTTTTCAAAAAATTAAAAATAATCACAGTAATATGGTTTTGTTATGTAGTTGGGAATTCATAATTTTGAATTGCTATGGATTCTATAAATATACATCACATTATTTCTCAGCAAAACTTTGTGGCAGTAATTTTTTATTTTTAAAAAAAAATGTTCTTTTGTAGGTTATGGGTTAATTAAATAGTCACAGTTATAATTTATTCATATTAGTTATCAGTCTGTTTATATTTTCAGTTTATCTTTTCTAAATTTCACTTTTTGATCAGACTACAGATTTAAGAGTAAAAAAAAATACATCAGCCAAATGTAAAAAGAAAAAGAAGCTATGAATGAATTGACATCTTTAACAGGTATTAATCTTTTTAATGAATAAGAAAAGATTAAACCTGTCTGTGTACATGATAAAATCAAGTGGCTTTGTGTAAAAAATGGCTCTTACATATACCCACAAACTATTCATGGTAAAATCATGTAGCTTTGTGTAAAAACTGGCTCTTACATATACCCACAAACTATTAATGATAAAATCTAGAGTGACTCTTATATTGTTCCGTTGTGTTTTTTTCCAGGGCATTGTATAACTTTTTTTTTGTTTTTTGCCCTCACTTAAAGCCTTTCCTTCTAGTACTTTTTTGGACTCTTTTTACGTCATTAAGTTCTCTTAACATTTCATGTTATCTTCAGTATGTAACAGCATTGATTTACCTGACATTGTAACAGGTATTGTTTTGATTTCATCCCTGTGTAGACCTTAAGGGAGACATTGGCAAATGGAGTGGGCTATTTGCACGAAGGTTTGAGTGAGACAGAAAGAAAAATTGTGGAACAGTTGTTCAACTCTGGAGCCGTACAGGTTCTTGTGGTTGCTAGAGGATTGTCATGGGGCATAAATGTGTTTGCTCATCTGGTGATTGTAATGGATACACAGTATTATGATGGGAAAATGCACTCGTAAGTTACATCTTTGTTTTGTGAAGTCCAAAAGATTTTTAAGTGGTATATATAGATAGAGGGTTATAAAATTGTTTAAAAATGCTAAAATATAAAATTAGTAAGAGAGGATTATATTTTTTAATTTGCCTTTTTAAACTATGAAATGGCTTTATTTTAATTACAAAATATATTTTTTTTTTAGTTTCACCTTTTTTTCTACTTTTCTTACAAAACACAGTACACAGAAAAAAGAGAGAGGAAAATGAGAAAGTAGATATTTTGTTAGGAAGGAGAATGGCTTCATTACATATGAAAAATAAAAGAGGCTGACTCAATTGTTAGCTCATCCAGTCTCACTAAGCAAATTCCTCAGCTGCTGTTGCTTCTTCAGTCCAACTGGAACTGCAACCTGGTGTTCTGTGGACCCGATGCTGAGATCATGTTGAGACACAGCTTTGTGCCAGCTATTTTTTCAATCCCAGAGTGCAGCTAAAATCTAAGGGGTGTGCAGTGCCTCTTTAACAAACTCATCCGCTATGGGGAACATGGCAATTCTTGCCCCCATTAGCCAAGCTAGGCATGTTGCTGGGGGTAACATTGGAGAGATAAAAAGGTAAAGATAGTCCCATAGCAAATGCCGTAGGGGATGAAGCGTTAGAGACCTCATTATGCTGGGCCATCAGTGTATGAGGTAGAGTGGCCAGTTCCTTTCCTCGCTGCCTTCTTGACTGGTAGGACAGGGTTTTTGTCACTTTGGTTTGCCATCCCTGACACTAGCATGTCAGCTCAGTGTCGCTGATTGTGAAAACAGACTGCAACTTCACCTCCAGTTCCTCAGCCAAGAGGATGAATTTTATATCAGAGAATTGTAACAGTGTAAAGTAACTTACCATTTCTGACCTTTGTTTCCATATTAGTAATGTATGATAGTCCCTCTCTATAACTATCTCAGAAATGTTACTGTTTTTTTAAGATATGAGGACTACCCTGTCACAGATGTCCTCCAGATGATAGGAAGAGCAAACAGGCCTTTGACAGACAAGGAGGGTAAGTGATCATCTTTACATTTTCTTGTATCTACACGATTTAAAACTTTTAACATTTTAGCTTCTAACTGTAGTCTGGGCACCCAGACGAAAAGATTGCAGAGAAGTTTTAGATTAATGAAAGCTAAGGAAAAGACATTTAGAAACCCTTGGATATGCTATTAGAGGACAGAAGTTAGAGAGCTTGATATTCACAGAGAAATTCAAAAATAAAAGAAAAGAGGGAGGCTGAGAGATTAAGAAGTAAGAAGTGTCAAGCCTGAATGAGATGAACAATCATAATCACCAGTGACATAATCATCATGGCACACAATAGATCAGACAATGATTGCATGGATCTTTTTGAGGGACTGCCTTGTGTTTACTTCCATCTTGTTTCTGCAGGGAAAACTGTCATCATGTGCCAGAGCTCCAAGAAGGAATTTTTCAAGAAATTCTTGTATGAACCACTTCCTGTTGAGGTAAGTCAGAATATTCTTACGTCATTCCCTTGCCGCTAAATGTCACATACGGCCCGCATGGTAGTTCGCTAAGATTTCCTGTCTTCGGTGAGTTTTTCAATCTCATCAAGGGATGTTATGCCCACTGAACTGGCCTCTCATAATAGTGTCCTCTTTAGAGTTTCACATGGTCTACCTCCTTTTCTTCAGCCTGTTGTGCTCCACTTGATAACTTGTTTGGTATTCTCTGATTGTTTCTTCTCATCACATAGCCTACATATGTCCATCTTCTTTTTCTGATCACCCATGAGACAGGTTGTTATTTGCTCATCTGTCTTATCTCTGCGTTGTTCTTGAATTTGTTCCACTTTATACCACATATTTTCCTTAGGCATTTGTTTTCAGAAGAGTCTAATTTCTTGCCTATTTATTTAGCTGATTTCCAGCTTTGGCATGCATAAATGAGGGTGGATATCACATTTGAATTGAATAATCTTAACTTGTTTTTTGTGCTTATAACTTTTGAATTCCATATGTTCTCAAGATTTTTGAAGGTCAATGCTGCTTTTGCAATTCGAATTCTATCCTTGTCTGTGTAGCTGCCGAGATATGCAAACTGGTTGACTTCTTCAACAGCTGTTCCTTCTACATATATTTGTCCTTTATGGTTAATGAGAAGTTTTATCCTTGTTAATTTCAAGTCCTATTTTACTAGCCATTGAAGACAGGGTATCCTGTTTTTTCTTGCATTGATTTCACATTGTCACTGATAAGAATTATGTCATCTGCAAAGTCAAGATTTTCCAGTTGGGTCTCATGTACCCAATCAATGCCCGTTTGATCAATATTCAATCAGAGTGTCAGAGTTAAAATGTTTTCTTACTCTTTCATAATTCTTTCATTTTCATGAGGTAGTTCTTTATTCATTTAGCCTAGTTCTTTATTCATTTAGCCTAGTTCTTTATTCATTTAACTATTCATGGACTGTCACTGGGCTATTTGAAATAAATTTGTTTTTAGTGTTGCATAAAACTATAAGTAAATTTTCTTGTGATATCTCAGTATTTTTTTTAACACAACAAAATGTAGATAAGCATGTTATTTTAGGGCCTAAGCGTCTGTGTTTTAAAAAAAAATCGTAGCTATATTTGAATGTTTATTTTGAACATTTTTGTTTAATTGTTAGACCAATGAAATTCATGTACAGATTTAGCAGAGTTCTGCTTTTATGTATGTAATATTTCTTATTTACCATTTTTTTCCCCTCCATTCGTTCAACAATAGAGCCACCTTGACCACTGTCTTCATGATCACTTCAATGCAGAAATTGTCACAAAAACTATAGAGAACAAACAAGATGCTGTGGATTATCTAACTTGGACGTTCATCTACAGGCGTATGACTCAGAACCCAAATTACTACAATCTGCAAGGTCAGTCATTCATAATTGATTCTCAGGGTTGAGTTTGTCTGTATGAGAATGATTTTAGTTTATCCTTTTAAACTGTTCAATTTAGCATATATGACAAAGTCATATGTGGACTTTGTGATGGAAGTCCCTAGAGATGAGTGATGGAAATGGAATAGCCTTATATGATTAAGCAATGTTTGGCTGTACATTAGCGGTAAAACCAAATGGGGAAAAAGAAAAGTTGTAGGAAAATTTTAATAAAATGTTTATTTTTGAAATTAGAATTGTAATTTCTGTTCCACAGGTGTGTCCCATCGCCACTTGTCTGACCATTTGTCAGAGATTGTGGAAAACACCATTAATGATCTGGAGCAGTCAAAGGTATTTTTTTTTTCTACAACATAGCACTGTCTTCTTTTTTTTTAGGATGTCTGAGTAGAGAAGAGGTTAGTGCGCTCATCTCTCATGGCAAGGTCAGTGGTTCTTACCTAGGCAGAAGTGTACCATCTGTAGAAATGGGCTCTGGCTTCTTCATGAGATGAGCAAGTTGTAGTGACCTGATATGCTGCTGACTGCATCACTCTCTTGTGTGTTTGACACGCAAAGAAAATATGAGAACTAGTCTCATGTTTCCTGTTTGCCTCTAGGGCATGATGGGACTATCCTTATAGTTTAGTTTATGCTTTATTATTTTTCATATACTTAAAGGGATTTTCATTTGTTTCTGAAATATAGAACAAATTCCTCTTTTTTTTTAAAGCAGAAGTTATTCTTCAAAACAAAGAGAATGTTTCAGTAAATTTCAGAAGCCAATAATTTTCTGTTTCCATGTTGAACAAGACATTTCAGAGGCATATTTGAAATGCATATTTGCTTGTCAAATTTTAGAGCATTTTTAATAGTACTGTTGATATTATTATTAGTATTATTAGTTAAGTAATTTCATCAAAATTTGAAAAAAAAAAAATAGCAAAACTTAGGAATTAGAAGATTTAGTGAAAATTGGGAAATTGTCTTATCAAATTAGAAAAAAAAAAAACTTGGAAATCTGAAGATTTCATTAATTCATTCATTTGCTTGTCCCTTGCAGAACTTTGCCTCCCTAACAGCATTCCTGTAGGCCTTTCGGTTGTGAGCAAGATGGTCTGCTGCTGATGCATCCATTTGCAGATCATCAACGATGTCTTGCAGTCATCTTCACTTTGGTCTTCCTCTCTTTTTCCCATTATGTACCCTTCCAAGACTGTTTTCTCTAGATTATCATGACATTTAATGTGTCCAAAATATTTCAGTTTTCTTTGTTTAATCCTCTTTACTAGCCAGCCTTCTTCAGTATTAAGTTCTTGTAGTATGGATATAACTCTTCTGTAGCATTTACATTCAAAGGCATCATTTATGTGTTTCTCAGCTGTTTTGTTAAGTGTCCAGGTCTCACAGGCATATGTTGCGATGGGAAAGATGCATGGCCTTAATCTTACTTTTGTAGTTCTGTCTGTTCCCTTGAAGATTTAGAATATGTAAAACTGGAGAAGTGATGTCTAGGTTGGGGGGAAAAAAACTTAGAAAATATTTACCATAATTTAGCAAAACTTGTAAATTAGTAGAGCTCATTTTGTAATTATTTTAAAAATGCTAAGATTGTATGTGTACATTATCACGTGGAAAACTAATATATTTGTTGAGCATTGTGTAGAGTGAATGTTTACCTTAGATACTATAAACTTATCACGCTATGTATTCACACACATTTCTATTTCAGTGTATCAACATTGAAGATGACTTTGATGTGTACCCACTTAACTTGGGCATGATTGCAGCATATTACTACATCAACTACACTACCATTGGTAAAATCCTTACATTTTATGTAACAAATTCAGAACGTCAGTCTTTTACAGTTGTTACAATGTGAATAGACTTCTCGTTGTCTGAATCAGGTCATTAATAATGTTTGATATTTTCATGGATGTGGTGATATGCTTGTATTTAAAATAGGAATAGGAAAAGAGATGACACTTTTACAGATAACCTGAACAGTTTGGTGAACATTTCTCATTGTTTCATACATTTGTCTTAAACTTCTTGATTTGAGAGAAAACTGAAGTCTGTTTGTATTGTAAATAACAGGTCTGTTTTTATGGGAGGTTTTTTTTTTTTTTTGTAAATAATAATTTCTTCTCACTCATGTGGTATGTTTTGTTTGTGCTGCTTGTTCAGAAATGGCTTCACTGCAGTCAGGAGATTACCATGCCTGCTTGGCCACCTGTTCTAACTCCTCAGAGCAGGAACATGTCTCAGAGCAGCACAGACACGCCAAGCCTTACCCCCACTCAACGGTCGTAGATTTTGCTTAGGAAGTGGCCATCTGGCTTACTCTTTTTTGTGATTCCCAATTGCCAAGGGATTTTCAACATCTTCCCCCCTCCCCAAAGGGAATTTATTGCTAGAGGATTCATGAGAAAAAAAATGTTTTGAACACATGACCTCCAACAGTGGAGCTTCTAACCCAGAGACCACGCAGCTTCCTCACTTAGTGGGAACATAGATAAATATTAGAACTGACACTTGTAACCAGAGTCAGTGAACTGTAGCATTTACTCTGTCCAAACCGAGATAGCCGGCTAATGTGATAAATAACTGGACTGGGCTGTGTTCCACCAAGGTGGCGGAGCCTGCTAGATATCTGCTCCAGTATCTTGAAAGTAAGGGATATCACTTTTGGACATTTACCTTTCAGTTTTTTCAGGATCTTCACATCTGCCAGGTGCCTTTGTTTCAGTTACAGAGAAAAAAAATCAGTCCTACATCTTATCATGTGAAAACATTTTTTATTCCACTTTTTTAGCTTATTGGTAATTCCAGTGTTTAAATAATGTGAAATTTAACATAAGAATATTAGTGGTAATGTTGTATTTCCCAAAGTAGATAAACTGCAAATAAAACAGCTTTCAAGATTACTTTATGTTTCATAACTCAAAACTGCCTTTACCCCAGAGCTGTAGAGCTACAAAGGACGGTCAAGTTCTTGACTGTGGCATCAGCTGCCGAGAACTGTTAGCTCACAGCCACAGGCTGATTTGGCAGCTTTATATATTTTCATTGCTTTGTTATATTTTCATTGCTTTGTTATATTTTCAGTGCCTTGTACAGTTTCATAGAATGAGTACCTTTGTCATGCTTCCTAACATTTCATGAAACATATTCCACCTGATTCCTCTTTGCAGAGTTATTCAGCATGTCACTCAACAACAAGACAAAGATCAAGGGACTGATTGAGATTGTAGCAAATGCTGCAGAGTATGCCAGTCTTCCCATCAGGCATGGGGAGGCAGCCATACTGAAGCAGGTGAGGAGCAAGTAATGAAAGGATTTGATTACACCATCCGCAAGCACCACTTTCATTACTCATTTGTCACTTACAACAAGCTTTACCATTGTTAATCTTCAGCTATTTCTCAGTTCTCATAAGCAGTACCTACTATTATTACTACCTTCATGTGTCATATTTTAACAAGCTATGCTTACATTTGTTACAGAACTAACTTTTCATGGTCTTAAAAGTGTCCACAGTTGTTACTATTCTTAGTTGTCATTTTATTTCAAGCTGTGCTCATGTTGTCACTACTCTCTTATGTGTTTTTTTTTCCTCCTTCCAAAGAAAAAGTGAAATTTCTTAGGATCTTTCCAATGTGGTTATGTCTATCATGTACATTCAGCACATTTAAAAAATAACGCCATCTGCGTTCTGATTCATTCTCCCAATTAGTTTGTGTTTCTTGATAGAAATCCAGCTGAAGTCCCCTACTGTGTGTTTGTTTTTGTTTAGCTTGCAGGTCGCCTCCCAAGCAAGATGGCCAATGCCAAGTTTAATGATCCCCATGTGAAGACTAACCTGCTGCTGCAAGCCCACCTGTCCCGCATGCAGCTGTCAGCAGAGCTGCAGAGTGACACAGAGGAGATTCTTAGCAAGGTGTGTATTGGATACCACTTAGGATTGTCATAGATCTCATGACTAAAGTCTCCTTAATGGCTAAGGAAAGATTATAGAGTAGATGATGAAATACTTGACAACAGTGACAAAACTGAAGCAGCATAGCAGAGCAGATGGTGCGATGATTGAAGTTTTGTACAGTGAATGCTTTAACTCCTTATTGTTAATAGTTTGGTTTTATTAGATTTTGTAATACCCATTGGCTTCTAACAAGAAAGTCTTTGTTGAAATAGTGATCTTTGTTTTATTTTGTTTTGTTCTTATTTGTGCTGTTCTGCATGACTTGGATAGTGACCTAAGCTATATTCAGCAGTTATTGTTAACATTTTCAGGTTAAAAAACAGGTACATTTTTTTTTCTTTGTTTATTTTTTTACAAAAGAATTAAATGGCAGTTATAGTAAATGGATATTGAGTTGATTTGCTAATCACCAAAAAAAAAAAAAAGACAGACAGGTATTAGCTACATGGACATTAAAAAATGAATATATATAAATTTGCATCATTGACAGTTTGTATTTTGCAGCAGGTTTGGATTTGTAAAATTAAATTTGGGAAGTGCACAGGTTCGTTGTGGTTAAAATGAACCAAATGTTATGTTAACGACAGGTTATTCGCCTGATACAAGCTTGTGTGGATGTGTTGAGCAGTAATGGATGGCTAAGTCCAGCATTAGCTGCGATGGAACTTGCACAGATGGTTACACAAGCCATGTGGTCCAAGGACTCCTCTCTCAAACAGTTGCCACACTTCACGGCAGAAATCGTCAAGAGATGCCAAGAAAAGGTGCGTTTTGTGTCAGAGATAGAGGCTCAGCTTTCACTTGTTTGTGGCAGTCGTGGGGTAGCTCTCACGTCTCATCAAGTGAATTAGTGCACAGTGGTATATTCAGTCTTATCTGCAGCGTGTTTTCTTTCATTGTGTATTGTCATTTACATCATACAAAACCTTTAATCTGAACTGTAATCTTATTCTAGACATTGCATAATCATGCTTTCGGTTGATTGATCATTGAACTTGAAGAACTGCCATGCTCTGGCCTAGTGACGGGCCTCCTTGCACTCAGGATGCTCCCATTTTAATGTCTGCTTTGTCCATTTGTAGGTTGCCCAGAGTTGTTCCTTTGTGTGCCAGTTAGTCTTTTAGTCTGCCATCTCGTTGCCTTTTATTCCGGCGTGTTGATCGGTCATGTCCAAGACCACTTTCAAGCTTTTCCTATGTTCCATCACTAGCCTAACTGTCAGGTTTATAGAAGTTTACATTTTTAGGTCCTTTCAGAACTTGCTAGCTACACTTTCTCACTCAGCATATCATTAATTATGTTTATTTTTCGCTAGATAGTATGTTAATAAAAAAAGTCTCGTTTGTTGCATGTATATGATAGATATTTTTGAATTATTTAATATAAGGAGCTAAGTAATGTTACAGCTGCTTGATTCTGGTCTTGTTCTGTCTAGAGTTCTGATTGTAGTGAATTATTGCTAAATGTACTATTCTTTTTATTTCATTTTGATGTTAATTGGACAATATTTCAACTTTTTTTTTTTGTTTGGCATTTCTTCATTTGCTTAGATATAGATGTTTGTATCTGATTTTAGGCATTTCTTATCAAGGGTGTTAATTTATGAAACAATTCATGGATTAACAAAAATACAGTCTGGCATCACAGAAGTTTGATCAGCTCATGCAAAAGTCAGCTTATCTTGCTGACATATTTGTTGAAGACTGAATTGTTATTATTAGACTGACATTGTGTATCCTCTCAGCATCTGTTTTGTGTCAGAACAATTTTAGAATTATCCTAGAATTTGTAGTATAGATGAATGTAAAATTATATGCAGTATTTTTAATTTGGTTATGCAGGTATTTTATGAGGAAAATGAACCAGATATGGTTGCTGAAAAGGAAAGCAAAGAAGAAATAACATGATTTTTAATGCACTAAAAATATGTGGTCCAAGCCAGTAGTCCATTGTGTTTATATGCCTGAAATAAGGCCATCTTGTGGTTTTAATATGCTCTCTAAAGAAAATTCACAATGGCTACCTAAACTTTTTTTTAACAGACACATTTTCTTTTTTTTCTGATGCAGAATTTGGAATCCATCTTCGACATCATGGAAATGGAAGATCAGGATCGGACTGATCTGTTGCAGTTGTCAGAGCCCGAGATGGCTGATGTTGCCAGATTTTGTAACAGATACCCTAACATTGAGCTTACATACGAGGTCCTGGATAAGGATAATATCCACAGGTGAGAGATGTGAAGAAAAGCTGTAAACACTTATATTGGCTGAACTAAAGAGTCTTACAAAGATGTGAAGAAAAGCTGTAAACACTTATATTGGCTGAACTAAAGAGTCTTACAAAGATGTGAAGAAAAGCTGTAAACACTTATATTGGCTGAACTAAAGAGTCTTACAAAGATGTGAAGAAAAGCTGTAAACTCTTATATTGGCTGAACTAAAGAGTCTTACAAAGATGTGAAGAAAAGCTGTAAACACTTATATTGGCTGAACTAAAGAGTCTTACAAAGATGTGAAGAAAAGCTGTAAACTCTTATATTGGCTGAACTAAAGAGTCTTACAAAGATGTGAAGAAAAGCTGTAAACTCTTATATTGGCTGAACTAAAGAGTCTTACAAAGATGTGAAGAAAAGCTGTAAACACTTATATTGGCTGAACTAAAGAGTCTTACAAAGATGTGAAGAAAAGCTGTAAACTCTTATATTGGCTGAACTAAAGAGTCTTACAAAGATGTGAAGAAAAGCTGTAAACTCTTATATTGGCTGAACTAAAGAGTCTTACAAAGATGTGAAGAAAAGCTGTAAACTCTTATATTGGCTGAACTAAAGAGTCTTACAAAGATGTGAAGAAAAGCTGTAAACACTTATATTGGCTGAACTAAAGAGTCTTACAAAGATGTGAAGAAAAGCTGTAAACTCTTATATTGGCTGAACTAAAGAGTCTTACAAAGATGTGAAGAAAAGCTGTAAACTCTTATATTGGCTGAACTAAAGTGTCTTACAAAGCAGGTTGTGGAATTGAAAGTGATTTCAGATGGAGTGGGTAGAAATGTACCATTCTTGAAGGAGTCATAGTTGGACAGTAGAAAAATTGAGGTATCTGAATATAGCACGCTGACTCCACAGACATGTTTACGTGGCATTTTTTATAGCAGTGCTGACAAGTGAAAACTTACATATGGGAACAAACCAACAAACTTTATTTTCAAAGGGTGAAGAATTTGGCTTGCTGACTTGTCTGACACTTCATGGGAAAGGTAGTATTGAGTGAAATTCTTGTGATAACTTCATATTTGTAAGAGGGAAATGATTTTAAAGAGAGACGGAGTTGACAAACAAATGCCCAAGGAAAATACTTGGTATAAAGTGAAACGAATTCAAGAACAATGCAGATATAAGGCAGATGAATGAACAACAGCCTGTCTCATTGTTGATCAGAAAAAAAGATGTACATATATCGGTCACTTGATGAGAAGAAACAGTCAGAGAATCCCAAAACAAGCTATCAAGTGGAACACAACAGGCTGAAGAAAATGAGGCTGACCATGTGAAACTCTAAAGAAGATGTTGTTAAGAGGCCAAATTAGCAGGCATAAAATCCCTTGATGATGCAGAAAACAGGAAAACTTGGAAACTACCATGTGAGCTCTATGTGATGTTTAATGGCACGGGAAGGATGCAAGAAGGAGTTGTCAGCTATTACTGAAAAACTTCATTGTAACCATCCAAACTGAGAAGTAAATGGTTTTCAGCACACGTGAGCATAATTGAAAACTGCATTCCTTTCAGTGTCTGCTTTTTTTTTTTTTTTTGTTGGAAACCTCAGTGATGACTGAATACTTTTGTGCCATTTAAATACATTTTTAAAACAAGAATGCTTCACACTCCATTTCTTTATTGATTGGTGTTTGTCTCCCTGGGGCTGCAAGCATGATGTTCTTAGCAGGCAACATAATGGATGTTATGAAACACAAGCATCATACTGATTTGGGAGTGGACTAGCTTTAACACACAGAGTGGACCCATAAAATGCAGGCTTTTTGGCATACTTGACAGCCATGGGACATTAGCAGACCTGACCTATTAGCCATGCTAAGACTGCATCAGTGGAGAGGTAGGGCAGGATATTGGTTAGAGGCACAGTCAGTTTGGCTTCTTTCTTTATTGGTATACATAGATAAAGATGTGGGGGAAGAATGCTATTTTTGTGATGTCCCCATTTTCAGTAATTGTCACTTCGATTAATCTACAGTGGCTCCAACATTAATGTGACAGTAACTCTGGAGAGAGAAGATGAGATTGCTGGCCCTGTTTATGCACCATTTTTCCCTCAGGTGAAGTATAATCCTCACAGACTGTTTCTTATTTCAGAGTGATACGATTCTTTTTTTACCATCAAAGTTATTAAGATCATCTGCTGCATTGTTTTTCACTTTTATGACTGGCAAGAAATAACATGACATTTAAAAATAAATATTTTAAAGAACTAAAACATAAGCATAACTTAGACCTGTGTTTGTACATAAAAAAAAAAAATTTTTTTTCTTCGTCAATTCATTTTCTTTGACATTTGCACTAGTAAGTCTTGAATAATCTTGTATCATTTTGTAAAGTTTTGAGTTTTAACATTTATCATTTACAGAAACGCGAGGAAGGTTGGTGGGTAGTCATTGGTGACCCCAAGAACAACTCTCTGCTGTCCATCAAGCGCTTAACACTGCAGCAGAAGGCTAAAGTAAAACTTGATTTCATGGCGCCCGTCCACGGCCACTACAACTATGTCATCTTCTTCATGAGTGACGCTTACATGGGCTGCGACCAGGAGTACAAGTTCAGTGTGGACGTGAAGGAGAGAGACAGCGATAGTGACAGTGATTGAAGCCGTTCACATCGCTGTACGTGTAATCGATTGAACATTCATTGCCATCTCAGATGTTGGGGTTCAGTCCACTTCATGGTGGTCACAGTGTTCAGTAAACTTCACCAGAAGAAAACACAGTCAAGCCTTACATGTCGTCCAGACATTTCCTCAGAGTAATTTTACATGTCAAATATTTATAGAAATCACATGAGCAGTTTTTTTTTAGAAGAACAGATAAGAGAAATGATGACTGAGGTAAAACTTTTTTTTTGTCTTTTTTTTTTTTTTTTTAAACCTCCATCTACTTTCATGACTTGGAAGAATTTTTTTTTTTGTTTTTGTGAATTTAATAAACCACACTCTACACATCACCCACCTGTCTTGCTAAAAGAGGTCATTGATCATTGAATTGCCTCCGTCATTCTTTTTTCTCTCTTCCCCACAGTAGAACTGTTTTTTAAAAAAAACATACTTTTTCTATGTGCATAAATATTTATGAAATGATGCCAGTGAAGATGTGTGTTTACTTTGTGAGCAGAATGTATGTGCTGTGTGAATTTATGCTGGTAATCTTTATTCAGTGTTTCTAGTTGCAGTTTTGCCAGAAAAGCTGGTCTGTACTCTAGGGCGGCCTGAGAACCCAAGTTTTGTTGAGAACTCCGAGAAATAACCAAAAATACCACCATTTTGTTATATGTGGTATTTTTGTTCACAATAAAACAAATGATTTGTTATTCTGTGTTGTTTAAACTTGTCATCATTTCTTTAATGTTTTGCTGAAGTTTTTGCTGTGTGGACCAGGTATGTTTTCCTTGAACATACACAACTAGAGCAATATAAAAGTCTGGTGCATGAATGTTTAAGGTTTTTATTCTTTTCTTTTAAAAAAAAAATGTATGTGCTTCGTATAGATTAAATGATATGGTGATCATCACTAACGTAAATGCCTTTGAATGTAAATGCTTCAGAAGAGTTTTTTCAAATATCATGGCCACAAAAAAGAACAAACATATCCATACTACAATAACTTAATATTGAAGATGGCTGGCTAGTAAAGAGAGAAAACTTAAATATTTTGGACACATTAAACATCATGATAATCTAGATAAAACCATCTAGGAAGGGTACCTAATGGGAAAAAGAAAGAGAGGAAGACCAAGGTGAAGATGGCAAGACATTGATGATCTGCAAATGGATGCAACAGCAGCAGGCCATCTTGCTTACAACCAAGAGGCCTACAGGAGTGCTGTTAGAGAGGCAAAGTTCCTCAAGGGACATACAAATGAATGAATGAAATGATCATCACTATTTCACTATGTGTAGTTCATGCCCACTTTGGTGTTATTTCTTACAAATTTGTTCACACAAGTTATGGAGTCTGTATTTTTCTTTTTGTTTCATAAAATTAATAAACTGTTGTTGATTATAATCTGTATGTGAATTTGTTGAGGTGGATTACTGGCCTGTACTATATTTGTTATATTGGTGGCTGTGCTTTCATGTTGTGAGTTACTCAATTTTCAAAGGGTTAAGAATTTGGTATACAGGCCATTCTAACATTCTCCCTTTCATCGTACAGCTTTCACTCAGTCACAGGCATTCAGTATTAGTTACTGGACACAGGCAGGGGAAGCATCAGCAAAGGGAGGTTTTATTTAAGAACAACATTTTAAATGATGGGCATAAAAACATATTAAATCAACACATTTAAAAAAAAAACATCCATTACACTAGCCAGCAACATATTCCATGCATCATTACCTTCTCCTTTCAGTCAAGATGAAACTTTTTAATTCTCAATATCTGTTGAGACTTGTCCTATCTTCTTTTCAAGTCATTTTATTTCTGTGTCTTATTCTCCATTTATTTCAAGATTTCCTCATAATTTTGTTTTTAAACCCCAGGAGAAAATGTAACTCAGATTGGCTTGTGTTGCTGTGAAAGATTTCCTTGTCTGCAGAACTCTCTGCTTATGCTGCCATGTTTGTCCCTCACTTTAATATCACAACTGTAGGTTGACTGAAAATATTCATCAACAAATTACTCTCTCCACAGGATACAATCATTATTACTGATCTGCCATGTATGACAGACTCCCCATAACAATAAACATACTCTTCCTTTCACTGACTCGTCGTCAGCAGTATTTCAGCTATGGTTAAGCAACCACCAAGCTTAACAGTTAATCTTTTCACATTTACAATTGTATTCATAAATCTCTGCTGCATGAACAGAATCACATTAAATATTCAAAACACTGAAGAATACACAAAGAAATCTTTGTAGACAAAGCTTTCAGTTCAAACTCTCCTCCCATCCCTTGTACAATTTACTGCAATAAGATTGTCTCATTATTCCTTGGGGTATGTAAAACAGAGACAACAAACACTCCATCTCACTTGGTCTTGGACATAATTAGATAAATATATATATATCCCCATCCAGTTTATTTCTGCACTTTAAAGATTACCAATTTTCTTCATGAATGTTGTATAACAACATTACTGAGTCATCCACACTTTCCATGTGCTACAATACACGAGAATTTGAAAATATAACTTGAGAACAGGGAGTTAGGCAGGGCAGATTGTGTGACATGGAGTGTGATATAACATCACTGAGTGAATGAAAAAAAAAAAAAAGGAGTGGCCTGTCAGCGGTACTCTGGTCTACAGTGTTAGTGCCCATATTTTCCTTGACCTACTAATACATGTCAAGGTGATGCCATTTTGTTCTCCAGAGAGAAATGGGCGCCCATTTTTACAGATGAGTGTCTGAAGCACTTCTTAACCAGACTTTAAACCACCACTCTCACCATGAGAGACAAGAGGACTAATCACTACGCCACTTAGGCACCCCAGTGTGAAAGAGCTGGGAGTCAAAATATGAATTGATGTTATCACTTTCTGTACTCTGAATGTTATACTGAGAAGGAGACTGGAGCATTTATGGTATGGATTTGTCTGGTATGCATAGATCTTGACTAACTCTGATAGAACAAGTCAAGAAATGTTCAACACCTTGAGACAGGACACTGCTGAAAAGAGGATAACCTGGCAGTTCTGTCAAAGAACATACAAAAGTGGAGCTTTCTCTGCTCTTTTATACAATGTAAATAAAATTAGTTTTTGTTCAATGCCGTAAACATGAACAAAGTAACAGATATGTTCATCTTTTTATCCATTTCCCCAATGTCTTATGAAATTCACATTATATTATAATAATAGAGAAATGCCAAAAAAAGGGACTTGAAATTATGCACAAACTACAGAACTGTTGCCCTGATTGGTCATGCCAGTAAAAATCATAATGGGTAGACTTCATAAGAAACAGAAGTCAATATGGTCCAAGCTGGTTTTAGACAAGGAAGAAGATCAAGAGATCATAAATTCAATATAAGATTAATAACAGAGAATTTAATGTGAATCTATACTTATCTTTTATAGACTATTCAAAGGCATTTGATTGTGTACAACACCAGAAACTTCGGGAAATAATGGAAAAAATGGGATTTCCAACACATTTGATACAATTAACATCACTGCTGTATATAGACCAACAAGCAGCAGTAAGAACAAATGGTGAAACAACAACTTGGTTTGACATAAAACAAGGGGTCCATCAGGGGTGTATGCTGTCACCCTACTTATTTAACTTGTATACTGAAAATATAATGAGGAATGTTAGAGAAGATATAGACAAAGAATATTACGATGCCATAACAAGTGGAGGTTATAAAATACTATAGATTAGATATGCTAATGACAGAGTATTACTGTCCACAACACAAAAAGGAATGGAAAAACTAATTATGTCAGTCTGTAAGAACAGTGAAGAGCAAAACCTCTATCTTAATGTGAAGAAAACTAAAATGATGAAAACTGACAAAACAAACAAGGCAGCTGAAATATATATCAATGAGGAAAACTTGGAAGAAGTGGATAGTTTTGAATATCCTGGATCATTACTAACTAATAATGGAGATACAATGAGGGAAATTAAAGGAGGACATCTATCACTCTTAAGAAAGTAAAAGAACTAAAGAAGCTGTGGAGAGGAACAGACAGAACTATAAAAATATGATTTTAAGAGCATGCATCTTTCCCATAGCAACATATGCCTGTGAGACCTGAACACTTAACAAAACAGCTGAGAAACACAAATGCCTTTGAATGTAAATGTTACAGAAGAGTTCTTCAAATATCATGAACATAAAAAAGAACAAATATATTCATATGACAAGAACTTAATACTGAAGAAGGTTGGCTAGTAAGGAGGATTAAAAAGAGAAAACTTAAATATTTTGGACACATTAATGTCATGATAATTTAGAGAAGACAGTCTTGGAAGGGTACATAATGGGAAAAAGAGAAGAAGACCAAGGTGAAGATGGCTGCAAGACATGGTTGATGATCTGCAAATGGATGCATCAGCAGCAGGCCATCTTGCTTACAACCGAGAGGCCTACAGGAGAGCTGTTAGGGAGGCAAAGTTCTGCAAGGGACATGCAAATGACTGATTGATTTCTGAAATATGTGAAAAATGAACATAAACAGAAACTGTTAATCAGAATTTCAGCCTGTTTATATTCAAAGACCTGAACTAAACTTGACTGATATCAAATAACCCATGAATAAAATGAACAACCTGGCAGAACCAGGTCATCTTACAGGTTGGCAATCTCATCTCCTCTTATGTCTCCAGTCTGAGGCATGTGACGTGCTACCGTATCTTGAGCCACACATTTACACGTACAGCCTGTAACAGGGCATTCACTGTGTTCGCTGAAAATTTATAACAAAACTACATGAACAAAGTAATCTTTTCCGTATATCTTAATATCCACTGTGTATTAACACTATGTTCACTACAGAAACAGTGAAGCTGTGTACTGGTTATTACTGAAATTTATTAAGGTAAATGACCAGAGTTAACCTTTTGAAACTCAGTTCCCAGGCATGGGATGAACAAATCTGTCCCGTTTCTTGAAGTACTGCTATAGTAGGATCTCGATTCCACTGAATTTTCAGTACAACACTGTGTTATACTTAAACCGTTATGTTCTTATTAAAATAATGCAAGATTTGATTCAGTGTCAGTGAGTCATTTGTTGACTTTTACAATCCACCTGTACCTCCCAGAGTGCTTGAAGTATACTGTCTGAAATACAACCTTCAGTTTTCAACAATTAGTAAAGTTACCAAAGTTTAGAACTGAACTAAGCTTTTTGGGTCACCTTGCATTAAGAAAGTGCCTTTACGCCCAGTTGCCTCTCCAGTATCAACTTATAGATTTTACACAATACAGTCGAACCCATTTAATATCACATTGCTTTATATCACCACCTGGATAGTGTCACATAAATCTGTATCCCTGGCCAACTCCCATAAGTAATTAATGGGCTTTACTCCCGTTAATATCATCCTGCTTATTGCCACAAATCGGTTAATGTCACAGTATTTTTGCACCCGGAAGAGTTAAGAACCCTGCTTTGTATCAGAGACTGGGCAAGTACAAGCTATAAACATCTCACAAAGCGTTATCAGCTTGTGACTCATCAAAGGGGCCGGACATCTGATCACTGAGTATGTGCCACATCAACCTTTTGAACATGCGAGCATCAAAACTCAGGTGGTGTGAATGATGTGAATGAAAGGCTTACTGTGACCACTCTTTCATGATTGAAATCTAGCTTCTTTCGGGTCATTGTCTTATTTATCAAGATGTGGGCAGCATTAACTCTTTCCGTGCCGGAGGAAGAAACACGGACGTGTTGTGGTGTGCCATAGTAAAAACGCGGGTCTTGATAGGGTTGGAGGTATAGTTATAAAATGGAATGGAAAACAGTATTTCCATGTACTTCCGTATACTTATTATGTTTCAAAGTATAGCTAAATGAATGAAAATTTCATAAATGCAGAGTTTTTTAGGAAAAAAGAAGTAATGTGATGTTTTTAGACACTGACTGTGGCCAGCTCACCATCGGCGTGGTCTAGATCTGCACTAATTACCATCTGAGATGTGTAGATCTACTTGTTGATTTCGTATTGTGATTCTGTGTTGCATTCTTGCTGAATGAATGTCTGAACTAACCTCCTAACTACTCCTAACTACTTCTGCAGTCGTCTAAATATGTTTAGATCTACTTGGAATACATTCAAGAGCAGCGGGGTGGCCATAGGCTATGTCCATACCCCTATCTACATTGTCAAAAATTGAAAAATTTCCATTCTTCTCGTCCTTTTTCTCACTCGGCATCGCTCGTAACTAGGTACTCTTTCGCTATTTTGAAACTGTCACCGGAATCGTGGACGAAATATGTACAATCTAAATGTTACACCGGATGTTTTATTGAAACAAACCAACGATCATTATAATGATCATTGGTAAGCAACAGGAAACCAGAAGTATCATTATAATGACCAAAGGCACGGAAAGAGCTTGAGTTAAGCTGGCAACGTGAGATTCTCGTTATGATAGATAATGGCTACTAAACGCAAATGTGTTGATCTAGATTTGAACAGTAAAATGGATATTCTGAAGCAAATTGATGAAAAAGTTACAAGAAAGGACATAGCGGATATATTTGAAATTGACGTTTCAACTGTGTTGAAACTTGTTAAACTGACGGATGGATGTACACACATGCACTCACACTTGGCCCAGTTAAATCCCTTGTAATGGACCTCGCTTAATGTCAACTCCCCTTAAAGTCATTATATTCTGATGGTCCCGAAGATGTGACATTAAACGGGTTCGACTGTAATTGAAAAATGACTGTCCACTGACAACAGACAATGCTGTACAATAAACACCAGATTAAAGAAAAAAAAGTTAAATCTGCTGTACCCATGCCAAAGCCGCTTATACTCACTTAAACCACTGTGCAATGTGAGCCGCATGGCCACCATGTCGACATGTCTGGCACCAAGTAAACCACTCCTGAAAGGGTGTTAACTTTGCTCCATTTCCTGGTGAGCAAGAGAGCAGAACTCTAATGTTAAATTAATCACCTTTAAAGTGATGACTGAGAGGACAAATGAATGAAAACAAACATAACAAAAATTATGAGAAATATTAGAGAAAGAAGCTGCTGATGTTTGTATGAAATTTCATGTATCAAGAACCCAGAGCTGGTCTGTTATTGTGGAAGAATGTGAATTACTTTCTGGCTAGACAGAATTAATAACTGTTAGCACATTAAGCTTTGGCCATGAAAGAAAGCGAAAAAGAGACAGATTAAGAGCAACCTGGTAAGAAATGCAGGAGCTGAGATGGCAGAATTCCACACTGGTGAGCCACTCTGTTTAGCATAAGAAACATAGTTAAGGTGGACACTGTTTATGCATTTTGGAAAGATGACAAAAGGTGAAGAGCAGTTTCTTCGAGACACCAATAATGACTGCAGTCCTACTTCTGAACTCTGATGAATAGAATACATATACGGAACTGAAAAATATTTTTCCGACATCTGCAGTTGAGAGGGAACATTGGTATTCATATCACCTAATGGTACATAAACAAAGTGATGGAGATGTGGGGCTCGATTTTTCAACTGTTCTTTGATCAGAATTTTCTTTCTGCTGTTCTAGTCCTAGCTCAGTCAGTCAGTCATCTGCATGTCCCTTGACTAAGTCAGTCATTTGCCTGTCCCTTGCGGAACTTTGCCTCTCTAACAGCACTCCTGTAGGCCTCTCGGCTGTAAGCAAGATGGTCTACGTCTGATGCATCCATTTGCAGATCATCAATGATGTCTTGCAGCCATCTTCACTTTGGTCTTCCTCTCTTTCTTTTTTCCATTATGTACCATTCCAAGACTGTATTCTCTAGGTTCTCATGATGTTTAATAAGTAAAAATATTTAAGTTTTCTTTTTTTAATCTTCCTTATTAGCCAACCTTCTTCAGTATTAAGTTCTTGTAGTATGGACATATTTGTTCTTTTTTTGTGTCCGTGATATTTGAAGGTGATAGAAGTCGTCTTTCACATCATCATCTGCATCATTCGTGGGTGCATAACACTGTATTATTGTCATTCTTCCATGTCTTAGGTTGTATCATGCTCTTATTATACGACTTTTTATTATATAAAAAATACACATAGAAGGGACAGATATTGAAGAAGTCAATCAATTTGCATACCTTTGCAGCTACATAGACCAGGATGGTGACGCTAGAAAGGAAGTTAGGATCAGAATTGCAAAGGCAGCTTCAATCTTCAAGAATCTTGAGAACATATGGAATTCAAAAGTTATAAGTACAAAAACCAAGTTAAGACTATTCAATTCAAATGTAATATCCACCCTCATTTATGCATGTGAAAGCTGGAAAACAACTAAAGAAATAGAAAAGAAATTAGACTCTTTTGAAAACAAATGCATAAGGAAAATACTCGGCATCAAGTGAAACGAATTCAAGAACAATGCAGAGATAAGACAGATGACTGAACAACAACCAGTCTCATGGGTGATCAGGAAAAGGAGATGGATATATGTTGGTCACTTGATGTGAAGAAATGATCAGAGAATCCCAAAACAAGCTATCAAGTGGAACACAACAGGCCAAAGAAAAAGAGGTAGACTGCGTGAAACTCTGAAGAGGAAACTGTTAAGAGAGGCCAAATTAACAGGCATAAAATCCTTTGATGAAGTTGAAAGACTCGCCGAAGACAGGAAAAATTGGCGAACTACTTTGCGAGCCCTATGTGACGTTTAACGGCATGGGAAGATATAAGATATGATATTTGAAGGACTCTTCTGTAGCATTTACATTCAAAGGCATTTATGTGTTTCTCAGCTGTTATGTTATGTGTCCTGGTCTCATAGGCATATGTTGTGATAGGAAAGACGCATACCCTTAAAAATCTTATTTTTGTAGTTCTGTCTGTTCCTCTCCATGGCTTCTTTAGTTGTTTTACTTTTTTAAGAGTGACAGATGTCCTCCTTTTAATATCCCTCATTGTATCTCCATTATTAGTTAGTAGTGATCCAAGATATTCAAAACTATCCACTTCTTCCAATTTTTCCTCATTGATACATATTTCAGCTGCCTTGTTTGTTTTGTCAGTTTTCATCAATTTAGTTTTCTTTGCATTAATATAGAGGTTCTGCTCTTCGCTGTTCTTATGGACTGACATAATTAGTTTTTCCATTCCTTTTTGTGCTGTGGACAGTAATACTGTGTCATCAGCATATCTAATCTCTGGTATTTCATAACCTCCAACTGTTATGGCATCGTAATATTCTTTGTTTACATCTTCTCTAACATTCCTCATTATATTTTCAGTATACAAGTTAAATAAGTAGGGTGACAATATGCACCCCTGATGGACCCCTTGTTTTATGTCAAACCAAGTTGTTGTTTCACCATTTATTCTTACTGCTGCTTGTTGGTTTAGATACAGCAGTGATGTTAATTGTATCAAATGTGTTGGAAATCCCATTTTTTCCATTATTTCCCAAAGTTTCTGGTGTTGTACACAATCAAATGCTTTTGAGTAGTCTATAAAGGATAAATATAGATTCACATTAAACTCTCTGCATTTCTCTATTATTAATCTTATATTGAATATATGATCTCTTGATCCTCTTCCTTGTCTGAAACCAGCTTGGACCATATTGACTTCTTCTATTTTCTTTCGAAGTCTACCCATTATGATTTTTAACAGAATTTTACTGGCATGACTAATCAGGGCAACAGTTCTGTAGTTTGTGCATAATTTCAGGTTACCCTTTTTTGGCAGTGGTATGAATACAGTTCTTTTCCATTCTTTTGGCTAAATACCTGAATACCATATCTTTTTACATAGTGCATGATAGATTGTTGCACATTCCTTTCCTCCTGCTTTAATAAATTCAGCTGTTATCTCATCACATCCTGGTGATTTACCATTTTTCAGAATCTTTACTGTCCATAAAAACTTCTTCTATTGTCGGTTCGGGTTCTTTCTCCTCCAATAATAATTCACACTGTTGATTTCTGCTTCCACAGTCGGTTGTTTCATACATTCCTTTGCAATATTCCTTCCATCCTTCTAGAATTTCCTCTGTCTCTGTCAAGGTATTCCCCATCTCGTCATAAATTACATTTAGCTTAGATGTGACATTTCTTGTCAATGTCTTCATTTCTTTAAACATTTCACTATCTCTTCCACACTTCTGATGTTCTCCTATTCTTTCACAACAATCTTGTATGTATTTTTTGTCTTTTCTTATGTTTCTTCGTACTTCTTTTGTTAAAGTTTTATATTTCTCTTTGTTGTTGTTTGTCACTTTCCACTGCATCTTCATTTCTCTACATTGTTTTCATCAGTTCTAGTGTACCTGCTGTGATCCATCCATTCTTTTGTGTTTTCTTTACTGCAACCATGTCTTTAGTTGTTGTTATTAAGATATCTTTGGCCTGCGTAGCCAATTCATCTGGTGTCATCTCCTCTTGTACAGCCATCAGGATTTCGAAACGGTTCTTCACTTCTATACTGTAATCAGGAAAAGGTTAAGAATTCTTAGTCCGTGCATTAATTCCTTGCCTGTTTCACTTCCAGATCCTGATGATGTCCCCATGTGAGTTAGACATATGGCACATCGAGGCAAAGCTTTCCTGCAGCTAGGACAGCATGTAACCTATGAACAGAGAGCAACAAATAACCATTTACATTTACAATACAATGTAACAATCATTGACACAGAATATGATGTAACAAATAATCATTCACACAGAATACAATGTAACACTGAGTGGTGAAGTGGTTAGTGCAATGGTCTCTCATGGCGAAGGTTGGGGGTTTGAGTCTGACCTGAGGCACCCCAGTCACCCAGGTATAGAAATAGGTGCCCGACTTCTTCTGGAGTTTGGAAATTAAAGGCGGCCAGGCATGATACTGACCATATCACCCTCTAGTGTGTTGACAGGTCAAGGAAAATATGAGCAGAAACACCATATCCCTATGTGCTTCTAAGGCAAGACAGGATTACCATTACCTTTATATAGACAACACAGGAATACAATATAACAAATTCACACAACGAAACTTACTGAAAATACGATCGTGATTTCTCATTACATGCCTCAACTAATGCTCAATGTTGTGGTCTTAAAGTTGTATTATCCTTGTTAACTGAGAAATGGTTCAGGTGATATCTGTTTTAGATGCTAAGCAAATAAAATAAGAAAACTAAACTTTCACAAAGTTTAAAATGCTACTCTCAAATGAACTATTAGATTAAAAAGTCTTTAGTAAGTACAACTTTGATTGATTTCTCAATTGTTCATCATTATGAAAAAAAAAAAAGGTTTCTATATTTGAAAATGAAATTAATACAAGAAAACCTGTCTTCTATTTTCACCTTTGGTCGATTTTGCTGGCCTCTCGAAAATGGTGATGTGAGCAAGTTACGGGCCCTGCCCAACAAAGACATGTTTGCGGACACTGACTTGCCACAGAAGTTACAACTGACATGCACTTGTGCTGCAACTCGGTGATCTTGGATGAAGGACTGGCGGACAATATCAAACTGTGCTCTGAAAACAGAACATCATTAGCAAATATATTGCTGGACACAAGAAACTGAATCATCTTTTATTGTTTTTTTTACAGTTCCATTAATGTTTATATTTAAAACATAAACTACAGATAAAAAAACAATGAATATACAAAATTATATTTACCTCTGATGCCAAAATCTCCATCTGTCCAGCAAGTCTCGATACCTGTAAAAACTCATAATATTAATTTTTAGGACTTCATTTGAAATATGATCTGGCAGCTTATAACATGTTTTTATTTTGGTGGCTTTTACTTTAATTACTAACAGGATAATTACTTATAAATTAAATGAATAAAATGAAATTATATACATTGTTTTATATTCTATGCCATGGTCAATGATTTTTTTGTCAACTGATGCATTTCTTGTGAAGACATGTAAAATAGCGATTCTGATACTTTTTTTGGTTTTTGTTTGTTTGTTTGTTAAATAAGGGCTTTTTTTAAATTAAAAAAATCATTATATTCAGATGTACCTACACAAAGCTTACGCAATTCTTAACATTCATGATCAACACTTTAATGTTATCATTATTTTTATTATTATACACATCAAAAGACACGTATACATATCAAAATATATAATGAAGATCATACTAAAAGGAAAGATAGAAGGAAAAAGAGTGAGAGGCAGACCGAGATATATAGAAACGAAGATAACATACACGAGTGGACAGGACACAGCCTAGCTGACTGCATCATCAAAGTGAGGGAGCATGGAAACTGAAGATTCAAAACTGCCAATATTTGTTCTGAAGATGGCACATGATGATAATTATTATACATCAATCTTCTTCTTCTTCCTGCTCACCTGCTACAACTTGGACAAAGCCTCGTATTTTATATGACTAAACTGTGCGTATCTTATTTTGTTCTTCTCCACCGACTGCCTTGTGATCCAGAAAACCTTGTACACAGCAGCTTATCACAGTATAACTTTTGATATCTTCATCTTCACACAAGGGAATGTGATCATACTACTACATTTTGTGCAACTTTCAGCCAGATCCTTTCTCGCTACACAATAACTTCTGTCTTGCAGTTTTAACAGCAATATTTTCCCTTACATTCACTTCTTGCTTGTGTTCATCTAGTCTTTATAGTGTTCTGACTGAACAAATCTCTCTCCCTCACTCTCTTTCTGTTCTGCCATAGTATCTTTCAAATGTGTCAATCCTTCAAGCCACTAAGTCACATCAGTGTCTCATTACAAAACCTAGTACTTTTGGGTATATTTCACATCATTACCTTCTTTTCTTACCTTACCTGATATACATATCCCTGATCTCTTTTCTGACATTACTGTAGACAAAACTTGGAATGTACTATATTTAAACACACTTCAAAACATGCGTACCCTTCTATCCATTCAATCACTCTTGTATCTTTCATGACAACGCTGGACATTGAGAACACAGTCGCTACAGCAGCTGTTTGGACATCTGCTGTGCAATCAACATAGTTTTCCAAAAGATCAATTCCTTTACTGACATACCTGAACATATTCAGAAAAATACAAAGAACTAGTTAATGAAGGCCAAGCTGTAGGTCTGTAAGTAGCTGGTGATTGTGACTTAACATCAAAGAAGTGGAGTTAACATTTTATCTGAAGTCTCTAACGGCTCATTAACAGGTCACCAGAAGATGCTGATTATATGAGCTCATTTGTGAAATTTGAAAATAATCATACAACATTAATTCATAACAAGTATGAAAAAAAAATGTAATGTGTATTAGTTATGTTATATACCAAGCTGATATGATGATAATGAAGTGAACAATGGACTAAGAAAGCGCTGAATACAAAGCAATGAAATAGGGCACTGAAACACAGAATTGTGGACAAAAAAAGGGAACAAGCTAAAAACTGCATTATTTGGACTTCAGGGAAAAAAAAAAAAAAACGGCTTAAGGTATGCTCTTGGAGAAGGACTAAAGACGCTGAAGAACCGATGAATAACTAGAGTTGGTGGCATGCAAGAAAACTTAAAAATGGTGCCCCTTGAGAAATATCATATACAACACAGTTGTAGATTTCATAAAGAAGTAGAGTTTTTTTCCACTTTTTAACCATAACAATTGTGAACCTTCCTTAAATTTGGCACTGGATCACATACTCCACCTGCTTCTCCCTATTCTTCTTCAATCTCCCTGGCACTGTGAGCTGGTGATCTTTGCAGCCAACACAGCAAAGATGTTGAGGCACACCACCATTTCAGCAAGTCATGGCAGCGTTTTATGTCCCTAGGTGCAGCTAGAAAGCGGGGCTGTGCAATATTTCTTTAGCAGACTCCACCACCAGGAGGACTATGGCAAATTTGCCCCGTTAGTCAGCCAGGCCTGTTAGTGGGGGCTACCAATGGAGAAGTAGGACAGGGTCTTGGTCAGCTATGGTTTGACAACCCTGAAGCTAGCATGTCAGCTATGGATCACTGACTGTCAAATCAGACAGCATCTTCACACCCCCCCCCCCATCCTAATTAAACTTCTACTCAAGTGTAACCTTTACCCGTAAGCAAAATCCCATCCAAATCTCCAGTCCTCGTCAGGTCATCTGCCAACTTACACAGGTATGACTTCAACTGGGAAATACAAATATTAAGAGAATAACAATCACTTTAACACTATAGCCTCCTCAGTTTATACTGCTAACAGCTGGATATTTAGCTGATCTATTTGGAACTGGAAGTTGAAATAACTTACATTAATGGGTTTTTGATATCTGACAGTTATCCCAGGTATTCATCAAGAAAAGTTTACAATATTATATTACTTGTAGCTACTGCATACCAGTACATAATTTCACAATTTTTTAAACAGCTGAACAGAAAGCACTGTTAAGATGCTCAATGAGATTATAAATCAGTTTCAGAGTCTGATATCCTTACCTTAGCATCTGGTAAATAGTTCAGGGCAAATCCTATCCTGTCTTCCACTGACATGTCCTTTTCATTCTTTGGTTAGACAAAAAAAAATAATTCCTGAGAATTGTCCTATTAAATTCACAGCATTAGAATACTGTAAATGATTTAAAAAAATAAAACAAAACAAACTCAAACCATCATCATGTGTATGTCAATTAGCATAGGTGATAATTCTTCTTCAATATGTGCACTGATATTTCTAATCAGATGCATTGCCTTTTTTAAAAAAAATTTTTCCGTGCCACTGGGTCAGGTGGTTCAGACATTTTTCTCAGCACGCGTGCACACACACACACGCACACACACACAATTTTTGTCTTTGTTTTACTAGTTTACAATTTCTTTGACAAAAGTTTTTCCGGTCCTCTAGGGCAGACATTGCACCTTCCTCCATAACCATGTATTCACCATTTTCTCTTTGCCTAATGTCATGGGCAATAATTTTTTTTGTTATTATACTCACAAGAAAATACTCGGCATCAAGTGGAATGAATTCAAGAACAATGCAGAGATAAGACAGATGACTGAACAACAACCAGTATCATGGGTGATCAGGAAAAGGAGATGGACATATGTTGGTCACTTGATGAGAAGAAATGATCAGAGAATACCAAAACAAGCTATCAAGTGGAACACAACAGGCCAAAGAAAAAGGGGCAGACCGCGTGAAACTCTGAAGAGGACATTATTAAGAGAGGCCAAGTTAACAGGCATAAAATCCTTTGATGAGGTTGAAAGACTCGCCGAAGACAGGAAAAATTGGCGAACTACTTTACGAGCCCTATGTGACATTTAACGGCACGGGAAGGATATAAGATATAAGATACTCACAAGAACATAACACTGAATCTATACAGCATTGTATTACACTTTTTGTTACCATTATGAAAACTATTTATTTTTTTTTTATAAATCTTTCTTACTACAAAAAAGTATAATCATGACCTTAAATGACATTAAAAAAAAAAGTTTGCTGTGATTTGTAACATAAACACCAATACTTCACAACACTAATAGTTTATCTCACATGAGTCATGAGAATCTGAACAAACCCACCAGGACATCCTCATAATTATCTTCATCACAGGCCAGGAAAGCAAAAATAGCTTTGAGATAAGGGTTTTCTAACTGGTATCTCAGTGTGCCACAGGTTCGTCGCCACAATGCATTCTTGTCTTCTGTGAAGCCAGACAGGGCCATGGCCACAGCCTGAAGGTTGGGCTTACCTTCTGCATTGAGACAAACAGGCAATAAGATTAGCTGAACTGTATAACTGAACTACAACCATGCTTGTTTGTGATTAAAATTTCCAGTCTAAAATACATGCTATATACTGTTGATGGGAACAATCGATTTAATAACAACTAATTACACATCTCACTGGATATAAACAAAAGAAGGCAGTCCTATCTGGCACATAATTAATCAAGATGATATTCTTGTCATGATGCCTGCTTGTAACATTCTCAAAACTGCTGTTTTCCATCCTCAGTTTTCTCATGTATACAGGCTCGCTGCTGGACATTCAGAACAAATAAAGAAGACAAAACTTGAGGTGCAAGAGTAACAGTTTTCATTGCAGAAATACCAAAAGTTGAAAACAAAATAATTTGCACCCTTCTACATCCACCCACAAAATTAGTTCCCATGCTTGACTAAGACACACTAAAATGGTTGATAAACTTCACTCAACTAACACAAACAGATCAGCTACCTTGATCTGCTTTTATAGCACAGTTGCTGAGAATCTCTAGAGCTCTCTTGATGTGAAGGTAAAACAGCGCAATTGCAGAGGCCCTCTCAGGGTTAGCAGCTTGAACAAGACTGAAACACAATAAATATTGTTCACAAAATGCTCGTAATTAATCATTATCATATGACCTTAGTACAGTATTCTCAAACACTCTCATAAATAAAGGAATATCTGAGATTTTTTTTAACGTGCTCAATATTTTAAACATTAATTACTCAACTTAATCTTATTGCTGGGAACAAAATGGGTTAAAAAAAATAAATAAAAAAATAACTGCAGTCAACTAGTCTTCTTTAGTAGCTGTGAGCTTGTAATTTTAAAGTGTCATAAATGCTAAAAATAAAAATCAAATTATTTCCCAATAAACCAAGGTGGCAGAGCCATTGATGAAAAAAAAAATGTTTACATGGTCTTGGGCATTGACTCATAGCAATTTACTGCCATGGAGATGTGAAATGTTAGAGACAAAACCATACTGGGCTCAGCTTTCTCTTGAGGTAATGTTCTAGTGTCTATCTTCCTGTTGTTATTCCCAGATGCTAGAACCATGTGCTAATTTTTCAGCAGAGCTGACTGAAGTTGGGTGGAGCTGAGAAGTGAATCCAGTCTCTCTGTCATGAGAGTCAGATTTTTAACTGTGCTTTTACTCTCATTTTTATTTTATTCTTTTACCAGAGATAAAAACAATTTGTTATCTATTTCTATAAAGTGGTGTGCTGAAATTAGCTTATATACAGTTATATGACTCCCGCACAAATGAAAACACAAACCTCTCAATGAACCCTTCAAAGTTTTCTTTCGGATGATCTGGTACCCAGCCACACAACTGAAGGGCCATTGTCCTGTATGGAGATGAATTTTTTTCATTGCATAATGTAATATGTATAAACAAATAAACAAACAACAAATGTCTAAATGTGCTTTCTGACTCATTTATTATTTTTTTTCTATTCACCCACTGTGGACTTGAGAACTGCCCTATATTCAGGTGACTGACTTTTTTTTCAAAAATATCCTATTTTCCTTTCTTGCTCTGACAGCCATGCATATGTGCAATGTAAGCTATGCACACCACATCCTGAAGACAGATACTCTCCATTTCCAGAGGTTGTTTCACTCACCTTTTGTGTAGGGAACCTATATTTGCTGAGGATGCAGATATCAAAATCCTCAGCCCACAGTTTTTTGTGCATGAAGATACTTTTGCAGGCATTCAAGATATAAACTTTTAGATGTTTCACATATTTACAAAAAACCCAGAAAATTAACACAATATAAAAATGTATTAAATATGAGAGCTGAAAAAAATTAATCACACAAGTTGTAACCCATCAAGAACTGATCAGAAAAGAACAGAAAATATCATATTTTCTCAGATTTGTTACATTTTAAAATTAAATGTTACTATCCTGAAAGAAAAATATCTAAAACTTGGCTAACACGATAAAATGAGTGATTACGTCTGCTCTTTCTGTAGTGCTCAGGGCTTACCTTTTCACTGCTTCTATAAAACTTAGACCTACTTCTCACTGCTTCTATAAAACTTGGACCTACTTCTCACTGCTTCTATAAAACTTGGACCTACTTCTCACTGCTTCTATAAAACTTGGACCTACTTCTCATTACTTTCATAGTGTTCAAGACCTACTTCTCATTATTTTTATAGTGTTCAAGACCCACTTTTCACTGCTTCTGTAGTGCTCAATAGCTACTTCTCATTGCTTCTGTAGTGCTCAAGATTTACCTCTCATTATTTCTATAGTACTCAAGACCTACTCCCCACTGCTTCAACAGTGTTCAAAACCTACCTCTTATTGATTCTATAGTGCCAAAGATCTACCTCTTACTGTTTCTATAGTGCTCAAACCTACTACTTATTGACCCTATGGTGCCCAAGACCTACCTCTCATTGCTTCTATAGTGCTCAAAACTCACTACTTATTGACCCTATGGTGGCCAAGACCTACCTCTCACTGCTTCTATAGTGTGTCCTCTTTGTATACTTTGCTCCTTCTGAGGCTTTCCAGTGCACAGCCACTGACTCACTGTTCATATTCCCCTCTTCCTTATCCAAGTGAAGGAGGCAGATGACACCCATCGCTGGAAGGAAGCGTTGTTTACCGTTACTGGCTGCCTGAGATGCTATTAGAGCCCGAATGTCTTGTTTTGTATTAAAGGACATAACAAATGTTTAACTGAAGTGTCCATCTGACACATGCCAAGTAATCATTGCTGGCATGGCTTAGGTTTTATGTATTAATGAGGTCAAAAGCAAAATATGATTGGACGAATCTTTGTGTAAAAAATATAATGTGAAATCCACCACATCACACAATGTGTTTAATGTGCCACCTTGGAAGATGTTCACCACCGTTCTTATATATTGCTATTTACTTCAAACACATCACTGTCACAACTAAAACAATACTCATAAAAAACAAAAAGACAAGTATACCAAAAAAAATGGTAAGAAAGAATGTAGCAAAATGATAAGATTAATGAAAATTCATGAAAGTGATAGAGTGATTAGAACAAAAACTAATTTAAAAAAAGAAATAACACAGTAAATCAAAATAACATTGAAGGATACTATAAATCCATCTCCACAATCCTTGAAGTTTTGGTTCATTTTCTATAGCTCTCATGTTTGCTGTGATGTCTTGTGCCTGCAGAATATATCAAAGGAAAATAACACTTTGGATGTCACACATACTTTTAATCTACTCCACTTTAAAAAAAAACAGAAATAGAAACTCATTAAAAAATGAGAACTTAGGAAATACATATTTACATGCTTGCAGGATCCATCAAAGATTCATTCTGAATCAGTCATGAATAATCACTGAAAAATATAACCTTTCCCAATTATGGAGAAAAAAATAACATGATGCTAGTATGCATGAGCTGTATAATAACCATATGAAAGAAAGCAATAAATCACAGCCAATGAACTACAGACTACAGAGGTAGGAAACTCGCTGCAGAAAGTGAAACAATAGAATCCCTCAGGTCACCAGAGAAACATCCCCCTCTAGCAAGCATTTCAGCTCTTTAAATGAGAAATAAATCATGACCAACGAACTGCAGATTACAATAACTAGTTCAAATGCTTGTATCCCCACACATATGACAAGGTCAAATGACAACAATTTAAATGTTTGTATCTATACATGGCCAAATGACAACAGTTCTTCTTCTTCATACACACATCGGCGATGATGCGTGGTACCCTGATTTTTGCGATGCACCTTTTGGCTGGGTACCTCCGATTTCAGCACCTTTCCTTGCTAGGGCAGACTGTGGTCTTGCTTGGACTGGCATGGAGACAGTGGTGTAGGCTGGCCTGGCCAAAACTTTGTTTTTCCAGTCTCTAGTGGCTGTAGTTACGCCCCTTCTCCATGTCAGATCTAGCGTGCAACGCTGGCTGGCCAGATGGCTTTGAGGCAGTTCCATAGAGACACTCTGACTTTGGAATGAGGAAGACGATGAGTGCCTCAACGATATCCATTCCTCGCCACCTATAGTCTGCTGGCTCTGTTTTGTTTACGTCATTCTGATAGCCATTTTTGTAAAGACCCATAGGCTTGTCACGTCCTGGATTCATTGGTTTCACAACAGATTTTCCTCATCCCTGCCGGCGATCCCCATGTCCCCATCCATCCACCAATCTGACATTACATTTTACAAAAATAACAATAACAATTAGTGTTGTTTGCTACAGGTTTCTGGGCTACAGATGTAGGCCAGAGTTTTCAAGCAAATATATCTATGTTCCCTGTCTCACAAAGACTATGTTATGATAAGTGTGTTCTTAACACAGTTGTTTCCAGGGGAGCAACAATTCAAATGTTTGTATCTGACAAGGCCAAATGACAAAAGTTCAAATGTTTGTATCTGACAAGGCCAAATGACAAAAGTTCAAATGTTTGTATCTGACAAGGCCAAATGACAAAAGTTCAAATGTTTGTATCTGACAAGGCCAAATGACAAAAGTTCAAATGTTTGTATCCACATGTCTGACAAGGCCAAATACCAACAAACTTCCAGTATAAAAAAAAAAACAAAACTACATGAAATCAACTCTATGCTGCTGGGATGAGATGTTGAGAGTATTATTAGAAGATGTTGAGAGTATTATTAGAAGACAAATCACTTCAATGAAAAAAAAAACAGTTTGGACATTGCAAATGGTTTAATCCTACTATGACTTACGAAACTTGGCAGCTTCCAGAAATAGCTAACATACACCTGCTTCAATATCATCTAATGTTGGGAAAAAAAAAAAAAAAAAGAAAGAATGTTCTAGTAAGCCACTTACTTGTAGGCCATAGTTCAAACTGATTCTTTTCCTCATGATATTGGAAATATCATCCTTCTCAGTTTTTTCAAGACATTTGAGGATGCCTTTGTTTACTGTCATCATCAGTTTAAAGTTTGAGGACCACTCCTGCAGAGTCACAGACAGAAATTTGTATAGCACAGAAAACAAATCTCAGCTAAAACAATTTAGCATTCTCCCCAAGTTAACTCACGCTGACTTTTCACTCTTACAGGTTTACTCCACGAGTTAACATGCCAAGTGCATGCAGACACACTTCCTAGCATTATCTGCGAGTTTTCATTCACTGTTCTAAACAACAATGACCTAGTTGCTGGTTAATGTAGGAGGCTGATGGAACAGCAAATTCAACAAGCAGGTCAAGTTAAATAAAGCCATGCTTTCGTTATACACTACATGCAGTGACAACAATGGCTGGGATGTTCATTTGGGGAAAGATGATAGAAGCGGCAATGATTCTGATTATGTGGACTCAGGTGAGACTGACAGTTATGAAAGTGATGACAACAAAGTGTTGCCACTGTACCACCATCACTACATCATCATTATTATTATCATCATAGCTATCATCATCATCATTATTACCACCATAATTATTATCATTTGTGACCATCTTTATTATCATAATCACCATCATCATCACATCACCATCTCTATTATCATCAGCCTGTGTCAAAAGTTTATTTCTGGCAATAAATAATTGCATTGTCTTTACAACTGCTCTGCTTGTGTTTTTTCATTCTACTCATTTTTTTGTGAAAATAATTCGCTGCTGTAAGAGTGATGCAAATTTTTTTTTTATATAACACTAAAAGGAGTTAATATATGTACATACACACAAAATGTGCATGCTTACATGAATCTTAAAAATATACACTAAATCTTACACATCCAATGAAATGTTTATCAAGTAAAAACAGTAAACATGACAACCATAACTGAGCATGTGCATTCTAGAAAATGGCACTGACAGCCACACTGATGTTAGCAACGGTGAAGCACAAACCCTCAACCACTGCTTCCATGCTGCAGCTACAGTAACAGATATTCTAAACTGCTCTAGTCGCAGCTCATTTTGCAGGTTTTTGCTGTAGGGTATCTACAGATACTGTCATGAGATTTTTTTTCCACATATAAATGGATCTTTTCTCCTCCTGGTCTAGGATATCTTCAGCTGTTACTCTGTTAAAATAGTTTGTGGGTGGGGTGGGGGGGGGGGTTATAACTGAGCTGTAATGGTCCTTTTCTATAAAGGCTGAGGACCATTTATTATAGAATTCTAAAAGCACAATTACGTTTATGGAATAAATCTAAACAAAGAAAAAAAAAGTAAATGAAAAATGGCATAAAAGAATGAAGAAAGATCAAATTTTTTAAAAATGGGGAAAAAAAAAAAAATGACAAAATGAAGAAGCTGTGAATGACCATGACAATAATACCATAGGGATGCGTTCAAAAACTGTCATATCTCTGAGAGCACCATTTGGCAGGACACCCATAAGCCTGTTCTCATGTCGTGGATGCCAGGCAAAGGAAGACAGATGAGTCTTTCCAAAAGCTGCAGCCAAAGAAAAAATTGGGAAGAAAAAATAGAGTTTATTTTATAATCCTTCATGATTATTTTGATTATTAATATAATTTATAAGAAATACACGCACAATAAAAAGTTTAAAATGTACAATTAATGCTGTTTACTAATATTATTAATCTTCCAAACAAAATTCTATAGATTTTACCCTAAATCCAGACTTTGACTTTTCCAGTCCCCAGGTTTACGAGTTTTCACTTTTTTTTTCCTTGTGTCAGATAATGAAACGTACAGGTCCTCTTCAGCTGTGCTACATCTCCATACAGAATGTCAGTGACTGAGGAGTTTGGTGGTATCAAGTTCTTCCAAAGGTCCTTCAATCCACTGCAGTCAAGCAGGTGGTGTTTAACAGTTTCTTCTTCTTGTCTGTTGCAGTGCATGCAGTATGGTGTGTGGTCAGTGGTCACTCTGTGTAAGTGCTTACTGAGGGTGATGTGTCCTGTTCTCAACCTGAAAACTGTGCACTGGTCTCTACGACATAAGCTGTTGATGTGGTCTCCGTGGTTAGGCTTTCGCAGGTAGGCATCTTCCAGCTGGATTACTGGCCCAGCTGTCCATCCACTGCTGCTTGCAGTTGTTGTATATAATGTGTTTAGTTGTTCTCATGTTGGTGGAGATGTGGGGCTGTGACATGGTGGCTCCACTCTTTGCCAGTCTGTCAGCATGTTCATTTCCTCTGATATCTATGTGCCCTAGTATCCACTATTGGGCGGTCTTGATGTCATAGGAGGTGAGTTGGTCTATTGCACTGAGTATGTCAGTTGTAATGTGATCAGTTGCTGGTATCCAGTTTTCAAGGGCCTGTAGAGCAGACTGGTAGTCTGAGAAAATAACGTTTTTTTGGGTGGGAGGCAATGTTTTGGTATTTGGTGGTGGTGGCAGCCAGGGCTGTTAATATTGCCTGCATCTCTGCATCACAAGTGGAGCAGCGAGATCCACAAGCAGCAGAAATGTGGCTTGTTGTCTTGTCTGGAAACATTATGAGTACCCCATATCCTGCATCACACAATAATTAGTGTATAAGTATATAACTATACATGAAGCACTGCAATAAAGCTGTGACTTGTCCGGCAGTGTGTGTCAGGAATGGATTTAGTAGAACGTGGAGACTTTAAATAGTGACCTGTGATATGTGGTTGGTGGGTTGTAACTAGGGGTTGTGGATGGTGAACTGGGGAGGGGAGAGAGTGATACAATGTTGACCTAGCCAGGAGAAATTGAAATAGATGACTGGGTAAGAGAGGTTGCAAAGTGATGCTGTGAGGAGGTTTGAAAAGAAAGAAGGGGTGGACTTAGTGGAGAGGTACTATAATGATTGAAGAGAATGTTAAGTGTAGCTAAACAGCGAGTTTAACCCATGTGGCTCCAGCGTCACATAATTTTGAATGCAGCAGTTCTCAAGCGCCAAGTGCCTTGTGTCATCTGCATGACATTGTTTGATGGCTGGTAACAGTATTTTTTAGTATTCATGTGAATCTATACTTTATCTCCTCTCTCTATTTCTTCGTCCTGTATGTTTTTGTATGATTAAGGCTCACGCTGAAATGTCACAACTTTGTAATCATTAAGTAATAAAGCTGCTCCTACTTTTTCCTAGTTTGTACATTCTCATATCCTGCATCGTCTGTTTCCATCCTAAATCCAGAACTTCAGGATTACATTTTAAAAAATGTAATTCAATATTATACTTACGCTGAATGTTTCGTTCAATAGAAGCTTGTTCAATTTCATCAGAACCAAATAAAGAGTGCTGTATATCATGATGCTTGATGCTGGAACTATCTTTGCTGAGTACAGACAGAACACCAAGCCTGCAATTACAAAGAAAAGACAGATTAAAATTCTAACATCCTGAAACTGCTCATTTGTGCACAAACTACATAAATATTCATGAACACATTCTCTCTTTATATATGGATCTGCTGTCCTGGGCATGAAGGAGTGCATGATAAATAGCAGGCTGACTGACTGGCTGGCTGGAAAGGTCCCCATGCAAGATGTGCTGAAACTGGATAGGTCAGACATTCTGATGGGTGTTATGGATAAATTGTGCAAGGAGGAAGAGTTGGAATGGGAGAATAAACTCTTCATCCACAGAATGAAGAAACAGGGGAATGAAGCAAGGAGAGAGAAGGACAAGTTCCCTCTATAGATGGAAGTGATGAACCCACAACAAACACGTAATATGAACAATTAGTATGCATACCTTATGTTGGTTATTGAAATGGGCAGTGGAGCTGAAACAGAATGTCCTGACTGCAGGATCTTAAGACCAATCAATCATTCAATCAATCAGTCAATCTCTATATCTCTCTCACACACACTACACCTGTTGATTATATCAATTGATATTGAACGTTTCATTCATAAACACATATGCACACACAAAAAGATTAAGAAAACCTCACCTACATATACTGTTCAAAAAAAGAAATGCAACACTACTGTAGTCATAATGGACACCAAATTTCAAATTTGTATCAAAATTTTATTTTACAGAATTAATGTTTCAATCTTGGCATGAAGAAACTTTAAGACTTTAAAAATGAAATGATGTTCATTAAATTTGGTTTGGACTTTTATTCTTTGCGAGTGAGGCCTCCGTTTCAGTAAAGTGTATGGCCTCCTCTGGTCTGCATCAGAGAACAACATCTCCTTGACATGGATCAATTAGCCATTGGATCTGTTGTTGTGAGATGGCTGGCCATTCTTCCCGCAGTGCAAGAAACAACTGTCGGAGATTGGTTGGCGCTATGTCTCACTGGCAGACTTGTCTGTTGAGTTCATCCCATAAGTGTTCTATTGGGTTCATGCCTGATGACATGGATGGCCACAGAATGGTCTGGACATGTTGTCAGCGAGTAACTGGGTGGTGAGTTGTGCCATATGAAGTCGAGCATTATCCTGCTGAAAAATCGACCCAGGTGCAGCCACAAGTGGAAGGATGTGAGGATGAAGAATTTCAGCAATGTATTGCTGGGCATTCAGACATCCTTCAATCTGCACCAGGTCACTTCTTCCCATGAAGCTGACTGTTCCCCCACACCAGTACTCCTCTACCACCATTTGGAGGAGCTTCATCCATGCAGTTCTGGGCATAGTGCTCATGGACTCTACGGTAAACTTGTCTCCGTCTATCATGTCGCTAGAGCAGAAAGAATGATTCATCACCAAACCAAACCCTTCTCCAATCATTCGCAATGGTCCACTGACAATGCTAGTTCGCCCACTGCAGTCAGTTCTAGCGATGCCGATCCGTAAGAACAGGACCTCTGTAGGGTCTTCTAGCCCAAAGACTGGCATCATGCAGCCGGTTCCTGACCATTTGATCTGAAATTCGACGAGCTGTTGAGGATGCAGATGCAAATCAATTCCTGAGATGATGCAGCTGTATGAAGTGGTCTTCAGCAGTAGTTGTGACTATGGGTCTTCCACTGTGTGGCTGGTCTGCAACTGTGCCAGTTTCTTGAAATCATCTCCAGAGGCGACTAATAGTGCTTCTAACCACATTAAATTGTCTGGCCACTACACTTTGTGACTGTCCAGTCTGTAAATGTCCTATGATGAGTCGTTCTGTAGTGAGATGAGGCATACTTGCACATTGAATTTTCAAATGAATTGATTGTCAATCTTTTATAGGCATTCAATAACATGGTCACTGAGTTTTGTGTTCAGTAAATTTCACGGTATTCTCGTGAACCTGCATGAGTTATTGTCAAAAATGCTGTTTTGACTAGTGTCGCTTTTCTGTGCTCATGAATCATCTGCTGAGTACAATTCAGGTCAGCATGTGAAGTTGATGTCGAAGTGAATGTTTCAGGCAATTTGCCCTTGTCTGATCAGCAAACTTCAGTTTAAATCGAAACATTGTATTTGTTGCGCTTCTTTTTGTGAACAGCATATATGTGTGTATGTACGTATATATAGGCAGGAAACTGATGTAGAGAGCAAAACAACAGCTCAACTTCTCAGATTATAAGAAAAGTACCTCACCCCACCCCAGACAAGTGTTTTGGCCTTTAAACTTCTGACACTCTAAGGGGGGATGGGCCCCTCTGGGTCATGACTCCCAGAGGACTGTGAGTTGTTGGTTATAACCGCTTCATGAGGCTGAAGATACTGTTCAAATTTTCATGTCTGTAACGTGTCAATGTTATTAGCTGTTTGTTTGGTGGACTTCGATAAGCTGTCTTATATTACAGTGACCAAATCCTTGACACACTTCACGTTGTCACCCTTGCTTGTCCAGCATGTCACGGTTGGCGATTTGTAAGACACAGCCTGAGGGAAGTGGAAACATGAGCCACTCTTGCTAACCACTGAGACAGTACAAGATGTTATCTTCCATTATATGGCTTGATCATTGTTACTGTGTTGTATAGGGTCATTCTGAATTTATAACAGTCTTCACGGGTCAGTGTTTCATTGTTCTTCATGGCTGTGCCATGCCCAGCACGAGACCTTCTCTGCTGTTTCTGAGAGCCTTATAGTGTGCATATTCTTGCATGTTCTTTTATGTCCAATTGTTTACACATATCATGCGCTGATGTCACAACAAATCCTCTCACCCCCACCTGAACAGCAATCACTTTAGATTTATGCTTACCTGTTTGACCAGATCATTGTATTTCACACTTTTGAACATGTGATGTTGTTTTATTCTGGACTCATATGGGACCATAAGTTCAAATAAAACTGAGTCCTGTTTCAAGGGCAAGTACACTCCTTTCCTGGTGTTTGTCGCATCTGTCACTCTGTCAACAATACCAGTTAGTTCTTGCAACACTCTGTTGTGTTGCCATGTGTAGCGGCCTCGTGCCAGTGCTACTTTGCATGCTGACAGAACATGCTCCAAGGTTTGCCGACCGTTGTAGAGTGGACACATAAGATCTCCCACTTTGCCCCCACTTAAACAGGTCTGCACCTGTCGGCAGAGGATCTGATAATAAGACCAAGTCGCAGAGGCACCGTGTTCCGAATATCATTCCATGTTAGTGATTGTTGTAAAGTGCCTTCCCACGTTGTCCATTGGGCTTGTTGTACTGCTTTCTGGACCCATTTTCCATCCTCTGTGCTTTTTATTTCATTGATGACCACGTTTCTTTGCCGTTTGTTGGAGGCCTACGACTACAACTTGGTATCGCCTTGACCAAACCTCCTTCTGTTAGTCTGAGTGTAACCTATCACTTCCTTCACTTCAAGTGTCTCCCTAGCTGTAGCCACTTGTGTACTTGTCATTTTCTTCCAGTCTTTAGTGTTGGTTGGACTTCTCGTACCACCGTGCTGGTAGACTCTGACAACATCATTGCAAGTCTCGCTTTTCCTGCTTTAAACTCCTCTACCACAGACTTGAGTGGTAAGCGCAGCTTGTCGTCTTGCAATACAGTGCCACGTCCACCAGTCCCGTTGGCAAGCCCAGTCACTTCCTGGTGTACTTGATTTTCTTTTCAACACTTTTGACTGCACTAGTGCTTATTTTGTATATGAGTAGTGGCCACAGCAGTTTAGGTATCAGCATGAAATGGAGGCACCATGCTTAGAATTTACCCAGAATTTTTGTTTTATCTATGATGTCCAATCCAGTTTCAGCCATTTTGCAGGTCTTCTTGACTGTCACCGAGTCCATCACTGAAACATAACTTCTTCCTACACTTTTTAAAGCCTCTTCCTCAAATGTTGGAATTTGTTGGTTAGCTACTGTAAACTTTAGTTCTGTTACTTTTTCCTTCCTGAGTAATGGGCTTTTGGATTTCTTTGGCCTAAAGCTCATGCGACACCAGATGACAAGCTTGTCCAGTCTTGCTAGGATCCTTTGTGCTCCTATTTCGCTTGTTGTTAATACTCTCTTGTTGTCCATAAATGTATACATTTTTTATTATCTGTAAATCTCAAACATCAATTTATATACTTTTTAAGAACTTTTTTGCAACTGATACAGACTTTTGATTACATCACTGAAATGAGATGATGAAGTCTATAATTCTCTTATTCCACAAGTGCTTTCATCAGCTTTCTTCCTAGTCTGCCAAATGTGAGATATTATTGCCTGTAATGACCTGTATAGACTTACAAGGACTGTTACGTCTTTGTCTTTAATGAGTTTGCAGCATGAAAAACTCTTGTCAGTGCATGTATACTTCACAAAAGAAATAGTCTTCAGATGCAAGTGACCCTATTACTATTATTATAGTTCAAATATGCCATTATAAACTCATAACTTCATCACTAACTTACTGATATTCTGGCTACTCAAGAATGCCCTTTCTGTTCTCAGAATGACACTTCTTTGATGTATAGACTACATCATACACAATAAAACATGACACAGACTTCATTAAACACAACAGAACATGTCACTGCACATGACATCTCACATCAACACTTACTTGGTTGGACACCAGCTCAGTTTAATCACATTCTTATTCTCTGTAATGATGTTGATCTTTTCTCCAGTTAAGCGAAATATGAACAAACATATACTGTGGGAACACTGTGTAAATGCCTTTAAACTAAAAACTGAGGCTAAAAAGAAATTTTAACAAATATAAAACAATGAGGCTTGCCCATAGTAAATAGACAGAGCATGGTTTTGTATGGTTAGCCTTGTAATATACAGAACAATTAAGATGTGAAGTGTTTGAGATGAGAGTGAATAGTGTTATCTTCTTGTGGCTGGACAGTTTCTCAACTACTGTAGTCTGTGGTATGAGTCACATTCTCCATTTTTTTCCTTCTCTCTTACATTGTTTTGTATTTATTTATTTATTTTTTTGCTTACCATACAACACTATGCTCTATCACTTAAAAGAAATCTTACATAGATGTGAGACCACAGGGGCAAAGGCACTGTCAGATTTGGACATAGCTGACATGCTAACATCAGGCTGGTGAACCACCACTGACCAAGACCCTGCTCCCCCCCATTGGCATCCCCAGTAGCAGACCTTCATTCATTTGCATGTAACTCGCGGAACTTTGCCTCCCTAACAGCACTCCTGTAGGCCTCCCGGTTGTGAGCAAGATAGCCTGTTGTTGATGCATCCATTTGCAGTGTCTTGCAGCCATCTTCGTCTTGGTCTTCCTCTCTTTCTTTTTCCCATTAGGCACCCTTCCAAGATGGTTTTCTCTAGATTATCATGACGTTTAATGTGTCTAAAACATTTAAGTTTTATCTCTTTAATCCTTTTCACTAGCCAGCCTTTTTCAATATTAAGTTCTTGTATGGATATATTTGTTCTTTTTTGTGTCCATGGTATTTGAAGAACTCTTCTGTATCATTTACATTCAAAGGCATTTATGTGTTTCTCAGCTGTTTTGTTAAGTGTCCAGGTCTCACAGGTATATGTTGCGATGGGAAAGATGCATGCTTTTAAAAATCTTATTTTTGTAGTTCTGTCTGTTCCTCTCCACAGCTTCTTTAGTTGTTTTACTTTCTGAAGAGCAATAGATGTCCTCCTTTTAATTTCCCTCATTGTATCTCCATTATTATTTAGCAGTGATCCAAGATATTCAAAACTCTCCACTTCTTCCAGTTTTTCCTCATTGATACATATATCAGCTGCCTTGTTTGTTTCGTCAGTTGTCATCAATTTAGTTTTCTTCGCATTAAGATAGAGGTTTTGCTCTTCACTATTCTTACAGACTGACATAATTAGTTTTTCCATTCCTTGTTGTGTTGTGGACGCAGACCTAGCCTGCCTAAAAGGGCAGGGATCACCATAATTCCCATGGTGGTAGAGCCTGCTAAAGAAGTAATATGGTCCATGTGCTTTCAGAGACTGAAAAAAATAGTCATTGTAACCTGGTCCCAACCCAACACGATGCCGTGCCTCAACTTCTTCCCTGTACTGATGCAAAGAACATCATGCTCACAGTTACTGGCAGAAGAATGTGACTACACAGCCATTTATCTCACCATGCCATGCTGCTTTTCTGAAACTGATACATAGAGAAATTAAGACTAGAAAGAAACAGTGTTGATCCGTAAAAAGACTAAAATTCATACAATTTTATATGATGATATGCGCCTGTTCTATTTCATTTTTTTTTTTTACATCAGCATTTACAGTGCCACAGTGTATTTTTGCTGCAGAAAATGCATTGTTTCAGCAAATTACACAAATGTCTCAGCTTCTCTACACATTCAACAAAGCCTTAAACTGCTCATGTCCCAAAGACCTCTGCATTGTATGGACAGAAGCTGGTAGAGGTTGTCAACATTCATATGCTGAAGTGCTGGTAACTTTAATTTATATATGGTGCACATTCACACAACAATATCATGCTCCCTGCCAGAATACTGCCACCTGGTCTCTTCTCAAGAAGAGATGCATAATGACCATTAAGTGCAGTTTACCTTTTATAATTTTGTGAAAACAGAACTGCCAGTTTTAACTGATTTAAACTGAAAGTACTCTTTCCTATATACCTTTTCAGAAAACAGATAGCACACAGGGAAGTGAGAGGCTGCTAAATGTGAAAAAAAAAAAAGAAAGGAATTACGGCAGACAAGATGGGCGAGTGGAGAAAATTGGATGCTGGCTTGTGAATTATATACAGCAGACAAACAATATGAATGACTGAGATGAGTGATTAACAAAGGATACTGGTCTATCAAAGCTTCTGAGATCCCAGATTGCCACTTGTGACTGAATAAAACATAAAAATAAAAATGTAGAAAAAACAATGAACACAAAAGAAACCTCAGTATATGAGCATACTTCACAAAACACAGAAAAGCAAAATACCTCTTTGCAAGTTCACAGTTATCTACAAACCTGAACTGGCCAAAATCATATACTACCTCTGACCAGTGTTCCTGGAATCAGGCTGTTGTGCCACTTGGTGCAGGGATTGACACAGTCCCTAAACTTGTTAGGTGTCCATTCTTGAAATCAAAGACATTAATAACTGACTCCTCTACCTCCCCTTCTATTCTTTAGTCCAGTTCCCCATCCTAACTCAATACATACGCTTCAGTAGCTTCATTGCTGCATCAGACAGCAAAGCTAACAATCTTAACATGTTAACAGTGTTATGCTAATATTTTTAATCAAGATAGGCTGTCAAAACAAAATAAACCATACCTCCATGTAGGATGCTAGTCTGATGTTGTCAAAACGCTCAATGCAAATACCTGCCACACATCTGTGATGAGCCTCCATACGAGGTTTATTTATATCTAGAGAAAGCACACACACAAAAAAAAAACAAAAACATTTCAGTAAGTTAAGGAATATCTGGTGCTTCTAATCTTAACAATGACTGACTTGATTTGAAAAATGCCAAGGAAGAGCTCAGATGGTGAATCAGTGTACTTTTAAATGACTGGCTTTATTCTGATATAACATTACACTGATACTGATTACAACTGACATACACTGGTTTCATTTATAAAAAAAACATGTTTTTTTCTTTTTATAAACCATCTGTCTTAAACAAATGTCACACAAAATATCTTGACTATCATCATAAAAGTAATGCATGACATTGTGTTATAAGCTTTTTGGACTGGCACTTCCTGATATCATCATGAATTTGTTACGTATGCTTCAACAACTGCCGTTTCTGACTGATGGGCCTTTATTGGTCCCTGATTATTCACATAAACAGAATTTAAACAAGTTATGGTTTTCTTTCTATGCTGTGGCATCAGTACTGCTATACGTATTGCACAGTGCAATACCCCTTAAAAACCACTGATGATAAGACGAAAACACTGCATTATGAGGAAAGACAAGACTGGATACATGAGCAGATATATGTGTCAATTTTTTTTTATTTTGAAACTATCACATAGTGAGAGAAATGGGTTACAGTTTTGGGCTGCACTTTTATTTGCACCAACAAAATTTACATATAACACCATTAAAAACTTGTTCTCTTGTTCATACAAACATTATTTAAGTAAAGAAACAATTATGGTTGAAATAAAGCAGATAATATACCACTGCTAATTATGTATTAAAAACACAGAAGCAGCATATTCTCACTGACATCTTAGAAAAAAATTATCAAAGCTACTAAAGAACCATTTAGAACCATATTCTAAGTGATACAGAGGAAAATACGCTCTAAGATGCTGAAACAATCTGTGACCACTGACCTCTCAGATCATACACTCTGAGATGTTTGCTGGCCATGCCAACCACACAAGTTTTGGGATCAGTTGGAAACCAAGCAAATGATGCACTAGCCTCTCCTGAACCTAAATAAATACAAGGGAAGAACATTCTCCTGAAATGTTACTGAAAATCCAACAACAGTATGTGACAATATGCACTTCCCAGCAGTTTGGCTGTCATCTCACACTCAATGCAAAATTACTTTATAATGATTTGTGTTACAGAAGGAAATTTTGTAAAAAAGTTGAAATGTATTATCAGTTGGTTTCTTTGAATTATCTAATATTACGCTTTTAAAAAATACTGTATTTTACACCGCATAAAAAAAAAAAAAACCTTAAAAAATCACCCTGCATCATATACCCCCAAAGTTAGGTTTGTATAGGCATTGGGATAGAGATTACTGGTATTAGACTAACAGGTAAACACCCATGTTTAACACTGTAGTCTCCTGATGACACCAGAATACAATAAATATGATTATAACTTATTAAACTATGATTACAAACAAATTTTAAAATATTAGTCAGTGACTTAATGAATGAACTTACTTTTCAGAGGGTGAAAAATTGGGCCTGTCTGACACCTTACTGGGATGAAAGTGGCTGTATCATTAACCTCCCATGTATACAGTAAGAATTTTTGGTGGTTAAAAAGTAATGTTTATCAACTCTTGGTAAAACGTTTAAAATGCCCAGCACATGTATATTAAGGGTCTTTTTTTAAAAAAATAAAATCCTTGGTAAATTTGTTTAAAAAAAAACCCCAAAAACTCAAGGTGATGTTATGCATAATAAAACATGTGTTAAATATAAACAAAATGCCACTTACTACTTCATGAAAAAAAAAAAAATGGATAAACATTACAATATAACTGAAGAGTAGTATCATTACCACTTGCCACTGATGACATGGAGTTGCACTGCCATCTGTTCATGGCATTTTTCAGTTTTTTTAACAAAAAATATTCCCTACCAAATTACAGGTGCATCTTATATGCTGGGACATCTTACACAGTGTGAAATACAGTGTCTATAGTTTAAATGTCAATATTTATCCTATCTGTAAGTCTGACTTTGTTTAAAAGCTAACGAATATCAGGTCTATTAGCAAGGAAACATTACGTTATACCAGAGATTCTCAATATCCCAGGTCTCAGTCCTCACTTTTCAACCCAGGCTGCCTCAAATTCTCCCCTATACATTGAATCATCACCCCATTATACATTCTTTCATGGTAGTAATTACTGAAATGCAGACAATTTACCAAATAAAACAAATGAAACCACAGACCTGAAATGGCTCTTGGGGAGTCACCTGCATCCCTGTTGAGAATCACTGTGTTAGGCTGAATGATAAATATACTACTGGTTGTTTTTTTACCTACAAGGTGTACAAGTTATTTGTTCAGCTTATGATCTTTTACTACTAACAAACCTAACACATTACTGACCAAGCTCAGCATATGGCTTTGTAACTGGACCTTCAGTGAAGCTATGTCTAGTCCTCTCTGCTGTCTCTGTGCCCAGGTTACTCATCACATCCCAAATAAGCACACATGGTTCACTTCTGCTCCTCTCCAAACCTTCTGCCAACTGTCATTGAAAAAATTTATTTGAAACTTTAACTCTATAAACAGTTTTTGATGTTCTAAAACAGTGATATTCATGAAAGTAAAAGCAGAGGTCTCAGTCTGAAAAGAAGACTGAAGTGATGGTCATCTCAAAGAAAAGAATATCATCAAAATTTTTTTCTATCACTCTTCAGAAAGTAAAACAAATAATCTGTGGAGAGGAGCAGACAGAACTACAAAAATAAGATTTTTAAGGGCATGCATCTTTCCCATCACAACATATGCCTGTGAGACCTGGACACTTAACAAAACAGCTGAGAAACACATAAATGCCTTTGAATGTAAATGCTACAGAAGAGTTCTCCAAATATCGTGGACACAAAAAAGAACAAATATATCTATACTACAAGAGCTTAATATTGAAGAAGGCTGGCTAGTAAAGAGGATTAAAGAGAAAAAACTTAAATATTTTGGACACATTAAACGTCAAAATTTAGAGAAGACCGTATTGGAAGGATACATAATGGGAAAAAGAAAAAGAGGAAGACCAAAACGAAGATGGCTGCAAGAAATCGTTGACGATCTGCAAATGGATGCCGCAGCAGCAGACCATCTTGCTCACAACCGAGAGGCCAACAGGAGTGCTGTTTGGGAGGCAAAGTTCCGCAAGGGGACATGCAATGAAATGAATGAAAACGGTGATATTAGAAATGTGCTTTTGAGTCTATCCAAGTTTCATTTTTAGGCAATCTATTAACCTAAGTAGTTTTATAGGTGAGTTTGTTTCTTTATGTTGTATCATAATCAGTTCCGTTTTCTTTAACATTTAGTCACTTCACTTTGTCTCCAGCTTATAGTCAACTTCCTTGCTGTTGCCATTTTTCTGAAGAAAACATTTGTTGGAATATTTCATTACCATATTTTTAACCAAGGAGAGATGAATCTATCTTTCTCTTTAGTTACTGATATTATATGCTTTCTTTTAGTAACTGCAACAGCAAAAACAGATAACTAGAATTATATCATTAATACAACTCATAGGACTAACAAGTTTTCATCATTCATTTTATCACCAACTTTCTACATAAAATTCTAACATACATAATGTAACACCTTGTAACAACTTAATTATTTCTATATTGAAAAAACAAAAACAAAACAATCATTAGAATCTTGTACAAAATGATGCTATGAAGACATGGCATCATCTTTTATGCTATGACAGCTGTGGTACTGAGTAGTCACAAAGTTTAATCTACTCACAAAATTTGTCTCCAGCGGGTTCCAAGCCAGGTAGTTACACTGGCGGTTGAATCTTACATCTGTTTATGAGAGGAAAACAAAGGAATAAATGGAAAATAATTTTAAAATGCAATGTGCGATTCACCTTCATCTATGTTTCTGGGCATCCACGGAAACAAGGAGCTGATAGACTGCATGGTTCTGCCATCATTGCAGATGGACAATCACTAGATCAAGATGATATTGTTAATGTGCTCAGAGAGATTGATTGATCTTTATTCAAGGCAGAGTGGAGGAGTTCAAGGGCACTTCGAGAGCTGAGAATACAGACTGGCAGCACGGCCAAGAATGAGAGGCATACTGGACAAGAGAGGCAACTGGTCAACCAACACCAGATGGGCTCTATCAGCCACAGGACACTGATGGATATGTTTTTGGGGGGGGGGAATCTGACCACCTATGGATATGTCTGGAGAGCAATGATGATGACCCAGACTATAAACCATAAAATGCAAAGTGGTCTACCCATAGACTAAACTAATAAATTTACCCAACATATATTTACAATATGATATGAAACGAAAAAATAAAAAAAAATTTTGTTGCATTCGTCAGCTCTAGACTCTGGTGAAGTTATTTAATCAACTTTTTCAAACACTGCACAATATCATATTTTTCCTTCATTTACTGACAGTCTGCAGTACAATCTTGTGTTCTTCACCTTGGAGGTACATACTCTTCATCTTCTGAGGCTATTTTCCCAACACTAATATGCCTGGCACCAATTTATACAGCAGGAATAACTGAAGGCCATATATACTTCTGAGCGAGATAACAAGACACTATCAAGAAACCTATCTATTTCTTCCCCTTCAAAATCCCCTAATAAATGAAATGTTTCCAATTCATTCTCCATTAAATAACAGACTAGAACAAGAGCATAAATTTACGGAAACACTTACTGAATTCTTTCCCAACTAAATCTTCATTTCTTGTATTTCCAAACCTAAGCAATAAAATTTAAAACATAATTAATTATAAATAACAAATATTGTTGATACATAAATTTTGTTCATATATTCATACTTAAAACTGATAATTTATTCTTAATGCTAAATCATATATCATAAGTGTCATATTACTACTTCTGGATTTTCAAGAAAACAAAAAAATAAAATGTTAAATAGACAACGAATATATATAAGCTAAAGAGTGAATAATCCAAAAATAGAGGCTATAACATGCATACTCAGAGTAGATTAAACTGATAGTAACAAATCAGCAAGAATTTTCAGTTTTAACAAATAACATGATAATAAATATTATTAGGAACAAAAGTAAAGTTACATTTAACATGTCAGAATGTTCATCAAGTTGATCTTATATTGAAAGAAAGAGAAATTTCATGCAGGAAAATATTTTAAAAGTACTTTGTATTTTATAAACTGACAGATGCTAAATATCTGTTTATCTAGTTATTGTAGGGTTTTCTCAGAATACGATCTCCTTCCCCTATTTTTATTTTTAAAAAAGTGTAACTTTCCACCAAATTTTCTGGAACTTTTTGTTTCAATTTACCCCATGAAATGTCTTCTTATATCCTTCCTACTGAGACTGATACTTTAAAACACACTGAAAAATATTTAAATAGGCTAACCAAGTGGCACTGGAGAAGAATGGTAAATGATCCATCAGGAAAAAAGCAATGAATGCATAAATATGGAGAAGCATGATCTGCCACCATATATTGACATAGTACCTAATGAATAAATGCAGGTCTCCTACACTGTGTCAGTGCATAATTCTTTTTGCAGTTCCTCATGTTTGTAACACATGCTTGCTCAAGAAATCCCACTTTTTATCCAATACATCAGGCACACTTTACAATTTTTACACAAAACGACTGGGCTTGGTGAGATTCCTTGCTCAGTCATGAAGATCTTCCTACTCCTTGAGTACAGGTGTGGAAATCAGTAGTGACTGCTGGCAGTTACATTCCTGAATGGTAGCTTTCACCTTGTTAAAGGGATAATTCATAATTAAACTATGACTGATAAATCACATCAGACAGATGAAACAAATATAAAGATACTGTACACAAAATTTGTAATTGATTTCCATACCCGATAATACTGATACGGCCATTGGCTTGAGCAACAGCAAACACATTCCGAGGTTCAAGACGAGGACACCATGCAACACACTGTGGATGTTTAGTTTAAAAGGTTCTGACACAATTCATTTGAGTATAATCACTGCTTATGGTTTTCCCACTGAAGACCTTGTATAAGAAGTTAAAGATTACCATCGGACTTTTGTAAAGGCAAATGGATAATTAAAACAAAACGCTAAAAAAATGTTCGCTTTGAACCTCACTCACATTCTTTAACTATACACTATTTCATCACAAAACAAAGTTACAGAAATGCAAAAAATTACCTTCATAAAAGCCAGCTCAGAATTTGTTGCTAGCTGAACAATTTTTGAATTGTCGGTGATACTTCTGCCATCTGCAAAAATGTGTGTTAAGCATATATATAAATAAATATTTAAATATACACAAAACCATTGCAGTAAAGCTGTGATAACAAAATGTTAAAACTACTTAAAACAAAAGTAGGAACAACTTTATTAATTAACGAGCACATGGTTATGATGTTTTGGTTTACACCTCAATCATACAAAAAACATACAGGGCAAAACAATAGGGAAAGAAGATAAAATATAAATACACATGAATGCTATACAACAAATAGTAATGGAAAAAAAAATTAGAAAAAAAAGAGTGCTTAGCTGTGATATGTAAGAAGCTGTATCCAGGAGTAAGTGTGATAGAGTACTGTGAATGTTTAAAAGAAGACTTGGGATGTGTGATAGACTGGTAGTAAAGAGGGGGTGGTGAAAGAATGTTACTTAATAAAGCTGTCTTCCCCCCCCCCCCACATTCTCTCCCTACATCACAACTTGTGCAGTCTTGGTTCTACATTACTGGCATCCAACTGCTTTAAGTTGTTATTCTTCATCATCTCTCAGCCAAACATCATTTATGTCTTCTGGGCGCATTCATTGCTGTATTTCAAACTAGAAGGATACCATAAAGCTAAGTTTTTCATTCATTTTATTTTAAATGTATGTGTTGTGTTGTTCTTATAAGTAATCCTTGAAAATGCTGAAGACGAAATATTGGATGTTGTAATTTTTTTCATTTATACTTTCTCATCTTTCATACCTGAAATGACATAGTTAGAAAAGCAACTTGTTAGATATCGTTAGAAATTATTTTAATGTTTGTTAAAAAAAAAACATATGTTAGAAGATCTGTATTTACAATGTATTTTTATTTATGTATATGTCTGCATGTGTATGTGTGCGTGAGTGCTATTTTATTAGGTTAATGACTTCTTCTCTTTTACCTTGAATGTAGTAGTTAAATCTTACACTCTTTTGATATGTTTTTCCTAATTTAATTTGTATTTTTGTACTAAATCAAGTGTGTAGGAAGAATGAAAGATGGAGTGATGAAGGGCAGAATGTAAGACGGGCCTGCGTGCCCAATTCTTTACCCTTGAAAAATAAAGATTATTCATTCATTCATTCATTCATACCTTCTGCCATTTTGTTTTTTTTTCTCACTGTACTCACTCCCTCTATTGTTTTGTAAAACTGAACCATACACCTCTATCTACCTTTATTACTAGAACCAGTTTTACTGCAGTCATTATCTCTTTTACCTCTTAAAGTTATCTAAAACATTCTGCTATCTGAATACAAATTAAATATAAAGGAATAATAAGCACTACTAAATACAACCTTACACATATACAAGGTGATCAAAACAAAACACTTGCTTCATTCATTCATTCATTCATTTGCATGTCCCTTGTGGAATTTGCCTCCCTAACAGCACTCCTGTAGGCCTCTCAGTTGTGAGCAAGATGGCCTGCTGCTGATGCATCCATTTGCAGATCATCAACGATGTCTTGCAGCCATCTTCGCCATGGTCTTCCTCTCTTTCTTTTTCACATTATGTACTCTTCCGAGACGGTGTATACCAATGTGTATAAGTATCAACAAGGATGAAACACTGACAAACAATGATAATGAACCTCTGTTATCGATTTCTAAATTTTTTATATTCCAAAATAAAGTGACATTACTCAGCAATTTATTTCACTTAAATTTCTTTTCCTTTTCACTGTTTTGATATGATCTTCAGACATTTCTGGATATTTTCCAGAAAATATATTGGTTTCCTTTTGGTCTTGCAAGTTTTGACATAGTAAGGCTGGAATGGCATTTATCCTGGCCATTTGAGTTAATTCTTATCTTCTTAAGTAAAAGATTCTTGTAACAAATATTCTGCTTTAACTCTGCATGCAAATGGAAACTGGTTAGATTATTATTTTTAAAATGTAAAAACAATTTTTCTTATTAAAAGAGCTCAAAGATGTAACATATCAGCTTTCCCTTTGTTCACACAAAATATATAGGAAGAAGAAACTTGAAACTGGCTTCATTCATTCATTCATTTGCATGTCCCTTGCGGAACTTTGCCTCCCAAACAGCACTCCTGTAGGCCTCTTGGTTGTGAGCAAGATGGCCTGCTGCTGCTGCGTCCATCTGCAGATCGTCAACGATTTCTTGCAGCCATCTTCGTTTTGGTCTTCCTCTTTTTCTTTTTCCCATTATGTATCCTTCCAATACGGTCTTCTCTAAATTATCATGATGTTTAATGTGTCCAAAATATTTAAGTTTTCTCTCTTTAATCCTCTTTACTAGCCAGCCTTCTTCAATATTAAGCTCTTGTAGTATAGATATATTTGTTCTTTTTTGTGTCCACGATATTTGGAGAACTCTTCTGTAGCATTTACATTCAAAGGCATTTATGTGTTTCTCAGCTGTTTTGTTAAGTGTCCAGGTCTCACAGGCATATGCTGCGATGTTGAAACTGGCTACTTATTCTAATTCTATTTCATTAAAAGTACTTCTAAATGAAAGTCTCCCACTAAAAAAAACTAAGCAATATTGTTTTAGAATTTAATATAAATTGTTTCTGGAACAGTTTGGTGGTTTCTCAAGCAATACCTGACAGAAGTGGCTCAAACATGCCATCTCTTTCCTTTGTCTGATATAGGTTGACTGCAGTACCATAAGTGATGAAAATATCATCATCAACTGGGGACCACTGTACATCTACTTTCAGGCCACTCATTTTGCAACATCAGTACTCAGTACTGCCTACAAAATTAAGCATCAAAAAAAGACTTGCAACAAATGTCTTTAAAATGGTGGATAGGTAAATAGTTGTTTGTACTGAAATTCTGAATACAAACATAGCATTCTCCAGTAATATAAATTCCAGTAATCAGTTAAAGAATATCTGACAGACAACATATCACATTTAATTTTCAAAAGTCATTAATATACTATGAGTTTGGTCAGTTTAGAGATTGTGACTTCATCTAACTGAGCAAAGTGAGACGTTGACCATGGATAAAGGAGAAAAAGGACGCTAAATCATATTCTCTATTGGCATCAATGGTTAGAACTTGAATACTGCTGCTGCTACTAACTTAACAATCACCATAAGATCAAATCCTGGCTATGATGGGAGTTTTGATGTCCTACCTTTCAAAATCAAGTCAGAATTGGGTGGGGTCTTGTGATTATATTAAAGACAAATTCCCAAGTGATGAACTTAGCTATCAGGATCACCATCACTGGACTCTGGATACATCCGCAGGTGGTTCAACCTCCTCTGCATTATATGCCTTTAATATATAGAAAATAATGACACCAATTCTAAGCTGTTTTACAATAAAGTGCAGATTCATTACAACATGTTTTAACAGAATGAGTACAGTCTGTAGACCCCAATTTACCATCTAGCCTCTTTAGATCGTGGTGTGTCTACATTTATCTTGCTGTACACTACTGTGTTAAAGTGGCAGTTAACAGCGCTATTCAAAGTCAAATGGCTCAATCTGTAATGTTCTGCTTGCTGTGCCTATGTTGTGTTTAAGCCACTGTGTAAACAGAAAAGTGGCTACCATGTGATGCTAAATTTCAAACATGTGGCACGAAGGGTTCCTCTGTACAACATAGCCCATGTACAGAGTGGTCACATTTTTCAGACCTTAAAGACCACATTATATATTGACCATCAATGTAATGAACTAATTTGGAACCATTCACTCATCCCTTCTTCTGTTTTGACTGCACAAGCCTTTTTTTGTATTTTAACAATGATTCCTTTTTTCCATTTGGAAGGGACCTTTTCTTCTTCCAAATCTTGTTAAACATTCTCTGTAGTCGTCTCATGTTGTCACTACTGATAGCTTTTAACAATTCGGGTGTTATTTCATCTTCACCTGCAGCTTTGTTGTTAGCCATTAAATTTACTGCTGTTTCAATGTGCTCTAAAAAGACTGTAACAACTCTTGAGATGGATCTAAGAAAAAAAAACCAAAGTGCACTCAGTGTGCCAAGAAACCTTAGAAACGCATTATTTGTTGAAACAGAGACCTTTCTTAATTCCCCATCCCCTCTTATTTTCATTTTCTCTATATTCTTCTGAGGGGGGGGGGGGGTAAATTATTTAGAACGGATTAGAAAAAAGACTTCTTATCAGATTCTAGCACCATGGGGACCATACTGTGCCCTACCCTATTGCCATGCTGAAGGAATACAACATCCTATTTTTCTGCCGTGGTATTAGGCAGTAATGGTATGCAGGCCTTGATAATTATGCCCACCCCCCCACCCCCCTGCATAATTATCATTACTCTTTCTCTGCCTGCCAGCCAGTAATACATGACTAGCGGAGAGAAGATGGTTTGTAATAAGCAGCTATATGTGGTATGAATAGACATAAACGTGTGTAAGATAATTATCACTGAGTGTGTGAATCTCTCATTTATTTTAATGTTATGTCTAATTAAGGCAAATCTTTTGCTATTTCTTCATCAACCCCCCTTCCCCCAAAAAAGTCAGTTTATCCATAGGGTTCAATAATTGCTGATCAAAACTTCATATCATTAATCAGGTTCGGCCATTTACAACAACATAATTCTTTTTATACCAGATATAATTCTATCTGTTTTTATCACTTTTTACACGTTGTAGATTTTCTTCATGTAAACTTACTAGATCTCGAAACAATTATATAAAATGAAATATTATTCCAAGTCAGTCAGTCGTTTGCATGTCCCTTGCAGAACTTTGTCTTCCTAACAGCTCTCTTGTAGGCCTCTCAGTTGTAAGCAAGATGCCCTGCTGCTGATGCATCCATTTGCAGATAATCAACGATATCTTGCAGCCATCTTCACCTTGGTCTTCCTCTCTTTCTTTTTCCCATTATGTCCCCTTCCAAGACAGTCTTCTTTAAATTCTCATGACGTTTAATGTGTCCAAAATATTGAAGTTTTCTCTGTTTAATTCTCCTTACTAGCCAACCTTCTTCAATATTAAGTTCTTGCAGTATGGATACATTTGTTTTTTTTTTTTATATTTGAAGAACTCTTCTGTAGCATTTACATTCAAAGGTATTTATGTGTTTCTCAGCTATGTCCATGTCTCACAGGCATATGTTGTGATGGGAAAGATGCATGCCCTTAAAAATCTTATTTTTTGTAGTTCTGTCTGTTCCTCTCCACAAATTCTTTAGTTGTTTTATTTTCTGAAGAGCGATGGCTGTCCTGTTTTTAATTTCCCTCATTGTATCTCCATTATTAGTTAGTAGTGATCCAAGATAAAAAAGGCGAAGGACAGGCATTTGTGGAAAACCCTTGCGGAAGCCCCATGTGCCCTTGGCACTTAAGGTTCAGAGAGAGAGAGAGATCCAAGATATTCAAAACTCTCCACTTCTTCCAGTTTGTCCTGATTGATATATATTTCAGCTGTCTTATTTGTTTTGTCAGTTATCATCATTTTAGTTTTCTTTGCATTAAGACAGAGATTTTGCTCTTCACTATTCTTATGGATTAATGACATAATTAGTTTGTCCATTCCTTTTTGTGTTGTGGATAGTAATATTGTGTCACCAGCATATCTAATCTCTGGTATTTCATAACCTCCAATTGTTATAGCATCATATTATTCTTTATCTACATCATCTCTAACATTCCTCATTATATGTTCAGTAAACAAGTTAAATAAGTAAGGCGACAATATGCACCCCTGACAGACCCCTTGTTTTATGTCAAACCAAGTTGTTTCACCATTTATTCTTACTGCTGCCTGTTGGCCTAGATACATCAGTGATATTAACTGAATCACATGTGTTGGAAATCCCATTCTTTCTATTATTTCCCAAAGTTTCTGGTATTTATTCCAAGTACCGAATGAAATTCACAGAACGAAGTGTACAATTAGGAACGAAATTCATTGAACGAAGTGTACAATTAGGAACCTTATAACTGCTGAATAAAGCGCAGACATATTCCCAGCTGCGCAAGAATACAGACAGTTCACTGTTTTCACGTGCATATATTTTACACATCGTGCAGTAATGTGTATATACCTGGAGTTCAATATAGTTAAAAATTCTAGGTATCAAAACATATGTTCCGATTTTGTCGATCAAAAATCTCCATTGTGGCACTAACGAGTTATTTACCCTTGTATATATAGAGAGTGATGTCCCTTTTGCATGCAGAAGTGAATCTCATATGGGCAAAAATGAATTATATGGACCCCCTGCAGCGAGCTAATCTTGCAATAGGTGCTTACAAAATTATGGTATGTTATAAACTGTCATACAAATACTGATACTTAGATAATATGGAAAGGGGTATACCGTTTTACATTTGTCGTAAAACGTTTTGAAAAGTGACAAAGTTTGCTATTATTATGATTATGACTGAATTCACTTACTGACTAGTTGTAGGTATCTCACAACCTTCTGGTGGGTCCATTGGTTTGCAGTTTAATTAACGGTTGGTTTTCTTTCAATCGCTAGAAACGCAATAAGTTATTTTAAACGTATTTTTGTCTGTCGGTTCGTCACAAGGCAACGTTGGCGAGCTAGCAGAGAAGAGAAAGATTTTAATGGTGCCTCACATATCATCCCCATTTTTATTTCTTAAATTCTTATTTTTGTTGGAAAAATATGAGCACCAAATATATTTGTATCATACATATATGATAAACTGCATAATATATTGGAGTAGTGCAGATAATCAGCATGACAAAACACAGTTCTCCTGTGGGGTCACAATACAGTCATTCTCATATTTCAGATACTAAAAACTGAATGGTGTTTTGCATTTCTGAAACTCAGTTGTAAATGATACAGGATAGCAGACTGCCACAGTTTCTGTTAATTTCCCAC